>CM076454.1:0-385000 GCA_038419695.1 Scomberomorus guttatus
CTCCCTTTTCCCTTCAGTCACCCATTTGTTTTATTTACTATGTTGCTTTAAGTTTATTCTTATGTCTGGTTTCGCATCTTACATCACCCCCCTACACACACATCCATCACTCATCCACTCTTACACCACTGACTATACTGACATACACACCCCACAACTTATTAATCCTTAATTGGCATTTGAATTTACTCAATTTGGTTTAATTTAGTTAATAAACGATCTTTTGTTAAAACTTAACACTGGTGTGTCTCCCTTTTGTTGTGGCCACTTGAGCCAGGTCATAACAGAGCTGAACTGAATTGAGCTGAATCCAGTCAAAGTGGTTATAACTAAAATAAAATGAGTCAGTTCCTCATATGAAAATATTGAAATTTTCCAAATTCATAAATACCTGGGAATCTGGCTTGATAGCAGTTTAACTCTTAAACAGTATGTGGAGTGACTGGCACAAAAGGTAAAGATAAAACAGTCAACTACCATGCCTGTGTTTGAGGGGTTATGTTTTATTCTCATGTTGCTCGCTCTGCCTTTAAACAACTTGATACAGTATATCATCATGCTTCACATTTCATTACAGGAGCCAAAAATACACATCACTGTGTTCTATATGAAAAAGTAGGCTGGTAATCACTAGCAACAAGAAGGACTACATTCTATCATTTCTATTTATAAATGTCTCCCACAAAGGTGGCCTCAGTGTATCAGCACTGTAAAATTGATTAGTAGATGAGCTGCAGGTGTTCAAATTGAATCGGAGAGGGAAACCAGGAGGCCACGTCCAGCATGCGCCCACACACACAAACACAGAGAGAGACAGACTGGGGACAAACATGAAACACTAGGAAGGGAAAACCATGGGAAAAACACAGGGAAGGGAGAAGTATAACTGTTACCCCTCGGGTAAATACTGAAATTGGGAAGACACCTTCCATCACGTTGCACCATATAAATGGAATAAATTACAGAGGATTTAAGAACTTGAATGTCTTATCCCACTGGATGATTTAACCCCTTCAGACCTGCATTTTTTCTGCTGGGCAAAACTATTTATTTTAACTGACTCCTCTCCAACATAAAAACAAACTGGAAACATTTTTTTTTGGCTAACTCATATTTTTAATAGTATTTTTTCATGTCCATTACAATGGACGCCACGACACGATGGGTGTAAAATGTCATAAAAACTTAAGAACAATAAGGTTGAGTTTTTCCACATGGTAATCAATCAGATATGACCTAAACATCTGGAACTGGATGTTTGCATGTGTTTGAGTCTGTGTACAGTCAGAAGAGAGGGAAATAACACAATAGATGTATGATTCTAGTAGATGTATGTTGTTTTTATAGTAGGCTAATGAACTGATAACATGTTAACTTGGAATGGAACTGGAAGCTGAACTTGAGAAGACATCAGCTTGTGGATGTTTTCATGTATTCTCATTTTCGATGAGCAGCCCTGAAGCAGTTTTGTTGTGGCACAAAGCACAAGTGGATGTTGCACTTGTCACAAAAGATGTGTGTTTTTCCTGTACAGTTTGGCATCTTGCATCTGCTAGCCTCTTTCTTTCTATCATAATTTGGCATGTGGTCAACCATGTCATACTGCACTTCAGGTAGAGGCCTTACATCCTGGACTGGTCTGCAAACTGGTCTCTGTGGGACATGCTCTGGTTCTGGAGACATACTGGGCCATCAAATTGAAGATCTCATCTGGTATATACCGTTTGAAGTATTCATAGGGTCTCATGGGATGATCCTCATGAATTGGAGGATTCTCAAAGGAAGTGTCAATGATTGTAGTGAACGGCCTGTGACGCCACTTGATTTCTTCCTTCCTGTTTACTGTCATCTCCTCCTGTCCGCCTCTGTCCTCCTCCTGTCCTCCTCCTGTTCCTGTGCTGTCTGTCTCCTCTATCCCAATCTCATCTGCCACATCAGTCTCAATTTAATCTGCCACATCAAGTTCTTCCGGCATGCATGTAACCTCTCCACTCTCCCTCTCTGAATCTAATAACAAAACAATCACATTTTTACTCATTGTATGTATTATCACTCTTGAACTGTTATGCGTTCCATTTAGATCTTACATATAAGACATTAAATTGATGAAAACCACATACGAAGAATTAAAACACTCTTAATTTCTAAATTTACCACCTATCTCAGTCCTTGTCTTTGAATATATTATCACTTTTAACAGTTACAATTATGCTGACAGCAAATTTGTTTGGCCAACATGAACATAAATGTATATTTTTGATTGAAAATGGGCACTTACTCCTTTCTCTCTGCAGTTCGTGAACATCACAACTCTAATGTCCATTTTTAACCTCGAGTCTATTAAGTGATGTCTGTGATTGTTTCTGATGCTGTATGGGCTTTTGTTTGTCTGGCTGTGTGCTGTATGTCTTTGTCCTTTTTGTTATGCCTGGCTATGCTTGTTTTCTTTCCCTCTGTACTCAGGTCTCTCTCGCAAAAGAGATCTCGATCTCAATAACATTACCTCATTAAATAAAGGTTAACAATATTGATTGTCAAGAATATGAATTTGAAACCGTAGGTGGATTTGTAAAAAAAAACAAAAAACATGTAAACTGATTTTGAAAATGATTTAAGGATTTAAGTTAATTTACTGAAAAAATTAAAATGGATATTCTGTCACATCCATTTCAATTGAGTTTTTTGTCTTTCTTTACAAGACAGAAAACAAAACAGGCACGTATATATAGTCAGCAATTAGTAGGAAGTGTACAGGCCTCTGCTCTGAATGACTTCAGCACATCTGCGGCCACAGGACAGCACTAGTCTCTCACACTGCTCTGGTGTGATTTTGGTCCACTCTTCTTCCAGTCTCCTCCACAGTTCGGTGACTGTAGTGGGTTTCTTGGCCATAACTTTGTCACCAAGGATTTTCCTGAGGTTCTCTATTGGGTTGAGATCAGGACTCTGGGCAGGCCATGTCATTATTTCAATGTTTTCAGTTTTGCTGTGTGACATGGAGCGTTGTCCTGTATAAACACTGCGGGCTGATTGGGTGATGAACGCAGGGAAGGAACCATATGTTGTTGAAGAAGGTTCTGATAAACATTTGCATTCACTCTGCCATGTAGCTGTATAAGAGGCCAAACTCCTGCTGCAGAAAACATGCCCCAAACCATGACACTTCCTCCTCCAACTTTCACTGACTTCTTTACACACTTTGGGTTCAGTCTTTCTCCAGTTTGTCGCCAAATATAATGTTTCCCATCGGACCCAAATAAATTAAACTTGCTTTCATCACTCAAGTCAACTTTGGACCAGTTCTCCTCTGTCCACACAACATGCTCCTCAGCAAAGCTTAGTCTAACCTTTTGATTCTTTCTGCTAATGAGAGGTTTGGTCACTGCAGAGTGGGCTTTCAGTCCAAATGCTCTTAAACATCGAGACACTGTATGACGAGACAGATCCTTACCCTGTTCAGCGCTAAACTGGCGAGCAATTCCAGCTGCAGTGTGGAAACGATTGCCCATTGAGATCCCCCGAAGTATCCTGCCCTCTCTTGTATTTGTCTTCTGTGGACGACCAGCCTTCTTGGGGGACTTGAATGAGTTTGTGATGTTGTAAAGATTCAATATTCTTGAAATCACAGATTTGGAACAACCAACTTGTCTTGCTATGGCTGATAGGGTCATCCTTTTGGCCTTCATCTGGACAACCTTCCTTTCAGTCACTTTAGAACGGCCCACCATCATGCCGAGTCAGTGAAAATGGAACTTAGGCTGCCAGTTAAATAGACGGATAATCAAGGAAATTAGCACCAGCTGCCAGATTAACACCAATAACTGGGAGGTATCTGAAAGTGTTCTCTAATTTTGATCAGTGTGTTTTCTGCAAAATAATGTTTTTTGTTGAAATGCCTTAGTTATTTTGTAGAAAAAGTGTTCTCGTAGCATGGTATAGACACAACAAAAAGTCCTTCAACTGTTGAGCAGTGAAGATGACATTACTTCAGAAAAAATCAGTTGTCTATTAATTGTTCACTAATTTTGATCTCCAGTGTACATACACACACATACATACATATATATACATGCATACACACATGCACACACACACACACACACACACACATACCATTGAAAAACTGGTGAACAGGACTGATTTGTTCAACAATACTTTTCTAACACTCACTTTATGGAAAATGTTTTTCGTGACTGATTTGATTGAGGTATTTAAGATAATAGCATAACAGATAACAGATGGCATAGCAGAATTGTGACTTTATTATGGGTAATGATTTATTCTAAAGCGGGGGGATTAAACTCAATTTCATCCTGGGCCACATCAGCATTATGGTAGCTTTCAAAAGTCCGGTTGTAAATGTAAGACTACATAAATGTATCTACTTGTTATCATATTACATAATTGCCTCTGCATTCGATTATTATTGATTTTAGTAATCACTAATATAATTATGCATATATATGCATAATTGCAAGTCAAGCACAATGGTCTCATACTTCCCTCAGGAAAAATGAACATGTATTTCTCAGTCCAGTCATCCTTAAATGCATGTTTTTCACTGTATGGATAGCAATGCCAGTCTCTCAGTCAGTCCATCACTTTGGGCCAGACTGAAATATCTCAACTACTGGATGGATTGCCATAAAATTTTGCTCAGATATTCGTGCTCTCCATAGGAGGAATTTTATTAACTTTGGTGACCTCCTGACTTTTCATCAACCATTTCAAGAACCATATATAATTTTAAATGTACAGAGAAGGCAAAGGTCCATGTGTGCTCAGTTAAGAACTGGTACTTTACAACTGGCAATTGAGGTAGGCAGATATAAAGGTATTCCTGTGATCTTGGTGTTGTCGAGGATGAATTTCATTTTGTATTTCATTGTCCTTTGTGCAGTGACTTGAGGAATTGTTTGTTTGAAAAGATCCAATTGAAAAAACCTGATTTGTTTTGGTTGTCTGAAGCTGACATGTTGAGTTGGCTTTTTAATATGGAGATTTTTCTTTTAGCCAGATTTATAGGAGAGGCTTGGCTGCTAAAAAAGAGAGCACTGTATCCATCATAACAGGACATCTCTGCCATGTAAACTAAATGTTCTGAAATGTTCTTTTTCAATCTGTGGAACTGTACATCTGTCATGTGACCATCCTGGTTATTATTGTCTAGTGTCTTGTAAGCCCATATAGGCTGGGCATCAGAAAGTTGCAACACCTAAATAAACAAATCAATCAATCAATTTTTATTTGTCCAATATTTTGATTTACAACCAAATACCTGCAAAACAAATGACAATCCCATCAGCCTCAGCTGTACTTTGTGTGTATTAACCCTAGATTACATCCTAGTGGGGTGGAAGATCCCTTACTAATGTTTCTTTTAAAGCACTGTTAAACCTAACAAATATCCTCTTCAGACACACTGGCTTCACCACTCAGTAGTGTTAAGGGAAAAATGATATATGCTATACACTGATGCAATTAGGGGTTAAGAAATCACAGCATCTGTGTAAAATACTGTTTTTATTAGTTATCATAATCATAAAATCAAGCAGTACTCAGCAAGTGACAAAAATTGTAAAATAAAAGATGGTGAACCGCAAATGAACACACTACAACAGAACCAATCCAATAAAAAGAAAACTGAAAGCACTGCAGTAAATCTTGACAATCTTTATGAAACTTAAAGTCCACTCCACTCAAATATGTTTTTCTTCTTGTTCCTTCAATTGGATGTTTGAGCTTCCGTGTGCAGAATGATGTATGTGCAGAGTTTATTTTCATATTCCTCTGCTGGAAGGGGAAAGTTTCTCTGTGCTCACCTTAAATCTGAGTTTAAGATGTGTAACTACAAGCATGAATTGTGACATCACACCTAATTTGGAGCCAATCATGGTCCAGTATGCAACTTACAGAAATGTGATGTGGCAACTTGAAGGTTCACATACACATACACTGAAAATGGACTTTTCAGTGAAGTAGGAGACATTTTGAATCCAGCTGTTAAACTTCTGGATTTCCCAATGAGGGAGAAGGAGTACATGTTGTAGTAACATAGGAGTCCCACAACATGGCAGTATTTCTAATCTTTTGTATGCTGTGAAGGCAAAGGCGACACCTACTGCACAAAGAGTGCACCCAATTAAAAACATTTCAGCAAAGACAAAGGATGATGCCCCAGAAGGATTAATCTTGAGGCTTTTTATTATAATATTACAAGATATACTATTAAAAACGTAAAGCTGTTTTGGCCCCATATACGGTAGGCTCAAAGTGGACACCCTCCAGAATGATAATGGGGCTAGAGTGACAGTTACATTTTGCCATTGAAAATAAAATTTGACATTGAACCTCCTTTTATTTCCAATTTGCAAAATTTAACTGTTTTGGCCCCATATACGGTAGGCTCAAAGTGGACATCCTCCAGAATGATATTATTGTATATGCCTTCTGGTGTGAATGAATCAGGTGTTTTAATTACAGAGGAAGCTGCATGGAGTTTGTGAGCTGACAGTCAAGTAGGGTAGTGTTTACTTTCATTTTGTTAGCTAAGCAGGTGACTATAGGTCCAAAACATATGACCAGTCAGACCAGAGGAAATACTGATTGGAAATGATTGAAATATGGTTAACAAATACAACAGAGTACAATTTAACAACCGCTACGACTAACTTTTAAAGCTAATTAAGTTACATTTTGACGACTTATTTGGATTTTCACATGTATTTTAGCTTTTCAACTAGTGACAGAGACTATTTATTTGTTGCCGAACCATCAATAACAAAATTAATCACGTTTATTGACTCTGCTCTAATTCATCGGAAGCTTAAATGGACATAAAATAAACTAAATTGCCAAAATGTTGCCTTATAGCTGACGAAATGGATGCCGACTAAAACAGTAGTGTATGCACTGGGCCTCTACAAAACGTTATTGAATCCGTGTTGAAGGAATTCATTAAAAAATATATTTTATTTTCTATAATTACATTTTAAAATGCCAATAAAAAACAATACTGTAAACTGCCAATTAAAGCAGTTTAATGTTAGTGTGTCTATATTCCAGAAACTAGTTCCAAAATCACCATTTTACTCTGAAACATTGGAGGAGAGACTTCACTCGACGATTTCTGAAAAACTATACAAGTCACCAGCGAAATACGGACCCACAGTGACCTCAACTCGACTCTCTTACTGTTTCATCATGGAAAACGGGAGAATTTAGGCAGTTTAAAATCATTCAAAGACGTTTTTCAAGCCGTTTTATTGGACGCCTCAGCTGTATTTGAGGCGTCGAAGCAACAACTGACTTTCAGTCAGTGGTAGTTTGTTCAGTAAAACATAAAAACAAATATTACATTTACAAATTTAAAGTAAGATCTTCAGTGTATACATTGCTGAAATGTAAAGACAGAAGTAACTGCAAAATCCTGAACTGACTGTTGATTTACAAGCAAACTGTTACAGTTTGCAGTAACCATTCAAACTCCTTCAGAAAAATAAAACATTGCTTATTACACAGTGATGCATTTAACCACCACCTTTAGTAAACTGCTGAAACGCTGAACAGCTCAGTGTAACAGCAGTTTTGGTTTAAAGATGCCAAAGTTTCTACTTTCAACCTGATATTTTGTCAAGAAAAAAGCCCCCATTCATTAGTTTATTAAACAGTTCATAAATGATCATTATTTTCTGTAGTAAAGTCAACTTTACTGTGATATTGCTGCAAAAACAGTAAAGCCGTTATGCATATGTGCATGCAGAGTAGAAAATAGCTTGTTTATTTAAAGGACGAGTTCACAAGTCTGTTTTAAAACAATAGTCAGGAGGTCAGTATGAACAGGAGGAATGATTATGGCAAGAAAAACCTGTTTCAGTGTTCATTCCCTTCATAATGCACTTACAATGTTAAGTGATGGGGGCCAAAATCCACAGTCCTCCTCCTGTGCAAATGAGTCAAATCAAGTAGATATCTTTCAATGTTACAGTCTTTCTAGTGCCAAAGTCCCTATTTTTGTTACTATACTTCCACCGCAGCTCAACAGGGAAACACTGTCTGAGGAAACACAAAGAGGGAATTTGATGCTAAAAAGACTGTAAATGTGGCAGCCTCATATAAGCTTCAGATAAATATTTAAATGCATTTTTGCACAAAATGACTGTGTGGACACACTGTGGATTTTGTCCCCCATCACTTACATTGAAAGCACCTTTGAAGGGGACCTTTTAATAGCCAGTATGAACAGGAGGAATTCCAACAATGTAGACACTGAAACTGTCTTTTTGATGACATCTAGTGGTGGAAGAAGTCCTCAGATCCTTAATTCAGATCCTTTACTTAATTAAAAGTAGCAATAGAGTAATGTGAACATACTCCAATATAAGTGAAAGTCCTGCATGAAAAATCCTACTTAAGTAAAAGTACATAAGTATTAGCAGCTTGATGTAGTTAAAGTATTGCAGTAAGAGTAGTGGTTTGTTCCCTCTGACTGATATATTATTATATATGACATCATTAGATTATTAATACTGAAGCATCAGTGTTTAAGCAGCATGTTACTGCTGTAGCTGCTGGAGGTAGAGCTAGTTTGAACTACTTTATATAGAGTTAGCTAGTTTAGTCCAGTGGTTCCCAACCTAGGGGTCGGGCCCCTCCAAAGTGTCACCAGATAAATCTGAGGGGTTGTGAGATGATTATGGGAGAGGGAGAAAAAGGAGGAGGAGAGGTTTTTGGTGAAATATTGGATCATTTGAACATTTATTGAAATGAAACCATGTGGGAAGTTTAGAGGGAAAAATCACTATTTGGTGGAGCTGTTAACAACTCATAGACATCTGAAATGTGACCCCGACTACACACTGCTTTTTGTAAGACGTCAAAAGCCAAAAAGATCGGAAACCACTGGTTTCACCTTTAACAATGTGTTGTAGTTTAAAAGCTTGTTATATTACCCGTTGTTTCAAATCTTCATCTGAAAAGTAACTAAAGCCGTCAAATAAATTTAGTGGAGTAGAAAGTACAATACTTTCCTCTGAAATGTAGTGGAGTGGAAATATAAAGTAGCATCAAATGGAAAGACTCATGTAAAGTACAACTACCTCAAAACTGTACATAAGTACAGTACTTGAGTAAATGTACCAAGTGACAACCTAGAGCCCGGTTCTGCTTGAGGTTTCTTCCCGTTAAAGGAGAGTTTTTCCTTGTTGCTGTCACCAAGTGCTTGCTCATGGGGAAATGTTGGGTAAATTAAAGAGTACAGTCTAGACCTCCAGACTCTATGTGAAAAGCGCCC
Organism: Scomberomorus guttatus; assembly: GCA_038419695.1. Lineage (NCBI taxonomy): Eukaryota > Metazoa > Chordata > Actinopteri > Scombriformes > Scombridae > Scomberomorus > Scomberomorus guttatus. The sequence continues at coordinate 9,293 of CM076454.1, forward strand.
TGACATAACTAACATGAGATGGCGCTATATAAATAAAACTGACTTGAAATTGACTATTTAGTTACTTTCCACCACTGATGACGTCTAGTATGTGTGAATATGGAACATTCTTGAAAAAAAGCATTCATGCTCAACAAATCTACAAAAACAAAGAATCTGATTAATTAACCAAACATTATTAATCATCAATTATTTCAGTTTTACACTAAAGCATTACACTGTGACCCTCTATTTGGGATTAAGACTGTTTGCTATCACAAAATCAAAAAACAGTTTGAAAAGTTATAAAATAGAAAGAAATCATCGCTCAGTTGTTTTATTGGGTCATTTGTGTCACTTTACAGTTCAGATTGTGTGCTACTTTGGTGGCAGCTGTGTGTCGTGTTGCATTCAGAGGTGTAGTAATTCTGCCTTTGTATCCTCTGAACGTACGCCAGGGATCACAATGGACTGAAGGTTGCATCATGGACTCTCAGAGAACATGAGCATATTAGGGGAAAAAGTGTTTTATTTAATTATGTAATGAAGGTGAACTGTTGGGGGGAAAATTGATCTTTCCTTTGTTTTATGTTTGTTACATTAAACTTATCATTTAAATTTTACCTGAAGAGTATCAAGTAAAGTTTTACTGTGGGAGTCAGCTGAGATATTGGGGAGAAGAAAGCTCTGTTCTAGCCGCGCCTCAGTTCATGAGGATGAGATGGACATCAAGTATGAAGCATCCTCTGCTGGAGAAATGGTGGGAGGCAGAATGTGTCTGTGTCCTATCCTGTGAGAATACAGCTCCTGAAGACTGAAGTCTGTGTGGAAGTGTGAAACAGACGGGCGTCCCACAGTAGCCATTGTTCAGCAAAAGTTACAGTCTCACTTAAAGTAGCTGATTTCAGCTACTTTCTCTGTCTCCTCCATGATATATAGGCTCCTAGATTTCCTTTAATTATTAACAGTCTAGTAATCATAAAGTTGGAGTCAACCCTGTCTCTCTGAGTACCTAACAGGTTAGTGCGAGCAGGAAGAGACAGAGGGAGCAGGAGAGCACCTCCAGAGCCTTGGAGGAGCCTCCAGAGAAAAGACTCCGTGAGAATGCTGCTGTCCTGTCAGAGAGGAGCCCCAGCCCCCAGCCCTCCACCTCTGCCCCACAGGCCAAGCTGGAGGGTGTCCAGCTGGAGGTTAGCAGTCCAAACGTGCCCACAGTGGTCCAAACTGTTCTATCCTGATCCATGATTCATCCAGTTCAACAGCAATACTGCATCAGTCTAAAGGGTGTAACTGAACTAGTCTGACTTGGTTCCTCCTCTCCTCCTCTCTGTCTCTCTAAAAGGTTTAGGGAAGGACAGCAGAAGGAAGGCAGCAGGAGATCCAGCCCAGAGTCTCCCAGGAGCACGTGGATGACATTCAGCATGATGATGTCACGGCCTCGCCCCTCTGGCCCGGCCCTTACAGATCCCAGCCCGGGGGACTCCCATCCTCTGCTTTTAATGCAGTGGCAGAGATGGTCATGGCATGGATGACTGACTACAACCCAGAGATGTAACATACACACACATACACGCACACTGCACACACAGTGCAAACCTTTTATTCCCTCTTTCTTCCTCTATCCTAAAAAAAAAGAAAACCTTAAATAAGTTTTAACTCTTTCATTCCTTTTTAGCATGTAGATACGTTTTAACTTTTATACATTTTTTGTATATATATATATATATATATATATATATATATATATATATATATATTGATTTTAACTTTCATTCCTTCGTAGCATGTAGATAAGTTTGAACTCTTTTATACATTTTTAGTATGTAGATAAATTTAAACTTTTATACATATTCAGTATATATATAAGTTTTAACTTTCATTCCCTTTCAGCATGTAGATAAGTTTTGTAACTCTGTTTAACTCTTTGACCGATACCTTCTACACTTTGTTTGAAAAAATCTAACACAAAAAGAGATGGTAATTCTTTACACACAGACATGTTCAACCTCTTTTCTTTCATTTAATTCTAAAGTTTCCAAAAAACCCCACAAGTTCTACAAAATCATTTTAGATGTTGCTTTTTTTAACTATTTAATTTAGTTTGAGTATGTAGATAAGTCTTAAGTCTTTTAAGTCTTTGATAGCTTCTACACATTCTTTGAAAAACAAAAGAAATAATGGCTAGTCAGACACGCTGCAACTCTTTTCCTTCCAACTCACTCCTTTCACTTTGGTGCTTCTTTTTCTAAGTTTTGTCCATATTTTTTTCTGTCTTGTGGTGAACTCATCATAATGACTAAAAGAAGGAAAGATCTTTAGATCTTTGTCTGTAGACAATGTTCCATTCAAATATCTTGTTGCTGTTGTGCACCGGTCAGTATTTAATGACTTTAGAAGTGAAAAACATTATCTGATAATGTTGCTGATTACCATTAAAGTTATTTGGTTATCTTTAAAGTTATTGAATTATCAACAGTTGAAAAAATGCCTGTAAAACAAGTAAGTGTTTAACAGTTTGTTCACTATATGAAGAAAATATTTTGGATGGAACATTGTCAAAGGGTTAGGGAGGGTTAGACCCTCCTAAAGATCTTTCCTTCTGTTTCTGTCAAACGTAGTAATATTAGCAGTAATTAGTATGACAAATATTTCAGCTGTAGCAATTAAAGTGTGTAATAACTAATATAGTTTTATTGTTTAAATTGAATTTGAAATTCTTTCTGGACAGGAAAAAATATCTTAAGGTGTGGATGGGATCACTTAAGTTGATCTTATCTTATAATGACTTTGTAAAAAGGAAGGGTTTCAAGAGGGTCTGGAGGCAATGTTTCATTCAAATCCTTTTTACTGTGGTACATTTGTCAGTATTTAATGAGGAAGACAAATGTTCATCATTAATATCTCTTACTAGAATCAATTTAACTGTGTCTGCATATACGAACATTGCAATAGGGTTAGGGAGGGTCAGACCAGTATAATGGGATCATTTTACCCGGTATCAAGACGAAATGGGAATTTACACATCAAGTATCTTTACAGGTATTGGGGAGTACTGCTGCATATGTTTGTGGCTCCAGAGGGAGCTGTCCAAAGTGAGTGATGAATTTCCTCAAGTGAATTTAAGTTGATACAGCTTAAAAATAGAAACATTTATTTCACTGATGGGTAGTAGTACTATAATTTTAAAAAATGATTTCAAAAAGTCATGAAAACAGAATGGTGATGTTATCAGTAGCAGCAGTTGTATCAGTAATATTAGAGATATTTCAGCTCTCTGTAGTAGTAAGAGACTGTATTAGTAGCTGTGATGGATGTCTTACTGGCTCCTCAGAATCAGGAGTGATAACATTACGAACTAATAGATGGACTAGTACAGTAGTAGCACGTAGCAGCAAGTGTTTGTAGTAACTAAGTTTTGTCCAAATTGTTTTCTCTCTTGTGGTGAACTCGTCATAATGACTTTGTAAAAGAAGGAAAGATCTTTAAGAGGGTCTGTAGACAATGTTCCATTCAAATGTTCTTTGCTGTTGTACAGAGGCCAGCATTTAATGGAAAACAAGTGAAAAATGTTCCTTCATACTAATTCTAAATAATAACTACTTTTTTGTTTATGTCTCAGGATATTGAATGATGAGCAATTTAAAATTTTGCCAGAAAATAGGCCAGCATTTGATAGCTTATTTAACAACTGTCTTGTTACGTGATGACAATATGAACAACAAGACACATATTTGGATGGAACATTGTCAAAGGGTTAGGGTTAGGGTTAGGGAGGGTTAGACCGTCCTAAAGATCTTTCCTTCTGTAACAAAGAGTTCAACACAGGTGAACTCGTTATAACACAACAAGTTTAGATGGAACATTTCATTCATTAATGAGCAGCAGTAGTTGCATTATTTGTAGCAGATTTTATAACTGTGGTAGTTTCAACAGCAACAGCAGTATTAAAATACCTTTTGAAATGGAAACTATAAAATGTATCAATAATCTAAAAAAAGACTAATACAGATATTAAAAAGTCATGTAGAAAGTATCAATAGTATTAATAATAACAGTAGCAGCAGTTCTATCAGTCAGTAGGTCATAGATGGACTAGTAGTAGCTCTTAAAGTGTCATTTGTTAATTACTAATTACTTTAAGTTAATTTGATGAAATCATTTTGTAACTTGGTAATAACTTCAAATTCCTTGTATGTTTGAGAAGAGAAGATCTTTAAGAGGGTCTGTAGACAATGTTCCATTTGAATTTTCTTTATTGTTTTTTATAGATCATTATTTAATGGCATTATTTAAAGACATAGAGAAAAATTATTTGGTCATATCTCAGTATGTTAACTGATGAGCATTAGAAACACATGTCCAGAAGCTGTAGACCTCTGATAGATGGTTAAACTACATCACTATATGACAAACAGGACACATATATTTGGATGGAGCATTGTCAAAGGGTTAGGGTTAGGGAGGGTTAGACCCTCCGAAAGGTCTTTCCTTCTGCTTTTAAACAGCATTTAAAAGAGAAACTATAAAATGTGTTACTGTCCAACGTCCACAGAATCTGGCTGTGTCGCATTCTGGTTGAGTTCCGACTCAGTCACGGTTTACAGTTGTTTTGGTGAACTACTGGAGCACCCCACACCATCTTATGTCCTGTAGTGAATATAAAATAGCCAGATTATGCATTGGCTTTGTAAACCCTGATAGACTTAACAGACCATGTTATGACCAGACTTATTGTTTCAATGTCAGTGTATTGATGGAGGAGAAAGTTCTCTTAGAAAGTGCAGACTTTGGCAACTAGAGGTCAGGAGTGCACAGTCCCAAACCTCTACTATGTTGATCACGGTGATGTATTAGTTAATTAAGACATTGTAATGAGCTTAATGGAGCTTGTGTAATATTTATGTGTTTCATTCTTTCTTTACAGCTTCAGGGTTTCTATATTGTTCAGATATTTAAAAAAAAAAACCTAATTCACATCGTCCTTCAGACCATTTTGGACCTAGTAACAGTATTAGAAGTAGTAGTAGCAGTAACAGCAGAAAACACAGCTAGAGGCAAACAGGCATTTTGTATCCATCATAAAGTTGTAGTGTAAGTCCAATAAATGTTATTTAAATTGTATGCTTCTGCATTTTGATGTTTTGTCACACTAACAGACAGTAGTAGTAAGAAAGTGTGTAAACTCACATCTTCAAAAGAAAACAGCATCAAAATATATTCAAGAACAAACATTATTAAAATTATCTATGAGCTGTGATGACCACTGTTGTGTCATTTTGTGTTGCTGTGTGGTTCATCTGTCTCTGTTCACTCTGCAGGTGGATTGTTAGTGTAACCTGGCAGACCTGAGGGCCCCAGTGTGTTCCCAGGTTTAAGCCGGACTGCAGTGGATCTCTCTCTCTCTCTCCGTCACTCTGCTGCAGCAGCTGCCCTCTCTCCCTTTTCCCTTCAGCCACCCATTTGTTTTATTTACTATGTTGCTTTAAGTTTATTCTTATGTCTGGTTTCGCATCTTACATCACCCCCCTACACACACATCCATCACTCATCCACTCTTACACCACTGACTATACTGACATACACATGCCACAACTTATTAATCCTTAATTGGCATTTGAATTTACTCAATTTGGTTTAATTTAGTTAAAAGATCTTTTGTTAAAACTTAACACTGGTGTGTCTCCCTTTTGTTGTGGCCACTTGAGCCAGGTCATAACAGAGCTGAACTAAATTGAGCTGAATCCAGTCAAAGTGGTTATAACTAAAATAAAATGAGTCAGTTCCTCATATGAAAATATTGAAATTTTCCAAATTCATAAATACCTGGGAATCTGGCTTGATAGCAGTCTAACTCTTAAACAGTATGTGGAGCAACTGGCACAAAAGGTAAAGATAAAACAGTCAACTATCATGCCTGTGTTTGAGGAGTTATGTTTTATTCTCATGCTGCTCGCTCTGCCTTTAAACAACTTGATACAGTATATCATCATGCTTCACATTTCATTACAGGAGCTAAAGATACACATCACTGTGTTCTATATGAAAAAGTAGGCTGGTCCTCACTAGCAACAAGAAGGACTACATTCTATCATTTCTATTTATAAATGTCTCCTACAAAGGTTGCCTCAGTGTATCACTGTACTTTGCAAATCCAAAACCACAGCTCACCGGGCAGGTGAGGACGAGGCTGACGTGGCAGGGGTACTGGAGCGGTGAACCTGAGGTACAGGCAGCATTCAGGAGATCAGAAAAACAAACAAACAGCTTACAAGAAGCTTGGCCGTAGCATCTGTGCCACACTTGTGACTGAACGATCTGGCAGAGTCTGGAGAGATGAACTGGGGTTTTATACTGCTGGCTTGTAAAGTTGATTAGTAGATGAGCTGCAGGTGTTCAAATTGAATAGGAGAGGGAAACCAGGAGGCCACGCCCAGCATGCGCCCACACACACAAACGCAGAGAGAGACAGACTGGGGACAAACATGAAACACTAGGAAGGGAAAACCATGGGAAAAACACAGGGAAGGGAGAAGTATAACTGTTACCCCTCAGGTAAATACTGAAATTGGGAAGACACCTTCCATCACTTTGCACCATATAAATGGAATAAATTACAGAGGATTTAAGAACTTGAATGTCTTATCCCACTGGATGATTTAACCCCTTCAGACCTGCATTTTTTCTGCTGGGCAAAACTATTTATTTTAACTGACTCCTCTCCAACATAAAAACAAACTGGAAACATTTTTTTTTGGCTAACTCATATTTTTTAATAGTATTTTTTCATGTCCATCACAATGGACGCCACGACACGATGGGTGTAAAATGTCATAAAAACTTAAGAACAATAAGGTTGAGTTTTTCCACATGGTAATCAATCAGATATGACCTAAACATCTGGAACTGGATGTTTGCATGTGTTTGAGTCTGTGTACAGTCAGAAGAGAGGGAAATAACACAATAGATGTATGATTTTAGTAGATTTATGTTATTTTTATAGTAGGCTAATGAACTGATTACACGTTAACTTGGAATGGAACTGGAAGCTGAACTTGAGAAGACATCAGCTTGTGGATGTTTTCATGTATTCTCATTTTCGATGAGCAGCCTTGAAGCAGTTTTGTTGTGGCACAAAGCACAAGTAGATGTTGCACTTGTCACAAAAGACGTGTGTTTTTCCTGTACAGTTTGGCATCTTGCATCTGCTAGCCTCTTTCATAATTTGGCATGTGGTCAACCATGTCATACTGCACTTCAGGTAGAGGCCTTACATCCTGGACTGGTCTGCGAACTGGTCTCTGTGGGACATGCTCTGGTTCTGGAGGCATACTGGGCCATCAAATTGAAGATCTCATCTGGTATATACCGTTTGAAGTATTCATAGGGTCTCATGGGATGATCCTCATGAATTGGAGGATTCTCAAAGGAAGTGTCAATGATTGTAGTGAACGGCCTGTGATGCCACTTGATTTCTTCCTTCCTGTTTACTGTCATCTCCTCCTGTCCGCCTCTGTCCTCCTCCTGTCCTCCTCCTGTCCCTGTGCTGTCTGTCTCCTCTATCCCAATCTCATCTGCCACATCAGTCTCAATCTCATCTGCCACATCAAGTTCTTCCGGCATGCATGTAACCTCTCCACTGTCCCTCTCTGAATCTAATAACAAAACAATCACATTTTTACTCATTGTATGTATTATCACTCTTGAACTGTTATGCGTTCCATTTAGATCTTACATATAAGACATTAAATTGATGAAAACCACATACGAAGAATTAAAACACTCTTAATTTCTAAATTTACCACCTATCTCAGTCCTTGTCTTTGAATATATTATCACTTTTAACAGTTACAATTATGCTGACAGCAAATTTGTTTGGCCAACATGAACATAAATGTATATTTTTGATTGAAAATGGGCACTTACTCCTCCCTCTCTGCAGTTCGTGAACATCACAACTCTAATGTCCATTTTTAACCTCGAGTCTATTAAGTGATGTCTGTGATTGTTTCTGATGCTGTATGGGCTTTTGTTTGTCTGGCTGTGTGCTGTATGTCTTTGTCCTTTTTGTTATGCCTGGCTATGCTTGTTTTCTTTCCCTCTGTACTCAGGTCTCTCTCGCAAAAGAGATCTCGATCTCAATAACATTACCTCATTAAATAAAGGTTAACAATATTGATTGTCAAGAATATGAATTTGAAACCGTAGGTGGATTTGTAAAAAAAAATAAAAAACATGTAAACTGATTTTTGAAAATGATTTAAGGATTTTAAGGAAGTTAATTTACTGAAAAAATTAAAATGGATATTCTGTCACATCCATTTCAATTGAGTTTTTTTGTCTTTCTTTACAAGACAAAAAACAAAACATGCACGTATATATAGTCAGCAATTAGTAGGAAGTGTACAGGCCTCTGCTCTGAATGACTTCAGCACATCTGTGGCCACAGGACAGCACTAGTCTCTCACACTGCTCTGGTGTGATTTTGGTCCACTCTTCTTCCAGTCTCCTCCACAGTTCGGTGACTGTAGTGGGTTTCTTGGCCATAACTTTGTCACCAAGGATTTTCCAGAGGTTCTCTATTGGGTTGAGATCAGGACTCTGGGCAGGCCATGTCATTATTTCAATGTTTTCAGTTTTGCTGTGTGACATGGAGCGTTGTCCTGCATAAACACTGCGGGCTGATTGGGTGATGAACGCAGGGAAGGAACCATATGTTGTTGAAGAAGGTTCTGATAAACATTTGCATTCACTCTGCCATGTAGCTGTATAAGAGGCCAAACTCCTGCTGCAGAAAACATGCCCCAAACCATGACACTTCCTCCTCCAACTTTCACTGACTTCTTTACACACTTTGGGTTCAGTCTTTCTCCAGTTTGTCGCCAAACATAATGTTTCCCATCGGACCCAAATAAATTAAACTTGCTTTCATCACTCAAGTCAACTTTGGACCAGTTCTCCTCTGTCCACACAACATGCTCCTCAGCAAAGCTTAGTCTAACCTTTTGATTCTTTCTGCTAATGAGAGGTTTGGTCACTGCAGAGTGGGCTTTCAGTCCAAATGCTCTTAAACGTCGAGACACTGTATGACGAGACAGATCCTTACCCTGTTCAGCGCTAAACTGGCGAGCAATTCCAGCTGCAGTGTGGAAACGATTGCCCATTGAGATCCCCCGAAGTATCCTGCCCTCTCTTGTATTTGTCTTCCGTGGACGACCAGCCTTCTTGGGGGTCTTGAATGAGTTTGTGATGTTGTAAAGATTCAATATTCTTGAAATCACAGATTTGGAACAACCAACTTGTCTTGCTATGGCTGATAGGGTCATCCTTTTGGCCTTCATCTGGACAACCTGCTTTTCAGTCACTTTAGAACGGCCCACCATCATGCCGAGTCAGTGAAACTGGAACTTAGGCTGCCAGTTAAATAGACGGATAATCAAGGAAATTAGCACCAGCTGCCAGATTAACACCAATAACTGGGAGGTATCTGAAAGTGTTCTCTAATTTTGATCAGTGTGTTTTCTGCAAAATAATGTTTTTTGTTGAAATGCCTTATTATTATTTTGTGAAAAAAGTGTTCTAGTAGCATGGTATAGACACAACAAAAAGTCCTTCAACTGTTGAGCAGTGAAGATGACATTACTTCAGAAAAAATCAGTTGTCTATTAATTGTTCACTAATTTTGATCTCCAGTGTACATACACACACATACATACATATATATACATGCATACATACACGCACGCACACACACACACACACACACACACACACACATATATACAGTACAGGCAAAAGTTTGGACACACCTTCTCATTCAATGCGTTTTCTTTATTTTCATGACTATTTACATTGTAGATTCTCACTGAAGGCATCAAAACTATGAATGAACACATGTGGAGTTATGTACTTAACAAAAAAAGGTGAAATAACTGAAAACATGTTTTATATTCTAGTTTCTTCAAAATAGCCACCCTTTGCTCTAATTAGTGCTTTGCACACTCTTGGCATTCTCTCAATGAGCTTCAAGAGGTAGTCACCTGAAATGGTTTTCACTTCATAGGTGTGCCTTATCAGGGTCAATTAGTGGAATTTCTTGCTTTATCAATGGGGTTGGGACCATCAGTTGTGTTGTGCAGAAGTCAGGTTACTACACAGCCGACCGCCCTATTGGACAACTGTTAAAATTCATATTATGGCAAGAACCAATCAGCTAACTAAAGAAAAACGAGTGGCCATCATTACTTTAAGAAATGAAGGTCAGTCAGTCTGGAAAATTGCAAAAACTTTAAATGTGTCCCCAAGTGGAGTCGCAAAAACCATCAAGTGCTACAATGAAACTGGTACACATGAGGACCGACCCAGGAAAGGAAGACCAAGAGTCACCTCTGCTCCTGAGGACAAGTTCATCTGAGTCACCAGCCTCAGAAATCGCAAGTTAACAGCAGCTCAGATCAGAGACCAGATGAATGCCACACAGAGTTCTAGCAGCAGACCCATCTCTAGAACAACTGTTAAGAGGAGACTGTGCGAATCAGGCCTTCATGGTCAAATAGCTGCTAGGAAACCACTGCTAAGGAGAGGCAACAAGCAGAAGAGATTTGTTTGGGCCAAGAAACACAAGGAATGGACATTAGACCAGTGGAAATCTGTGCTTTGGACACTGAACCAGCATGGCTACCGCAGCATCCTGCAGCGACATGCCATCCCATCCGGTTTGCCTTTAGTTGGACAATCATTTATTTTTCAACAGGACAATGACCCCAAACACACCTCCAGGCTGTGTAAGGGCTATTTGACCAAGAAGGAGAGTGATGGAGTGCTGCGGCAGATGACCTGGCCTCCACAGTCACCGGACCTGAACCCAATCGAGATGGTTTGGGGTGAGCTGGACCGCAGAGTGAAGGCAAAGGGGCCAACAAGTGCTAAACACCTCTGGAAACTCCTTCGAGAATGTTGAAAAACCATTTCAGGTGACTACCTCTTGAAGCTCATCGAGAGAATGCCAAGAGTGTGCAGAGCAGTAATCAGAGCAAAGGGTGGCTATTTTGAAGAAACTAGAATATAAAACATGTTTTCAGTTATTTCACCTTTTTTTGTTAAGTACATAACTCCACATGTGTTCATTCATAGTTTTGATGCCTTCAGTGAGAATCTACAATGTAAATAGTCATGAAAATAAAGAAAACACATTGAATGAGAAGGTGTGTCCAAACTTTTGGCCTGTACTGTATATATGTGTGTGTGTGTGTGTGTGTGTCTGTAAGCTCACAGTATACTGCTATACCATTATAACCATACCATTGAAAAACTGGTGAACAGGACTGATTTCTTCAACAATACTTTTCTAACACCCACTTTATGGAAAATGTTTTTCGTGACTGATTTGATTGAGGTATATAAGATAATAGCATAACAGATAACAGATGGCATAGCAGAATTGTGACTTTATTATGGGTAATGATTTATTCTAAAGCAGGGGGATCAAACTCAATTTCATCCTGGGCCACATCAGCATTATGGTAGCTTTCAAAGGTCCGGTTGTAAATGTAAGACTACATAAATGTATCTACTTGTTATCATATTACATAATTGCCTCTGCATTCGATTATTATTGATTTTAGTAATCACTTAATAATTAATAGCTAGTTGTGAAAGCAGAATTCTAGGAAAAATAATGGCAAGCAGACATTCAGGTGTACAACTATTATAACTATTATTATATTACAACTATTATTATTAGTTTTATTAATAACTTAATAACTAGCTCTGAAAGCAGAATTCTAGGAATATACATTTTACACACACACACATCTATATACACACGTATATATAGACACACACACATGATGTTGCATGATGTTCATGTTTGCATAATTGCAATTCAAGCACAATGGTCTCATACTTCCCTCAGGAAAAATGAACATGTATTTCTCAGTCCAGTCATCCTTAAATGCATGTTTTTCACTGTATGGATAGCAATGCCAGTCTCTCAGTCAGTCCATCACTTTGGGCCAGACTGAAATATCTCAACTACTGGATGGATTGCCATAAAATTTTGCTCAGATATTCGTGCTCTCCATAGGAGGAATTTTATTAACTTTGGTGACCTCCTGACTTTTCAATAATAACCATCCTGGTTATTATTGTCTAGTGTCTTGTAAGCCCATATAGGCTGGGCATCAGAAAGTTGCAACACCTAAATAAACAAATCAATCAATCAATTTTTATTTGTCCAATATTTTGATTTACAACCAAATACCTGCAAAACAAATGACAATCCCATCAGCCTCAGCTGTACTTTGTGTGTATTAACCCTAGATTACATCCTAGTGGGGTGGAAGATCCCTTACTAATGTTTCTTTTAAAGCACTGTTAAACCTAACAAATATCCTCTTCAGACACACTGGCTTCACCACTCAGTAGTGTTAAGGGAAAAATGATATATGCTATACACTGATGCAATTAGGGGTTAAGAAATCACAGCATCTGTGTAAAATACTGTTTTTATTAGTTATCATAATCATAAAATCAAGCAGTACTCAGCAAGTGACAAAAATTGTAAAATAAAAGATGGTGAACCGCAAATGAACACACTACAACAGAACCAATCCAATAAAAAGAAAACTGAAAGCACTGCAGTAAATCTTGACAATCTTTATGAAACTTAAAGTCCACTCCACTCAAATATGTTTTTCTTCTTGCTCCTTCAATTGGATGTTTGAGCTTCCGTGTGCAGAATGATGTATGTGCAGAGTTTATTTTCATATTCCTCTGCTGGAAGGGGAAAGTTTCTCTGTGCTCACCTTAAATCTGAGTTTAAGATGTGTAACTACAAGCATGAATTGTGACATCACACCTAATTTGGAGCCAATCATGGTCCAGTATGCAACTTACAGAAATGTGATGTGGCAACTTGAAGGTTCACATACACATACACTGAAAATGGACTTTTCAGTGAAGTAGGAGACATTTTGAATCCAGCTGTTAAACTTCTGGATTTCCCAATGAGGGAGAAGGAGTAGATGACATCTTTCTTACAAGGTACTTAAACTTACCTCCTTTTATTTCCAATATGTATTTTAGCTTTTCAACTAGTGACAGAGACTATTTATTTGTTGCTGAACCTTCAATAACAATATTTATCACGTTTATTGACTCTGCTCTAATTCATCGGAAGCTTAAATGGGCATAAAATGAATTAAATTGCCAAAATGTTGCTGACAAAATGGATGCTGACTAAAACAGTAGTGTATGCACTGGGCCTCTACAAAATGTTATTGAATCCGTGTTGAAGAAATTCATTTAAAAATATATTTTATTTTCTATAATTACATTTTAAAATGCCAATAAAAAACAATACTGTAAACTGCCAATTAAAGCAGTTTAATGTTAGTGCTGACGTAGGACTCTGGTTGCTATGGAGCGTCTATATTCCAGAAACCAGTTCCAAAATTACCATTTTACTCTAAAACATTGGAGGAGAAACTTCACTCGACGATTTCTGAAAAACTATACAAGTCACCAGCGAAATATGGACCCACAGTGACCTCAACTCGACTCTCTTACTGTTTCATCATTGAAAACGTGAGAATTTAGGCAGTTTAAAATCATTCAAAGACGTTTTTCAAGCCGTTTTATTCGACGCCTCAGCTGTATTTGAGGTGTCGAATGTTCAACGGCAGCAACAACTGACTTTCATTCAGTGGTAGTTTGTTCAGTAAAACAATAAAAACAACTATAAAAACAAATATTACATTTACAAATTTAAAGTAAGATCTTCAGTGTATACATTGCTGAAATGTAAAGACAGAAGTACCTGCAAAATCCTGAACTGACTGTTGATTTACAAGCAAACTGTTACAGTTTGCAGTAACCATTCAAACTCCTTCAGAAAAATAAAACATTGCTTATTACACAGTGATGCATTTAACCACCACCTTCAGTAAACTGCTGAAACGCTGAACAGCTCAGTGTAACAGCAGTTTTGGTTTAAAGATGCCAAAGTTTCTTCTTTCAACCTGATATTTTCTCAAGAAAAAAGCCCCCATTCATTACTTTATTAAACAGTTCATAAATGATCATTATTTTCTGTAGTAAAGTCAACTTTACTGTGATATTGCTGCAAAAACAGTAAAGCCGTTATGCATATGTGCATGCAGAGTAGAAAATAGCTTGTTTATTTAAAGGACGAGTTCACAAGTCTGTCTTAAAACAATAGTCAGGAGCCCAAATGAACACTGAAACAGGTTTTTCTTGACATAATCATTCCTCCTGTTCATACTGACCATTAGAAGATCCCTTCATAATGCACTTACAATGTTAAGTGATGGGGGCCAAAATCCACAGTCCTCCTCCTGTGCAAATGAGTCAAATCAAGTAGATATCTTTTAATGTTACAGTCTTTCTAGTGCCAAAGTCCCTATTTTTGTTACTATACTTCCACCGCAGCTCAACAGGGAAACACTGTCTGAGGAAACACAAAGAGGGAATTTGATGCTAAAAAGACTGTAAATGTGGCAGCCTCATATAAGCTTCAGATAAATATTTAAATGCATTTTTGCACAAAATGACTGTGTGGACACACTGTGGATTTTGTCCCCCATCACTTACATTGAAAGCACCTTTGAAGGGGACCTTTTAATAGCCAGTATGAACAGGAGGAATGATTACAGCAAGGAAAACCTCTTCTAGTGAAAAATTGTAAAACCTCTATCCTTTTAGGAAAACATCAGTGTGCTCAGCAGGTTCAAAAAATGAACTAATTTATTCAATGTTCAGTTCAGTCGAGTTGTGTTGAGTTAAGTAGAGTCCCATCCTAAACTGTACATTAATGGTTACAGATGTGTGATGTGCCAACTCACCACCATGATCACACCTACTGGAGGAGAGAGCCCAGCAGAAGCCAAATGAGCACCAACACCAACAAGGTAAAACTCTTGGCTTGACAGTGAAAGTGTGTATCCTGTTAGATATGTTAGGAGCTTGTGCTTATTTGAAATATTATTTTGAATGTTGTCTTTAGTTTTTTGTGTAATACTTTATCATTTTCAGCGACTATAGGCGTATTTGTCCATAACATCAGTGCATATATGCAGGCTACATATTATAAAATGTTGCAGGATTGAGGGAAAATCAACACTCACAGTCACATGGGGTGTCATGTTGGTAACCCTGGGACAAGCATGAAACCATGCACCTTGTCAGAGGTTACCAACAAATGTAGACACTGAAACTGTCTTTTTGACATCTAGTGGTGGAAGAAGTCCTCAGATCCTTAATTCAGATCCTTTACTTAATTAAAAGTAGCAATACAGTAATGTGAAAATACTCCATTATAAGTGAAAGTCCTGCATGAAAAATCCTACTTAAGTAAAAGTACATAAGTATTAGCAGCTTGATGTAGTTAAAGTATTAAAAGTAGTGGTTTGTTCCCTCTGACTGATATATTATTATATATGACATCATTAGATTATTAATACTGAAGCATCAGTATGTAAGCAGCATGTTACTGTTGTAGCTGCTGGAGGTGGAGCTAGTTTGAACTACTTTATATAGAGTTAGCTAGTTTAGTCCAGTGGTTCCCAACCTAGGGGTCGGGCCCCTCCAAAGTGTCACCAGATAAATCTGAGGGGTCGTGAGATGATTATGGGAGAGGGAGAAAAAGGAGGAGGAGGAGAGGTTTTTGGTGAAATATTGGATCATTTGAACATTTATTGAAATGAAACCATGTGGGAAGTTTAGAGGGAAAAATCATTATTTGGTGGAGCTGTTAACAATTCATAGACATCTGAAATGCGACCCCGACTAAACACTGCTTTTTGTAAGACGTCAAAAGCCAAAAAGGTTGGAAACCACTGGTTTCATCTTTAACAATGTGTTGTATTTTAAAAGCTTGTTATATTACCCGTTGTTTCAAATCTTCATCTGAAAAGTAACTAAAGCTGTCAAATAAATTTAGTGGAGTAGAAAGTACAATATTTTCCTCTGAAATGTAGTGGAGTGGAAATATAAAGTAGCATTGTCGTGTCTGAACCGCTACATTGGGTTTTATTACTGAGGAATGTTTAAGTACGAGTAAGAAAGTAACAGACCCCAGGCCATAAAGATAAGGTCCAAAAGTTTAAGGTTCAGAGGTTAAGGTCTCCAGGAAATTAGTTTTTGTGTTTCCTATGGTCATCGGTTTAAGGTGAGATCAGTTGTAGATAAGGGTTATTGTTTTACCTTGGTATCAGGATAAACAACTAGCCTATATAAGTGGGGATTCAGAACTGTTAGGTAGAGTGATTCGCATTGGCCCTGAATCCTCTCCAAGCAGTCCATGGTGCTTGTTTGATGCTGAACTTCCTTGTAAATAAACCTTATTATACAAGAAAGACGGTGTCAGCGGAGATTCCTTCATCATCTTCACATCATCGCTACACAATAAACAACAAGAATTTGGCGTCACGAACAGGATTTTGAGAAAAGTAACAAGAATTTGGCGTCACGAACTCCGGACGTGTTGTGACCTGCGGCGTCGCCGACATCTTCAGCGCACTTACTCCCGCTTCAAGCCGCCAAATACGGTGAGCATTTCTCACATGATTGGGCGCTGGTTTGTTCGTTGGGGCTGTTGTGTGTTTGCTGTCTGATCACACCGTAAAGGATCTTTGTATGTGCATGCCATGCTGTGTTGATGTTTGGAGTGATCCCCCGTTCTAAATTTGGTTTTGTTGCGTTGTAGACAGCGCAACAGGGGGGAGTACAATAGAGAAGATAGAAAAGAAAAGTTGAAGTAAAAAGAAAGCAAGAAGGATAAAAAGTGAAAATAAAAGAAGTGAAGAAAATAAGAAGTTGAAGTAAAAAGAGTAGAATAGCCTAATTAGTAACGATAAGGTGAGCTAAATAACACCATGCGAGATTAATGAAGATTGGGCACTCACCTTCTTAACGGTAAGACGTGTATTAGTCACTGCATGAAAGTTGGTTTTAGGAAAATAGTCGGATTTGGTTAAATAGAAAAAAGTAAAAGTAACAGCCCTGGGCCCAGGGGAATTTGGAAAGGTGAAAAAGAGATAAAGTAAAAGAGAAAATAAAGTAAAAGAGAAATAAGAGAAGATAAAGAAAATAGAGAAGATACGATAAAAGTAAAGAGATAAGGAAATTAAGAGAAAAGACGAAATAAGAGTTAAAGAATAAAAGAGAAATAGGAATGAAGAAATGAGGAAATAAGAGTTAAAGGAAAAGAAGCCGCAGATTTGGACAAAAGCCCTCTGGGAGGCGGTTTTAGACGGGCCTAAAATCCTGGAAAATCACTAGGTGAATTTCAGGTCAGTTCTAGTAACTGGAGGTGTAGATTGAAAAATTCAATTGTAAGTTCCCACTCGAACACTAGTTGACGAACAGTGTCTGAAGCAGCCTCTCATTGAATAACTACGCCTCATAAGGTAGCATAAATTTAGAAGGAAAAAAAAAGAAGAGAGAAAAGAGCGGCGGAAAAAGCATGCTATAGGGAAAGTATGAATGAGTCGACATTGAGAATTGAAGTTTGAGTGCTGTTTGTGTCTTTGGGATGATGTTGAATTTGCTGGGTGTTTTGTGAGCTTGCTTGATGTCTTTGTTTGTTTGATGACAGGTCCAGCTATGTGTGTGTGTGGAGCGAGTCTCCTCTGTGTGTGTGGAAGGCTGTGGCATGGGTTGGTTTATGGGGTTTATGTTAATGTGATACTTTATATACCGAATAGATATATATATATATATATATATATATATATATATATATATATATATATATATGTTATAGTGGAGAATGGGAGAGTTAGTAATTCATAAGGAAAGATATTTTGTCTTTTATTGTTAAAAACTTATGAGCCTTTTTTGGGGGACACTTTTAAATTTGTTAATGATTATGAGCCTCTTCTTTTTTTGAATTGGGAGGAACGTATGAGCCCCCAAGAAGGACGTTCAAGATTTGGAAGAGAAGGGAGAGATCGGTGAGGATAGTTTGTGTGTATGAGTATGGGTAAAAATACTTAATAAGTAAAAGGAAAGAAGAGTATTAGGAAAATAGTCTGTTGGCAGAGTTAAGATTAGAGTGAATAAACTAAAATTTTTATATTGAAGATACTTGGTGTTTGAAGGAAAAAATCTGATGTAGATGAAGATGACCTAAGTGTTGACGGATAATGTGCTCAAATCATATTGAATTGCGTATTATGTTGTGTAAAGGACCTGTTGGGTTCATAAGATATTAAATTCTTGTCTGTTTCTTCCCTTATCCATCTATGATGTGTGAGAGTTGAGGAGACGGAGGTTTGAACGGGAAGGCAGCTGGCCAGTGCGTCACATGGATTGAGGCTCACTGACGACAGCGTGTGCAGCTCCTGAATCCAGTCTGATCAAGGCCAGTGCGGTTTTATCCACAAACTCTTTTAACATTTACCTGCATTCTAAACGTATGTATGTATACTCATTTATAGTTATTATTGTTGATACATATTAGTCTGCTTTTACTTATCTCAATTTGGGGGTTAATAGACCACATCCATCTGTTTATACATACATACTATATGCTGTAGCTATTTAAAAGAAGAGACTTGGCAACAGACTGACCAGTTAAGGTATTTAATCAATTAATGGAGTATAATTATTTGTCTTAAGTTTGGTTGGGAATTGCAGACGTGAGTTTTGTTGTCTGTGTATGGTCTGAGCTGCATTAGGGATTTAATATTGAGACTATTTCATGATTTGAGGTGAATGGGTGATTGTCTTGTTGGGAATAGGAACACATTTGGTGATGGTTGGTCCCCTAGGAGTGCAAGATCTTTCGAGGGTTGGATTTTCTTTTATTTGTAGGATTTGGAGGAAATCATATTTACAATTTCATAGATTATTTGTGTGTTTGGTCAATATTAGATGTGGATTTAGAGTTGTGAATTGCTATTATATTCAAAAGTTTTAGATTCCTTTAGAGTTGGCAAATTTATTTCATTTTTATTGACTGCAGTAAATTAGTAGCTTAGAAAAGAAGGGTATTACAATGTCGAAAGAGGATACTAAAATTTCAAAAGTAATTACTCCTGTTGAGGTGGTACAGAAGAATAACCCTTTAATTAAAGGCATTGCAAAGATATCAGAAAAATGGCATAAGCGCTGGCCTGAAATTGACCAACCATGGCCAGTGGAGGGGACCCTTAATCCAGATGTAATCAAAACAATGCAAAGGAAGTAGAAAAACTAATGGCAGAAATTAATGCACCTTTTTCACATACGGACCCAATAAAGAGACCCCCTCCCTATGAGAAGGAGGTGAAGTTTAAGGAAATTTATCCCCAGCTCCCAGTGATCAGTCAGGAGGGTAGCTATCATATTAGAGATGAGGATGATCGAATAATAGAAACTGGACAAGCGGAAACAACTATAAAGATGTATCCAAGTTCCAAAAGTAAGAAGAAAATGACACGTCTGGAAACTAAGGGTGAGCTGCGGATCAGGAGGATGGAATTTGGAGATGATGATGATCAGAGTGACCCGGAGGAGATCTTGGGAGGATATGACCCTGTAGTCAGGAGGATATTGGCTAGAGCGGAAAAGAAAGGAGATAAAACATGGAGGAAAGATAACTTAGGAGATGATGGCTCTAATGAAAGTGAGAATGGAGACAGCGATGAAGATTTGGAAAGCAAGCATCCTTCGTTTTCGAGAGGGTTTTCTCCAGCAACATCCAGTACTAGAATAGAAGAGGATGAACAGAGGGCTTTAAGAGGGATCGAAAGAAGTATAGATCAATGCCTTTCATACTTGGATAAATCTACTAAACCAGAAAGCCGGAGAGCACTGGAAAATCAATTAGAGGAGCTGCAGATACAGAAGAAAGAGTTGCGGAAAAAAAGCTCCCAAAAATCAGACAAGAAATATACATTGCGTTTAAGAAAAGGGAAAACACCAGAGAAGATGTGTCCAGTGGTCATCCGGGGACAGAATTTGGAGTACAAGCCTTGGCAGAGTACAGATTGGATGTTTTGAAGATAACACAGAATCCTCAGAGTAACACGCCTTTGTTGCCTCTGAAGAAGCCAGATGATTCTTATCGCCTGGTGCACGATTTGAGAGCGGTGAATGACGTGGTAGCCGATTTTCCAGCAGAAGTGCCGGATCCACATACCTTGTTAGCCCAAATTCCTCCAGAAGCGACACATTTCACAGTGTTAGATTTATGTGGTGCATTTTTTAGTATCCCACTTAGTGTAGAAAGTCAGGGTTTATTTGAGTTCACGTATAATGGACAGTTTTATGAGTACAAGAGATTGCCACAAGGATTTAAACAATAGCCCTCATATTTTCAATAAAGTATTGAAGGATGATTTGGTAGGGATAGAACAGATATTAAAAAGCACTGTTGTACAATATGTGGATGACATTATTATTTGTTCATCAGATGAGGAAACATGTCACAAGGACCCAATTAAATTATTACAGATACTGGCAGAAGAGGGGCACAAGGCCTCTCAGAAGAAGCTGCAGTAGTATTGTCGTTGAGAAGGCTGAAATAGTACCACAGCCTGCATCTGCACAGCTTGCTGAACTTGTGGGGCTAACTGAAGCATGTTTGTTGGCAGAAGGTAAGCGAGTGACAATATATACCGACTCTGCTTATGCACATAACGTGTGTCACTTGTTTGGATCAGTGTGGAAGAATCAAGGGTTTAAGAAAACTGATGGTTCTCCAATACAGCATCATACTCAAATAATGAAACTGTTGCATGCTATGATGAAAGAAATAGCAATAGCTAAGTGCGCAGCACATAGAATGGATGTGTCAAGAGTCAACCAAGGGAATAAAGCGGCTGATGAAGCTGCAAAAGCAGTCACAGGAGCAGACAAATTGGGCAAAGTTTTTCTGGTCACTCATGAAGTAAACTTAGAAGACAATATCATGCTTAGGGATGTGATTTAATGCAGGAGATTATGTCATAGGCAGGTGCACTATCTGTCTGAAAAATGTTCGGAGGGGTGTGATGGTTCCTCCTGGCTACATTCCGACTCCGAGGGGTCCTATGCGTGAGCTAGTTGTGGACTTTGTTGACATGATAAAACCAGTTGAAGGTAAGAGATATATGCTTGTCGTTGTGGACAGATTTTCGCGATGGCCTGAGGCTTGTCCAATGAAGCAAAAGGATGCTCAGTCGGTTGCCAAGTTTTTGTGTAGAGAGGTCATAAGCAGGTGGGGACTTCCAGATCGGATATCCTCAGACAATGGGAAAGAGTTCGTGGATAAGACGATAAAATTGATTTTGCAAAAATTAGGAATTAAACAGTGTCTTGGAGCAGTCTATCATCCGCAAAGTCAAGGGATTTGTGTAAAGATGAAAGGTGTTTGTGAAGGTGTTTAGAAGGAAGTGGTTGAAAGTTGTGGGTGATTGTTCACTTGTTTTGTGTAATGTTACATGGGAAGGAACTGGATGGTCTGTGAGTGTTTGGTTGCAGGAGAAATTAGGACTGTAGCAGTAGTGGTTCAGATTTTGGTAGCAGTTCTACTATCGTTGAGTGTGATGTTTTGTTTTTGTACGCTGCTGTTGACCTTTGCGAAGGTTATGATATTGAGATGGGTTGGAGTTGTGATGCCTGGAGATCAAGTTCAGATGCCATTATTACATAGGACTGATATGGATGGTGATGAGGAAGTGGTGATAGAAGGTGAACTGATGGAGAGATACCCCTTTTGAATGGTTTTTCCTATTATAGTTTTACATTACTTTTGTTATTGTTTAGTTATTTAGTAGTTTTTACTATAGAGTGGTATGATTAAGGGGGGAAATGGAAAATAGAACTCATAATTTGGGAAAAATATGATACTGTGAATTTCATATCTACATATACGGTGTCAATTTGCATTTGATGTTTTCGTTTGTATCTGTTATTTTTGCAAAAGATACTGGTTGGTGTTCTTTTCTTTCCTTTTAGAACGATATTGGGGAAAAGACCACTGTGAGGGTGGTTGGTTGTTTAGGTACCCCGAAGTATTGAAGGGATTCAGACACTCAACAATGGACAATAAGAATGGATTGGAGGACTCTGAACAAGGACACTGTGATACAATGTTCAGTTCCAACATCCATCATCATCGACACTACACTGAGAGTCGACGCTGCTGAGGAGCTGCAGAGTGATACATTTTTATGTCTTCTCTTATATGTATATTTACACAGTATTGGATTTTGCTCTATTATATTGTAATCTGTGACACATAATGTTTTGATTTAGTTTTTTAAATTCTATTATTGCATGAGTAATATCTTCTTTGTTTTACGTGTTTGAAGAATGATGTTTTCTGTTATTGGGTAAATATATTGGAACCTCAGATGTTTTCTTTTTTTTCTTGGTGTATTTGCTTAAGTCATATCCCTACACAAATTGTTAGAATTCCTCCTTTTAATAGGGCTGGAGTACTATGTGTGGTCGCCTGAGGCAGAGGGACCGTGAGAGAATTTTCCTGTCTAGATTGTATGATGGATATTTCAGGAAAGATGGCTATACAGTTATACAGTAGGAGGAATTGTTATCTTTGTCACAGTTGTAAACATGTATGTTTTACTTTTTTGTTTTTTCGAGACTGTGTAGTCTCGAAGGGGGGAAATATGTAGTGTCTGAACCGCTACATTGGGTTTTATTACTGAGGAATGTTTAAGTACGAGTAAGAAAGTAACAGACCCCAGGCCATAAAGATAAGGTCCAAAAGTTTAAGGTTCAGAGGTTAAGGTCTCCAGGAAATTAGTTTTTGTGTTTCCTATGGTCATCGGTTTAAGGTGAGATCAGTTGTAGATAAGGGTTATTGTTTTACCTTGGTATCAGGATAAACAACTAGCCTATATAAGTGGGGATTCAGAACTGTTAGGTAGAGTGATTCGCATTGGCCCTGAATCCTCTCCAAGCAGTCCATGGTGCTTGTTTGATGCTGAACTTCCTTGTAAATAATTTAAAGTACAACTACCTCAAAATTGTACATAAGTACAGTACTTGAGTAAATGTACCAAGTGACAACCTAGAGCCCGGTTCTGCTTGAGGTTTCTTCCCGTTAAAGGGGAGTTTTTCCTTGTTGCTGTCGCCAAGTGCTTGTTCATGGGGAAATGTTGGGTCTATGTAAATTAAAAGTACAGTCTAGACCTCCAGACTCTATGTGAAAAGTGCCCTGAGATAACTGACCTGAGATAGCGTTATAAAAATAAAACTGACTTGAAATTGACTATTTAGTTACTTTCCACCACTGATGAAGTCTAGTATGTGTGAATATGGAACATTCTTGAAAAAGAGCATTCGTGCTCAACAAATCTAGAAAAACAAAGAATCTGATTAATAAACCAATCATTATTAATCATCAATTATTTACGTTTTACACTAAAGCATTACACTGTGACCCCCTATTTGAGATTAAGACAGTTTGCTATCACAAAGTCAAAAAACAGTCTGAAAAGTTATAAAATAGAAAGAAATCATCGCTCAGTTGTTTTCTTGGGTCATTTGTGTCACTTTAGAGTTCAGATTGTGTGCTACTTTGGTGGCAGCTGTGTGTCGTGTTGCATTCAGAGCTGTGGTAATTCTGCCTTTGTATCCTCTGAACGTATGCCGGGGATCACAATGGACTGAAGGTTGCATCATAGACTCTCCGAGAACATGAGCATATTAGGGGAAAAGGTGTTTTATTTAATTATGTAATGAAGGTGAACTGTTGGGGGGAAAATTGATCTTTCCTTTGTTTTATGTTTGTTACATTAATCTTATCATTTAAAATTTTATCTGAGGAGTATCAAGTAAAGTTTTACTGTGGGAGTCAGCTGAGATATTGGAGAGAAGAAAGCTCTGTTCTAGACACGCCTCAGTTCATGAGGATGAGATGGACATCAAGTATGAAGCGGTGAGATAAGTTGAAGGTAAGATTTTCATCATCAGTGATCAGGTCAAAACATTACATGACCATCCCTGATGTGACCCTGCAGTCCAAGCATTACCCAGGACAAGATGTCTGTCTGCATAGGAGATTACACTTCCTCCTCTCCACTGTTGCCATGGCAGCCAGTCACAACACAGAGCCAAGTTGTCAAGATGTGTTCCTGATAAAAGAAGTGTAATTCCTCATATTGTCCTCTCTCCTTCTCCTGGGAACAGCAGTTGTTTGTACTACAAGCAGATGACCCACTGATTGTTTGTCCGCCTGCAGGTCATCATGCGCTGCCTGGACGATGACGTATTGTTCCGCGGACTACGCGTATAGTTCCGCCCCGGTCCGTGTTTTACACTAAGTTATCAGTAAGTTTGATGTGTCGCTGCTGCTTCAGAGACCAGTGGAAGTGGTTGTATGATACCCCCAAATGTCATGGAGTGGAAGTGTGTGCTGTGTGCTGAGTGTTACAAGTCTGATTTCCTTTATGACTGTGGTCAGTGGGGGCTTGTAGATTGGGCTCTAGCAAGTCCACCAGGAAATTGTTTAGTTAAGGTGGTAAGATCCTCACACATCTGGTCTCATCATCAGTTTAGTTCATTCAACGTTTATTTGTTGAATGAATGTTTCAATGCCCATCCCTAGATGGGCCTTTAAAATACATAAAACTCAACATTAAAATCTATCTGGAACTGCACAAGACTCAACAATACAAATACATACGTTAAAGCACAAAACTCAACAAGAAAGTACATACAGAGCAGCACAAAACAACTCATAAATAACGGTACCAAGTTTCATAAAACAACAAGCACCTGATCACTCATGACTACATGGCTGAACCCTCTTTAAAAACTGTTACAATTAAGTTTAAAAT
Source organism: Scomberomorus guttatus (assembly GCA_038419695.1). Taxonomy (NCBI): domain Eukaryota; kingdom Metazoa; phylum Chordata; class Actinopteri; order Scombriformes; family Scombridae; genus Scomberomorus; species Scomberomorus guttatus. The sequence continues at coordinate 34,063 of CM076454.1, forward strand.
TAAATTAGTACTAAATACCTTTAACAACAGACACATGCATGAAATATGTGGCATTTGCTGTGTGAAACAGTATACAAACATTAAAAATAATTAGTACATTTGCAGTATATTAGGTATACTTAAAGTTGTTCCATTTAAGCACAGTCAAGTATACTTAACACAATTAAAGTAGAGCTTTTGTACAACTTTAATACTATTTAAGTGTAAAAGTACAAAATGAGTTGTTGCATTTTAGCACACTTTAAGTACACTATTTAATAGTCTGGACGCGAGTACACTTTAGTGTGCTGTAGCATACTAACATTTGGTATATTTTAGTGTATTATTTTATCACTGGGGCTTAGAGTAATAAAATATATTTTAATTTTTTAAAATTTTTTAAATGCGTCATTTTTGCATTGACAGCAGTTATCTTAAAAGTGCAATTTAAATATTGAACTCAAATTTTACTAATAATATTTCACAGTAATGTATTTATTAAGAGTCTTATCAGTATCAGTGTGTCTTATCATTCACCATTACCCTGTAATTACCACTTGTGGCCACAGTACCCATTGTTCAGCAAAAGTTACAGTCTCACTTAAAGTAGCTGATTTCAGCTACTTTCTCTGTCTTCTCCATGATATATAGGCTCCTAGTTTTCCTTTAATTATTAACAGTCTAGTAATCATACAGTTGGAGTCATCCCTGTCTCTCTGTGTAACTAACAGGTTGGTGCGAGCAGGAAGAGACGGAGGGAGCAGGAGAGCACCTCCAGAGCCTTCGAGGAGCCTCCGGAGAGAAGACTCCGTGAGAATGCTGCTGTCCTGTCAGAGAGGAGCCCCAGCCCCCAGCCCTCCACCTCTGCCCCACAGGCCAACCTGGAGGCTGTCCAGCTGGAGGTTAGCAGTCCAAACGTGCCCACAGTGGTCCAAACTGTTCTATCCTGATCCATGATACATCCAGTTCAACAGCAATACTGCATCAGTCTAAAGGGTGTGACTGAACTAGTCTGACTTGGTTCCTCCTCTCCTCCTCTCTGTCTCTCTAAAAGGTTCAGGGAAGGACAGCAGAAGTAAGGCAGCAGGAGATCCAGCCCAGAGTCCCCCAGGAGCACGTGGATGACATTCAGCATGATGATGTCACGGCTCCGCTCCTCTGGCCCGGCCCTTACGGACCCCAGCCCGGTGGACTCCGGATATATATAGGTTTTAACTTTCATTCCTATTTAGTATGTGGATATGTTTTAACTCTTTCATTCCTTTTCAGCATGTAGATACGTTTTGTAACTCTGTTTAACTCTTTGACTGATACCTTCTAGACTTTGTTTGAAAAAATCTAACACAAAAAGAGATGGTAATTCTTTACACACAGACATGTTCAACCTCTTTTTTTTCACTTATTTCTAAAGTTTCCAAAAAAACCCACAAGTTCTACAAAATCATTTTAGATGTTGCTTTTTTTAACTATTTAATTTATTTTGAATATAAGTCTTAAGTCTTTTAAGTCTTTGACAGCTTCTACACATTCTTTGAAAAACAAAAGAAATAATGGTAAGTCAGACTCTTTTCCTTCCAACTCACTCCTTTCACTTTGGTGCTTTTTTTTCCATATTTTTCCATAAGTTTTGTCCATATTTTTTTCTGTCTTGTGGTGAACTCGTCATAATGACTAAAAGAAGGAAAGATCTTTAAGAGGGTCTGTAGACAATGTTCCATTCAAATATTTTGTTGCTGTTGTGCACCGGTCAGTATTTAATGACTTTAGAAGTGAAAAACATTATCTGATAATGTTGCTGATTACCATTAAAGTTATTTGGTTATGTTTAAAGTTATTGAATTATCAACAGTTGAAAAAATGCCTGAAAACAGTTCAGTGTTCAACAGTTTGTTCACTATATGAAGAAAAGGAAACATATATTTGGATGGAACATTGTCAAAGGGTTAGGGTTAGGGAGGGTTAGACCCTCCTAAAGATCTTTCCTTCTGTTTCTGTCAAACGTAGTAATATTAGCAGTAATTAGTATGACAAATATTTCAGCTGTAGCAATTAAAGTGTGTAATAACTAATATAGTTTTATTGTTTAAATTGAATTTGAAATTCTTTCTGGACAGGAAAAAATATCTTAAGTTTTGGATGGGATCACTTAAGTTGATCTTATCTTATAATGACTTTGTAAAAAAAGGGTTTCAAGAGGGTCTGGAGGCAATGTTTCATTCAAATCCTTTTTACTGTCGTACATATCTCAGTATTTAATGAGGAAGACAAATGTTCATCATTAATATTTCTTACTGGAATCAATTTAACTGTGTCTGCATATACGTTTTTAAGTGTATGTTTTGGATGGAACACTGCAATAGGGTTAGGGAGGGTCAGATCAGTATAATGGGTTAATTTTACCTAGTATCAAAGTTGAAAGACGAAATGGGAATTTACACATCAAGTATCTTTACAGGTATTGGGGAGTACTGCTGCATATGTTTAAAAAAGTTGTATAAAGCCTTTTGTGGCTCCAGAGCGAGCTGTCCAAAGTCTGATAAATTTCCTCAAGTGAATTTAAGTTGATACAGCTTAAAAATAGAAAGTTTTTTTCACTGATGGGTAGCAGTACTATAATTTTAAAAAATGATTTCAAAAAGTCATGAAAACTATGAGAGTGGTGATGTTATCAGTAGCAGCAGTTGTATTAGAGACATTTCAGCTGTTGTCTCTGTAGTAGTAAGAGACTGTATTAGTAGCTGTGATGGACGTCTTACTGGCTCCTCAGAATCAGGAATGATAACATTACTAACAACTAATAGATGGACTAGTACAGTAGTAGCACTTAAAGTGTTTGTAGTAACTAAGTTTTGTCCATATTGTTTTCTCTCTTGTGGTGAACTTGTCATAATGACTTTGTAAAAGAAGGAAAGATCTTTAAGTAGACAATGTTCCATTCAAATGTTCTTTGCTGTTGTACACAGGCCAATATTTAATGGAAAACAAGTGAAAAATGTCCCTTCATACTAATTCTAAATAATAACTACTTTTTTGTTTATGTCTCAGTATATTGAATGATGAGCAATTTAAAATTTTGCCAGAAAATAGGCCAGCATTTGATAGCTTATTTAACAAGTGTCTTGTTATGTGATGATAATATGAACAACAAGACACATATTTGAATGGAACATTGTCAAAGGGTTAGGGTTAATGAGGGTTAGACCCTCCTAAAGATCTTTCCTTCTGTAACAAAGAGTTCAACACAGGTAAACTCGTTATAACACAACAAGTTTAGATGGAACATTTTATTTATTAATGAGCAGCAGTAGTTGTTTTATTTGTAGCAGATTTTATAACTGTGGTAGTTTCAATAGCAACAGCAGTATTAAAATACCTTTTGAAAGGGAAACTATAAAATGTATCAATAATCTAAAAAAAGAATCTAATACAAATATTAAAAAGTCATGTAGAAAGTATCAATAGTATTGATAATAACAGTAGCAGCAGTTCTATCATTTAGGACTGACAAAATTACTAAGACATAGTAGTAGCTCTTAAAGTGTAATTTGTTAATTACTAATTACTTTAAGTTAATTTGATGAAATCATTTTGTAACTTTGAGAAGAGAAGATCTTTAAGAGGGTCTGTAGACAATGTTCCATTTGAATTTTCTTTATTGTTGTTTATAGATCATTATTTAATGGCATTATTTAAAGACAGAGAGAAAAGTTATTTGGTCATATCTCAGTATGTTAACTGATGAGCATTAGAAACACATGTCCAGAAGCTGTAGACCTCTGATAGATGGTTAAACTACATCACTATATGAAGAACAGGACACATATATTTGGATGGAGCATTGTCAAAGGGTTAGGGTTAGGGAGGGTTAGACCCTCCTAAAGGTCTTTCCTTCTGCTTTTAAACAGCTTTTAAAAGAGAAACTATAAAATATGTTACTGTCCAACGTCCACAGAATCTGGCTGCGTCGCATTTTGGTTGAGTTCCGACTCAGTCACGGTTTACAGTTGTTTTGGTGACATTTTTGGTGTTAAACAAACATAAATACACGTTTTCAGCTGATGTAGATGTGCTAACAGTTGCTGTGTGGCTATACTTTACTCAGTTTAACTACTGGAGCACCCCACAACATCTTATGTCCTGTAGTGAATATAAAATAGCCAGATTATGCACTGGCTTTGTAAACCCCGATAGACTTAACAGACCATGTTGTGATCATTAAGGAATGAACTGACTGAGCCTGTCTCCCTCACTCCATTCATCACTACTTTCTTTTCTCTAATAAACATGAAGTTCAACAGTAGGACCACTGGAAGAAACAATAGTAGTAGTGATAGTAGTAGCAGTGGTACTAGTGATATTTCAGCTCTTCAACAGGTAGCTTTAGCACCAGTGGAAACAGTAGGTTTAATCACTTCATAACCATGGGAAAGAGCAATATTTCAATCTGTTTCTTCTTACAGTTCATATGTCAGTATAATGAGTGAAAATTATCAAAAATATTTTCTACTGTGATCATTTTTTAAAGTTTGACCTTATTGTTTCAATGTCAGTGTATTGATGGAGGAGAAAGTTCTCTTAGAAAGTGCAGACTTTGGCCACTAGAGGTCAGGAGTGCACATTCAAATGATGTGATTCAAATTCAGTTTCTAGGGACACATATTTCTGCCCATACAGAACGACCAGTCCCAAACCTCTACTATGTTGATCACAGTGATGTATTTTAGTTAATTAAGACATTGTAATGAGCTTCAGGGTTTCTATATCGTTCAGATATTTTAAAAAAATTCCTAATTCACATCGTCCTTCAGACCATTTTGGACCTAGCAACAGTATTAGAAGTAGTACTAGCAGTAACAGTAGAAAACACAGCTAGAGGCAAACAGGCATTTTTTATCCATCATAAAGTTCAGTATTAGAAGTAGTAGTAGCAGTAACAGTAGAAAACACAACTGGAGGCAAACAGGCATTTTGTATCCATCATAAAGTTCAGTATTAAAAGTAGTAGTAGCAGTAACAGTAGAAAACACAACTAGAGGCAAACAGGCATTTTGTATCCATCATAAAGTTGTAGTGTAAGTCCAATAAATGTTATTTAAATTGTATGCTTCTGCATTTTGATGTTTTGTCACACTAACATACAGTAGTATGGTACTTTGGGGAATTTGCTGTTATCCTCAATTCATAAAAGAAAGTGTGTAAACTCACATCTTCAATAGAAAACTGCATCAAAATATATTCAAGAACAAACATTATTAAAATCATCTATGAGCTGTGATGACCTCTGTTGTGTCATTTTGTGTTGCTGTGTGGTTCATCTGTCTCTGTTCACTCTGCAGGTGGATTGTTAGTGTAACCTGGCAGACCTGAGGGTCCCGGTGTGTTTCCAGGTTATTTAAGCCTGACTGCAGTGCATCTCTCTCTCTCTCTGTCTGCCACTCTGCCAAGCTGCTGCAGCAGCTGCCCTCTCTCCCTTTTCCCTTCAGCCACCCGTTTGTTTTATTGACTATGTTGCTTTAAGTTTATTCTTATGTCTGGTTTCGCATCTTACATCACCCCCCTACACACACATCCATCTCTCATGCACTCTTACACCACTGACTATACTGACATACACACCCCACAATTTATTAATCCTTAATTGGCATTTGAATTTACTCAATTTGGTTTAATTTGGTTAATAAAAGATATTTTGTTAACTTAACACTGGTGTGGCTCCCTTTTGTTGTGGCCACTTGAGCCAGGTCATAACAGAGCTGAACTGAAATGAGCTGAATCCAGTCAAAGTGGTTATAACTAAAATAAAATGAGTCAGTTCCTCATATGAAAATATTGAAATTTTCCAAATTTATAAATACCTGGGAATCTGGCTTGATAGCAGTCGAACTCTTAAACAGTATGTGGAGCAACTGGCACAGAAGGTAAAGATAAAAAAAAGGCGCCTGTAATGAAATAAAGCATGTTTTTGTCTTGAGGACAGGAAAATGATTGTACCGTCAACTATCATGCCTGTGTTTGAAGAGTTATGTTTTATTCTCACGCTGCTCGCTCTGCCTTTAAACAACTTGATACAGTATATCATGCTTCACATTTCATTACAGGAGCTAAAGATACACATCACTGTGTTCTATATGAAAAAGTAGGCTGGTCCTCACTAGCAACAAGAAGGACTACATTCTATCATTTTTATTTATAAATGTCTCGTACAAAAGTTGCCTCAGTGTATCACTGCACTTCGCAAATCCAAAACCACAGCTCACCAGGCAGGTGAGGATGAGGCTGACGTGGCAGGTGTACTGAGAACTGGAGTGGTGAACCTGAAGTACAGGCAGAGAACAGAATTAGCAGCATTCAGGAGATCAGAAAAACAAACAAACAGCTTACAAGAAGCTTGGCCGTAGCATCTGTGCCACATTGGCGACTGAACGATCTGGCAGTCTGGAGAGATGAACTGGGGTTTTATACTGCTGGCTTGTAAAGTTGATTAGTAGATGAGCTGCAGGTGTTCAGGTTGAATGGGAGAGGGAAACCAGGAGGCCACGCCCAGCATTCGCCCACACACACAAACACAGAGAGGGACAGACTGGGGACAAACATGAAACACTAGGAAGGGAAAAACCATGGAAAAACACAGGGAAGGGAGAAGTATAACTGTCCTCCTAACACTGTTTAACTCTAGTTACCCCTCAGGTAAATACTGAACTTGGTAAGACACCTTCCATCACTTTGCACCATATAAATGGAATAAATTACTGAGGATTTAAGAACTTGAATGTCTTATCCCACTGGACGATTTAACCCCTTCAGACCCGCATTTTTTCTGCTGGGTAAAACAATTTATTTTAACTGATTCTGACTCCTCTCCAACATAGAAATAAACTGGAAACATTTTTTTTTTGGCTAGTTTTTGGCTGGTTAGTATTTTTTCATGTCCTTTAAAAAAAAACTTCCACTACCATGTTTTTCCACATAGTAATCAATCAGATATGACCTAAACATCTGGAACTGGGTGTTTTTGCATGTGTTTGAGTCTGTGTACAGTAAGAAGAGAGGGAAATAATGTAATCTGAACATGCACATGAACACAATAGATGTATGATTTTAGTAGATGTATGTTGTTTTTAATAGTAGGCTAATGAACCGATAACACGTTAACTTGGAATGGAACTGGAAGCTGAACTTGAGAAGACATCAGCTTGTGGATGTTTTCATGTATTCTCATTTTCGATGAGCAGCCTTGAAGCAGTTTTGTTATGGCACAAAGCACAAGTGGATGTTGCACTTGTCACAAAAGACGTGTGTTTTTCCTGTACAGTTTGGCATCTTGCATCTGCTAGCCTCTTTCTTTTTATCATAATTTGGCATGTGGTCAACCATGTCATACTGCACTTCAGGTAGAGGCCTTACATCCTGGACTGGTCTGCGAACTGGTCTCTGTGGGACATGCTCTGGTTCTGGAGACATACTGGGCCATCAAATTGAAGATCTCATCTGGTATATACCGTTTCTCCACTGTCCCTCTCTGAATCTAATAACAAAACAATCACATTTTTACTCATTTTATGTATTTTCACTCTTGGACTGTTATGCGTTCCCTTTAGATCTTACATATAAGACATTAAATTGATGAAAACCACGTAAGAATTAAAAACAGTCTTAATTTCTAAATTTACCACCTATCTCAGTCCTTGTCTTTGAAAAAATCCTGTAAATTAATCAAATGATATTTGTTCAAAATTACTTCAAATATTATCACTTTTAACAGTTACAATTATGCTGACAGCAAATTTGTTTTGCCAACATGAACATAAATGTATATTTTTGATTGAAAATGGGCACTTACTCCTCCCTCTCTGCAGTCGCTGCGCCATGCTTGTCTTGTCCGAGGTCTGTCACTCTCTCAGAGCGTGCTCAAGTCATGACATGATTGTGATTGGATAATCAGCATCCAATCAGTAACCAGCATTACTGACATCATTCAATTACAGGATATTTATTGGTTTTTTAACCTCGAGTCTATTAAGTGATGTCTGTGATTTTTTCTGATGCTGAATGGGATTTTGTTTGTCTGGTGGTGTGCTGTATGTCTTTGTCCTTTTTGTTATGCCTGGCTATGCTTGTTTTCTTTCCCTCTGTACTCAGGTCTCGCAAAAGAGATCTCGATCTCAATAACATTACCTCATTAAATAAAGGTTAACAATATTGATTGTCAAGAATATGAATTGAAACCTTATGTGGATTTGTAAAAAAAAAAAAAAAACATGAAAATTGATTTTTGAAAATGATTTACTTAAGTGAATTTACTGAAAAAAATTCAAATGGATATTCTGTCACATCCATTTCAATTGAGTTCTTTTGTCTTTCTTTACAAGACAAAAAACAAAACATGCACATAAATATAGTCAGCAATTAGTAGGAAGTGTACAGGCCTCTGCTCTGAATGACTTCAGCACATCTGCGGCCACAGGACAGCACTAGTCTCTCACACTGCTCTGGTGTGATTTTGGTCCACGCCGAACATAATGTTTCCCATCGGACCCAAATAAATTAAACTTGCTTTCATCACTCAAGTGAACTTTGGACCAGTTCTCCTCTGTCCACACAACATGCTCCTCAGCAAAGCTTAGTCTAGCCTTTTGATTCTTTCTGCTAATGAGAGGTTTGGTCACTGCAGAGTGGGCTTTCAGTCCAAATGCTCTTAAAAACGTCGAGACACTGTATGACGAGACAGATCCTTACCCTGTTCAGCGCTAAACTGGCGAGCAATTCCAGCTGCAGTGTGGAAACGATTGCCCATTGAGATCCTCCGCAGTATCCTGTCCTCTCTTGTATTTGTCTTCCATGGACAACCGGCCTTCTTGGGGGACTTGAATGAGTTTGTGATGTTGTAAAGATTCAATATTCTTGAAATCACAGATTTGGAACAACCAACTTGTCTTGCTATGGCTGATAGGGTCATCCTTTTGGCCTTTATCTGGACAACCTGCTGCCAGAGGCTTTCAGTCACTTTAGAATGGCCCACCATCATGCCGAGTCAGTGAAACTGGAAGTTAGGCTGCCAGTTAAATAGGGGTTGACAGATAATCAAGGAAATTAGCACCAGGTGCCAGATTAACACCAATATCTGGGAGGTATCTGAAAGTGTTCTCTAATTTAGATCAGTGTGTTTTCTGCAAAATAATGTTGAAATGCCTTAGTTATTTTGTGGAAAAAGTGTTCTAGTAGCCTGGTATAGACACAACAAAAAGTCCTTCAACTGTTGAGCAGTGAAGAAGACATTACTTCAGAAAAATTGTTGTTGTTTATAAATTGTTCTCTAATTTTGATCTCCAGTGTACATACACACACACACACACACACACACATATGTGTGTGTGTGTGTGTGTGTGTGTGTGTGTGTGTGTCTGTAAGCTCACAGTATACTGCTATACCATTATAACCATACCATTGAAAAACTTGTGAACAGGACTGATTTCTTCAACAATACTTTTCTAACACTCACTTCACGGAAAATGTTTTGCGTGACTGATTTGATTGAGGTATTTAAGATAATAGCATAATAGATAACAGATGGCATAGCAGAATTGTGACTTTATTATGGGTAAGGATTTATTCTAAAGCGGGGGGATCAAACTCAATTTCATCCTGGGCCACATCAGCATTATGGTAGCTTTCAAAGGGCCAGTTGTAAATGTAAGACTATATAAATGTATTTGTTATCATATTACATAATTGCCTCTGCATTCGATTATTATTGATTTTAGTAATCACTTAATTAATAGCTAGTTGTGAAAGCAGAATTCTAGGAAAAATAATGGCAAGCAGACACTCGGGTGCACAACTATTATATAATTTATTTAAAAAATGAAATATACAAAGTAGTATAATGGTATGTAATAGTCAAAATAACAATAAGTGTTGATTCAGATATCTGCTTATTATCATATGACATAATTGCCTCTGCATCCAATTATTATTAGTTTTAGTAATAACTTAATAACTAGCTCTGAAAGCAGAATTCTAGGAATATACATTTTACACACACACACACACACATATATATACACATATATATAGACACACACACATGATGTTGCATGATGTTCATGTTTGCATGATTGCAATTCAAGCACAATGGTCTCATACTTCCCTCAGGAAAAATGAACATGTATTTCTCAGTCCAGTCATCCTTAAAAGGCATGTTTTTCACTGTATGGATAGCAATGCCAGTCTGTGTAAAATACTGTTTTTATTAGTTATCATAATCATAAAATCAAGCACTACTCAGCAAGTGACAAAAATTGTAAAATAAAAGATGGTGAGCCGCAAATACCAGCTGTTTAAGGGTTCTTAGTTTTTTTGAACACACTACAACAGAACCAATCCAATAAAAAGATGTTTGAGCTTCAGTGTGCAGAATGATGTATGTGTAGAGTTTATTTTCATATTCCTCTGCTGAAAGGGGAAAGTTTCTCTGTGCTCACCTTAAATCTGAGTTTAAGATGTCTAACTATAAGCATGAATTGTGACATCACACCTAATTTGGAGCCAATCATGGTCCAGTATGTAACTTACAGAAATGTGATGTGGCAACTTCAAGGTTCACATACACATACACTGAAAATGGACTCTTCAGTGAAGTAGGAGACATTTTGAATCCAGCTGTTAAACTTTTCATTGATTCTGTATTTCCCAATGAGGGAGAAGGAGTAGATGACATCTTTCTAACAAGGTATTTACACCTTTTTTGTGGAAAAACCATATTAGACACAAATTATTATTCAAAGCAGTGTATTTCATGTGTCTAAAAAACCTGTCTGGAAGGGACCTTTAACATATTCACATTTAACCAAGAGGGTTGTTTGGACTGTGAATGCAAAGGCGACACCTACTGCACACAGAGTGCACCCAATTAAAAACGTAAAAGACAAATGATGATGCCCCTGAAGGATTAATGGTGAAGCTTTTTATTATAATATTACAAGATATACTATTAAAAACGGACAATTTAGAAATAATAATGCCTCACATGTCTCAAGCAATAGGCTTATGGGGCTAGAGTGACATTTTGCCATTGAAAATAAAATTTGGCATTGAACCTCCTTTTATTTCCAATTTGCAAAATTTAACTGTCGCTGTTTTGGCCCCATATACGGTAGGCTCAAAGTGGACACCCTCCAGAATGATATTATTGTATATGCCTTCTGGTGTGAATGAATCAGGTGTTTTAATTACAGAGGAAACTGCATGAATGTTCAACGGCAGCAACAACTGACTTTCATTCAGTGGTAGTTTGTTCAGTAAAACATAAAAACAAATATTACATTTACAAATTTAAAGTAAGATCTTCAGTGTATACATTGCTGAAATGTAAAGACAGAAGTTACTGCAAAAACTTGAACTGATTGTTGATTTACAAGCAAACTGATACAGTTTGCAGTAACCATTCAAACTCCTTCAGAAAAATAAAACATTGCTTATTGGCTTCCGGTAAAATCCAGAATAGAATTTAAAATACTTCTCCTTACTTATAAAGCTCTTAATGGTCAGGCCCCACTATATCTTAAAGAGCTCATAGTACCCTATTACCCCACTAGAACACTGCGCTCCCAAAATGCAGGCTTACTTGTGGTTCCTAGAATAACTAAAAGTAGAATGGGAGGCAGAGCCTTCAGCTATCAGGCTCCTCTCCTGTGGAACCATCTTCCAGATTCAGTCCGGGGGGCAGACACCCTCTCTACGTTTAAGAGTAGGCTTAAAACTTTCCTTTTTGAAAAAGCTTATAGTTACGGCCGGCCAGGCTCGCCTTGGACCGGCCCCTAGTTATGCTGCTATAGGACTAGACTGCTGGGGGACTTCCCATGATGCACTGAGCTCCTCTCTCCTCCTCCTCCTCCTCCTCCTCCTCTCCATTTCAATGCTTTCATGTACCATTAATACATGTTACTAACTTGACTTCTTCCCCGGAGTCTCTATGCTCTCTCGTCTCACAGGAAGATCCAGTGCCTGAACAGTGGGCCATGGCTGTGGGGACTGTGGCGTGGTCCTGTGGATGTCCTGCTTCCATTTCTGCTACTGATATTATTGCTATTACTATTATAAAGTCATAGCTCTACTTACATTACTGTTGTTATGGTTATTGTTGTTGTTGTTGTTGTTATTATACTTCTCTGTGTCTCTCCCCAACCCAACCCACTCTCCCCTCCCCCGTCCCCCTCCCTCCTTCTTTCGCTGTAAACCCAACCGGTCAAGGCAGATAGCCGCCCACCTAAAGCCTGGTTCTGCTTGAGGTTTCTTCCCAGGGAGTTTTTCCTTGCCGCTGTTGCCAAGTGCTTGCTCATGGGGGGAATTGTTGGGTCTCTGTAAATAAATGAGTATGGTCTCGACCTGCTCTATGTGTAAAGTGCCCTGAGATAACATTTGTTGTGATTTGGCGCTATATAAATAAAATTGAATTGAATTAAATTGAATTATTACACAGTGAAGCATTTAACCACCACCTTCAGTAAACTGCTGAAACGCTGAACAGCTCAGTGTAACAGCAGTTTGCAAAGTTTTGTTTTAAAGATGCCAAAGTTTCTACTTTCAACCTGATATTTTGTCAAGAAAAAAGCCCCCATTCATTACTTTATTAAACAGTTCATAAATGATCATTATTTTCTGTAGTAAAGTCAACTTTACTGTGATATTGCTGCAAAAACAGTAAAGCCATTATGCATATGTGCATGCAGAGTAGAAAATAGCTTGTTTATTTAAAGGATGAGTTCACAAGTCTGTTTTAAAACAATAGTCAGGAGCCCAAATGAACACTGAAACAGGTTTTTCTTGCCATAATCATTCCTCCTGTTCATACTGACTATTAGAAGATCCCTTCATAATGCACTTACAATTTTAAGTGATGGAGGCCAAAATCCACAGTCCTCCTCCTGTGCAAATGAGTCAAATCAAGTAGATATCTTTCAATGTTACAGTCTTTTTAGTGCCAAAGTCCCTGTTTTTGTTACTATACTTCCACCGCAGCTCAACAGGAAACACTGTCTGAGGAAACACAAAGAGGAAATTTGATGCTAAAAAGACTGTAAATGTGGCAGATATCCACTTGATATGACTAACTCAGACTGCTGAAGCCTCATATAAGCTTCAGATAAATATTTAAATGCATCTTTGCACAAAATGACTGTGTGGACACACTGTGGATTTTGTCCCCCATCACTTACATTGAAGGGGATCTTTTAATAGCCAGTATGAACAAGAGGAATGATTACAGCAAGGAAAACCTCTTCTAGTGAAAAATTGTAAAACCTCTATCTTTTAAGGAAAACATCAGTGTGCTCAGCCGGTTCAAAAGACAAACTAATTTATTCAATGTTCAGTTTAGTCGAGTTGTGTTGAGTTAAGTAGAGTCCCATCCTAAACTGTACATTAATGGTTACTGATGTGTGATGTGCCAACTCACCTCCATGATCACACCTACTGGAGGAGAGAGCCCAGCAGGAGCCAAATGAGCAGCAACACCAAGGTAAAACTCTTGGCTTGACAGTGGAAGTGTGTGTCCTGTTAGATTTGTTAGGAGCTTGTGCTTATTTGAAATATTATTTTGAATGTTGTCTTTAGTTTTTTGTGTAATACTTTATCATTTTCAGCGCCTATAGGCATAATTGTCCATAACATCAGTGAATATATGCAGGCTACATATTATAAAATGTTAATGTAGGATTGAGGGAAAATCAACACTCACAGTCACATGGGGTGTCATGTTGGTAACCCTGGGACAAGCATGAAACCATGCACCTTGTCAGAGGTTAAAAACAAATGTAGACACTGAAACTGTCTTTTTGATGACATCTAGTGATGGAAGAAGTACTCAGCTCCTTAATTCAGATCCTTTACTTAATTAAAAGTAGCAATACAGTAATGTGAAAATACTCCATTATAAATAAAAGTCCTGCATGAAAAATCTTACTTAAGTAAAGTACATAAGTACTTGATGTAGTTAAAGTATTGCAGTAAAAGTAGTGGTTTGTTACCTCTGATATATTATTATATATGACATCATTAGATTATTAATACTGAAGCATCAGTGTGTAAGCAGCATGTTACTGTTGTAGCTGCTGGAGGTAGAGCTAGTTTGAACTACTTTATATAAAGTTAGCTAGTTTAGTCCAGTGGTTCCCAACCTAGGGGTCGGGCCCCTCCAAAGTGTCACCAGATAAATCTGAGGGGTCGTGAGATGATTATGGGAGAGGGAGAAAAAGGAGGAGGAGAGGTTTTTGGTGAAATACTGGATCATTTGAACATTTATTGAAATGAAACCATGTGAGAAGTTTAGAGGGAAAAAACCACTATTTGGTGGAGCTGTTAACAACTCAGACATCTGAAATGTGACCCCGACTACATACTGCTTTTTGTAAGACGTCAAAAGCCAAAAAGGTTGGAAACCACTGGTTTCATCTTTAACAATGTGTTGTATTTTAAAAGCTTGTTATATTACCCAGTGTTTCAAATCTTCATCTGAAAAGTAACTAAAGCCGTCAAATAAATTTAGTGGAGTAGAAAGTACAATATTTTCCTCTGAAATGTAGTGGAGTGGAAATATAAAGTAGCATCAAATGGAAAGACTCATGTAAAGTACAACTACCTCAAAATTGTACATAAGTACAGTACTTGAGTAAATGTACCAAGTCCCGGTTCTGCTTGAGGTTTCTTCCCGTTAAAGGGGAGTTTTTCCTTGTTGCTGTCGCCAAGTGCTTGCTCATGGGGAAATGTTGGGTCTCTGTAAATTAAAGAGTACAGTCTAGACCTCCAGACTCTATGTGAAAAGTGCCCTGAGATAACTAACCTGAGATAGCGCTATTTAAATAAAACTGACTTGAAATTGACTATTTAGTTACTTTCCACCACTGATGACGTCTAGTATGTGTGAATATGGAACATTCTTGTAAAAGAGCATTCGTGCTCAACAAATCTACAAAAACAAAGAATCTGATTAATAAACCAATCATTATTAATCATCAATTATTTAAGTTTTACACTAAAGCATTACACTGTGACCCTCTATTTGAGATTAAGACTGTTTGCTATCACAAAATCAAAAAGACAGTCTGAAAAGTTATAAAATAGAAAGAAATCATCGCTCAGTTGTTTTATTGGGTCATTTGTGTCACTTTAGAGTTCAGATTGTGTGCTACTTTGGTGGCAGCTGTGTGTCGTGTTGCATTCAGAGCCTTTGTGTCTTCTGAACGTACGCCGGGGATCACAATGGACTGAAGGGTGCATCGTGGACTCTCAGACAACATGAGCATATCAGGGGAAAAGGTGTTTTATTTAATTATGTAATGAAGGTAAACTGTCGGGGGGAAAATTCCTTTGTTTTATTTTTGTTACATTAAACTTATCATTTGAATTTTACCTGAAGAGTATCAAGTAAAGTTTTACTGTTGGAGTCAGCTGAGATATTGGAGAGAAGAAAACTCTGTTCTAGTCGCGCCTGAGTTCATGAGGATGAGATGGACATCAAGTATGAAGCATCCTCTGCTGGAGAAATGGTGGGAGGCAGAATGTGTCTGTGTCCTATCCTGCGAGAATACAGCTCCTGAAGACTGAAGTCTGTGTGGAAGTGTGAAACAGACAGGCATCTCACCTCGCAGCCCTGAACCTCATTCAGCGGTGAGATAAGTTGAAGGTAAGATTTTCATCATCAGTGATCAGGTCAAAACATACATGACCATCCCTGATGTGATGACAAGATGTCTATCTGCATAGGAGATTACACTTCCTCCTCTCCACTGTTGCCATGGCAGCCAGTCACAACACAGAGCCAAGTTGTCAAGATGTGTTCCTGATAAAAGAAGTGTGATTCCTCATATTGTCCTCTCTCCTTCTCCTGGGAACAGCAGTTGTTTGTACTACAAGCAGATGACCCACTGATTGTTTGTCCTCCTGCAGGTGAGAATTTAAAACATCGATGCCTGGACGATGACGTTTGTTCCGCCGACTACGCGTATAGTTCCGCCCCGGTCCGTGTTTTACACTAAGTCATCAGTAAGTTTGATGTGTCGCTGCTGCTTCAGAGACCAGTGGGAGTGGTTGTATGATACCCTCAAATGTCATGGAGTGGAAGTGTGTGCTGTGTGCTGAGTGTTACAAGTCTGATTTCCTTTATGACTGTGGTCAGTGGGGGCTTGTAGATTGGGCTCTAGCAAGTCCACCAGGAAATTGTTTAGTTAAGGTGGTAAGATCCTCACACATCTGGTCTCATCATCAGTTTAGTTCATTCAACATTTATTTGTTTAGGGACAACTAATGCCCTATGCCACAGCATTTCTAGCCTAAGCTAATTTTCAATGCCCATCCCTAGATGGGCCTTTAAAATACATAAAACTCAACATTAAAATCTATCTGGAACTGCACAAGACTCAACAATACAAATACATACATTAAGGCACAAAACTCAACAAGAAAGTACATACAGAGCAGCACAAAACACAAACAACTCACAAATAACGGTACCATAAAAGTTTCAGAAAACAACAAGCACCTGATCACTCATGACTACATGGCTGAACCCTCTTTAAAAACTGTTACAATTAAGTTTAAAATTGAATTAGTACTAAATGCCTTTAACAACAGACACATGCATGAAATATGTGGCATTTGCTGTGTGAAACAGTATACAAACATTAAAAATAATTAGAACATTTACAGTATATTAGGTATACTTAAAGTTGTTCCATTTTAGCACAGTCAAGTATACTTAACACAATTAATGTAGGGCTTTTGTACAACTTTAATACTATTTAAGTGTAAAAGTACAAAATGAGTTGTTGCATTTTAGCACACTTTAAGTACACTATTTAATAGTCTGGACGCAAGTACACTTTAGTGTGCTGTAGCATACATTAGCATACATAGCAACATTTTGTGTATTTTAGTGTATATTTGTATTATTTTTTGGGGGGGGGCTTAGAGTAATACAATATGTTTACATTTTTTAAATGTGTCATTTTTGCATTGGCAGCAGTTATCTTAAAAGTGCAATTTAAATATTGAACTCAAATTGTACTAATAATATTTCACAGCAGTGTATTTATTAAGAGTCTTATCAGTATCAGTATGTCTTATCATTCACCATTACCCTGTAATTACCACTTGTGGCCACAGTAGCCATTGTTCAGCAAAAGTTACAGTCTCACTTAAAGTAGCTGATTTCAGCTACTTTCTCTGTCTCCTCCATTAAATATAGGCTCCTAGTTTTCCTTTAATTATTAACAGTCTAGTAATCATACAGTTGGAGTCATCCCTGTCTCTCTGTGTAACTAACAGGTTGGTGCGAGCAGGAAGAAACGGAAGGAGCAGGAGAGCACCTCCAGAGCCTTCGAGGAGCCTCCGGAGAGAAGACTCCGTGAGAATGCTGCTGTCCTGTCAGAGAGGAGCCCCAGCCCCCAGCCCTCCACCTCTGCCCCACAGGCCAACCTGGAGGCTGTCCAGCTGGAGGTTAGCAGTCCAAACGTGCCCACAGTGGTCCAAACTGCTCTATCCTGATCCATGATACATCCAGTTCAACAGCAATACTGCATCAGTCTAAAGGGTGTAACTGAACTAGTCTGACTTGGTTCCTCCTCTCCTCCTCTCTGTCTCTCTAAAAGGTTCAGGGAAGGACAGCAGAGGGAAGGCAGCAGGAGATCCAGCCCAGAGTCCCCCAGGAGCACGTGGATGACATTTAGCATGATGATGTCACGGCCCCGCCCCTCTGACCCAGCGCTTACGGACCCCAGCCCGGTGGACTCCCGCCCTCTGCTTTTAATGCAGTGGAAGAGATGGTCATGGCATGGATGACTGACTCTCCATACAACCCAGAGATGTAACATACACACACATGCTCGCACCCTGCACACACAGTGCAAACCTTTTATTCCTTCTTTCTTCCTCTATCCTAAAAAAAAAAAAAAAGAAAACCCTGGATAAGTTTTAACTCTTTCATTCCTTTTTAGCATGTAGATAAGTTTTAACTCTTCTATATGTTTTTAGCATGTAGATAAGTTTTAACTTTTATACATTTTTAGTATATATATAAGTTTTAACTTTCATTCCTTTTTTGTATGTAGAGAAGTTTGAACTCTTTCATTCCTCTTTCCTAAAAGAAGAAACCTTAGATAAGTTTTAACTTTCACTCCTCTTTAGTATGTACATAAGTTTTAACTCTTTTATACATTATACAGTTTTGTAACTCTGTTTAACTCTTTGACTGATACCTTCTACACTTTGTAAAAATCTAACAAAAAGAGATGGTAATTCTTTACACACAGGCATGTTCAACCTCTTTTCTTTCACTTATTTCTAAAGTTTCCAAAAAAACCCACAAGTTCTACAAAATCATTTTAGATGTTGCTTTTTTTAACTATTTAATTTATTTTGAGTATGTAGATAAGTCTTTTAACTCTTTGATAGCTTCTACACATTCTTTGAAAAACAAAAGAAATAATGGTAAGTCAGACATGCTGCAACTCTTTTCCTTCCAACTCACTCCTTTCACTTTGGTGCTTCTTTTTCTAAGTTTTCCATATATGTTTCTGTCTTGTGGTGAACTCGTCATAATGACTAAAAGAAGTAAAGATCTTTAAGAGGGTCTGTAGACAATGTTCCATTCAAATATTTTGTTGCTGTTTTGCACCGGTCAGTATTTAATCACTTTAGAAGTGAAAAACATGTTGCTGATTACCATTAAAGTTATTTGGTTATGTTTAAAGTTATTGAATCATCAACAGTTGAAAAAATGCCTGAAAAACAGGTCAGTGTTTAAGAGTTTGTTAATCTGGTGTCTGGTTATATCATGACATCACTATATGAAGAAAAGACCCTCCTAAAGATCTTTCCTTCTGTTTCTGTCAAACGTAGTAATATTAGCAGTAATTAGTATGATAGATATTTCAGCTGTAGCAATTAAAGTGTATAATTACTATTATAGTTTTATTGTTTAAATTGAATTTGAAATTCTTTCTGGACAGGAAAAAATATCTTAAGGTTTGGATGGGATCACTTAAGTTGATCTTATCTTATAATGACTTTGTAAAAAAAGGGAAGGGTTTCAAGAGGGTCTGGAGGCAATGTTTCATTCAAATCCATTCAAATCCTGTCAAAAACTGTCGTACATATGTCAGTACTTAATGAGGAAGACAAATGTTCATCATTAATATTTCTTACTGGAAACAATTTAACTGTGTCTGTATATACGTTTTTAAGTGTATGTTTTGGATGGACCATTGCAATAGGGTTAGGGAGGTTAGACCCTCCTAAAGATCTTTCCTTCTGTAACAAAGAGTTCAACACAGGTGAACTCGTTATAATACAACAAGTTTAGATGGAACATTTCATTCATTAATGAGCAGCAGTAGTTGTATTATTTGTTGCAGATTTTATAACTGTGGTAGTTTCAATAGTAACAGCAGTATTAAAATACCTTTTGAAAGGGAAACTATAAAATGCATCAACAATCTAAAAAAAAAGAATCTAATACAGATATAAGTCATGTAGAAAGTATCAATAGTATTGATAATAACAGTAGCAGCAGTTCTATCAGTCAGGAGTGATAAAATTACTAACAGGTCATAGATGGACTAGTAGTAGCTCTTAAAGTGTAATTTGTTAATTACTAATCACTTTAAGTTAATTTGATGAAATCATTTTGTAAGTTGGTAATAACTTCAAATTCCTTGTATGTTTGAGAAGAGAAGATCTTTAAGAGGGTCTGTAGACAACGTTCCATTTGAATTTTCTTTATTGTTGTTTATAGATCATTATCTATAAACATCATATCTCAGTATGTTAACTGATGAGCATTAGAAACACATGTCCAGAAGCTGTAGACCTCTGATAGATGGTTAAACTACATCACTATATGAAGAACAGGACACATATATTTGGATGGAACATTGTCAAAGGGTTAGGGTTAGGGAGGGTTAGACCCTCCTAAAGGTCTTTCCTTCTGCTTTTAAACTATAAAATGTGTTACTGTCCAACGTCCACAGAATCTGGCTGCGTCGCTTTCTGGTTGAGTTCCGACTCAGTCACGGTTTACAGTTGTTTTGGTGACATTTTTGGTGTTAAACAAACATAAATACACGTTTTCAGCTGATGTAGATGTGCTAACAGTTGCTGTGTGGCTATACTTTACTCAGTTTAACTAATGGAGCACCCCCACACCATCTTATGTCCTGTAGTGAATATAAAATAGCCAGATTATGCACTGGCTTTGTAAACCCCGATAGACTTAACAGACCATGTTGTGATCATTAAGTAATTAACTGGCTGAGCCTGTCTCCCTCACTCCCTTCATCACTTCTTTCTTCTCTCTAATAAACATGAAGTTCAGTTACCAACAGTAGTACCACTGGAAGAAACAATAGTAGTAGTGATAGTAGTAGCAGTGGTACTAGTGATATTTCAGCTCTTCAACAGGTAGCTTTAGCACCAGTGGAAACAGTAGGTTTAATCACTTCATAACCATGGGAAAGAGCAATATTTCACTCTGTTTCTTCTTACAGTTCATATGTCAGTATAATGAGTAAAAATTATCAAAAATATTTTCTACTGTGATCATTTTTTAAAGTTTGACCTTATTGTTTCAATGTCAGTGTATTGATGGAGGAGAAAGTTCTCTTAGAAAGTGCAGATTTTGGCCACTAGAGGTCAAGAGTGCACATTCATATGATGTGATTCAAATTCAGTTTCTAGGGACACATATTTCTGCCCATACTGAACTACCCGTCCCAAACCTCTACTATGTTGATCACGGTGATGTATTTTAGTTAATTAAGACATTGTAATGGAGCTGCTGTAATATTTGTGTGTTTCATTCTTTCTTTACAGCTTCAGGGTTTCTATATTGTTCAGATATTTAAAAAAAAAAAAACCTAATTCACATCGTCCTTCAGACCATTTTGGACCTAGCAACAGTATTAGAAGTAGTAGTAGCAGTAACAGTAGAACACACAGCTAGAGGCAAACAGGCATTTTGGATCCATCATAAAGTTGTAGTGTAAGTCCAATAAATGTTATTTAAATTGTATGCTTCTGCATTTTGATGTTTTGTCACACTAACATACAGTAGTATGGTACTTTGGGGAATTTGCTGTTATCCTCAATTCATAAAAGAAAGTGTGTAAACTCACATCTTCAATAGAAAACTGCATCAAAATATATTCAAGAACAAACATTATTAAAATCATCTATGAGCTGTGATGACCTCTGTTGTGTCATTTTGTGTTGCTGTGTGGTTCATCTGTCTCTGTTCACTCTGCAGGTGGATTGTTAGTGTAACCTGGCAGACCTGAGGGCCCCAGTGTGTTCCCAGGTTTAAGCCTGACTGCAGTGCATCTCTCTCTCTCTCTGTCTGTCTGCCACTCTGCCAAGCTGCTGCAGCAGCTGCCCTCTCTCCCTTTTCCCTTCAGCCACCTGTTTGTTTTATTGACTATGTTGCTGTAAGTTTATTCTTATGTCTGGTTTCGCATCTTACATCACCCCCCCCCCACACACATCCATCACTCATGCACTCTTACACCACTGACTATACTGACATACACACCCCACAACTTATTAATCCTTAATTGGCATTTGAATTTACTCAATTTGGTTAATAAAATATCTTTTGTTAAAATTTAACACGTGTGTCTCCCTTTTGTTGTGGCCACTTGAGCCAGGTCATAACAGAGCTGAACTGAATTGAGCTGAATCCAGTCAAAGTGGTTATAACTAAAATAAAATGAGTCAGTTCCTCATATGAAAATATTGAAATTTTCCAAATTTATAAATACCTGGGAATTTGGCTTGATAGCAGTCTAACTCTTGAACATTATGTGGAGCAACTGGCACAGAAGGTAAAGGTAAAAAAAAAAAAGGTTCCTGTAATGAAATAAAGCATGTTTCTGTCTTGAGGACAGGAAAATGATTGCACAGTCAACTATCATGCCTGTGTTTGAGGAGTTATGTTTTATTCTCACACTGCTCGCTCTGCCGTTAAACAACTTGATACAGTATATCATCATGCTTCACATTTCATTACAGGAGCTAAACATACACATCACTGTGTTCTATATGAAAAAGTAGGCTGGTCCTCACTAGCAACAAGAAGGACTACATTCTATCATTTTTATTTATAAATGTCTCCTACAAAAGTTGCCGCAGTGTATCACTGCACTTTGCAAATCCAAAACCACAGCTCACCAGGCAGGTGAGTATGAGGCTGACGTGGCAGGTGTACTGGGCACTGGAGTGGTGAACCTGAGATACAGGCAGAGAACAGAATTAGCAGCATTCAGGAGATCAGAAAAACAAACAAACACACAGCTTACAAGAAGCTTGGCCGTAATATCTGTGCCGCATTGGTGGCTGAACGATCTGGCAGAGTCTGGAGAGATGAACTGGGGTTTTATACTGCTGGCTTGTAAAGTTGATTAGTAGATGAGCTGCAGGTGTTCAGGTTGAATGAGAGAGGGAAACCAGGAGGCCACGCCCAGCATACGCCCACACACACAAACACAGAGAGAGACAGACTGGGGACAAACATGAAACACTAGGAAGGGAAAACCATGGGAAAAACACAGGGAAGGGAGAAGTATAACTGTCCTCCTAACACTGTTTAACTCTAGTTACCCCTCGGGTAAATACACCTTCCATCACTTTGCACCATATAAATGGAATAAATTTCAGAGGATTTAAGAACTTGAATGTCTTATTAAACCCCTTCAGACCCGCATTTTTTCTGCTGGGCAAAAAAAAATATTTTAACTGATTCTGACTCCTCTCCAACATAAAAACAAACTGGAAACATCTTTTTTTGGCTAACTCATGTTTTTAATAGTATTTTTTCATGTCCATTACAATGGACGCCACAACATGATGGGCGTAATATGTCATAAAAACTTAAGAACAATAAGGCTGAGTTTTTCCACATAGTAATCAATCAGATATGACCTAAACATCTGGAACTGGATGTTTGCATGTGTTTGAGTCTGTGTACAGTAAGAAGAGAGGGAAATAACGTAATCTGAACATGCACATGAACACAATAGATGTATGATTTTAGTAGATGTATGTTGTTTTTATAGTAGGCTAATGAACTGATAACACGTTAACTTGGAATGGAACTGGAAGCTGAACTTGAGAAGACATCAGCTTGTGGATGTTTTCATGTATTCTCATTTTCGATGAGCAGCCTTGAAGCAGTTTTGTTGTGGCACAAAGCACAAGTGGATTTTGCACTTGTCACAAAAGACGTGTGTTTTTCCTGTACAGTTTGGCATCTTGCATCTGCTAGCCTCTTTCTTTTTATCATAATTTGGCATGTGGTCAACCATGTCATACTGCACTTCAGGTAGAGGCCTTACATCCTGGACTGGTCTGCGAACTGGTCTCTGGGGGACATGATCTGGTTCTGGAGACATACTGGGCCATCAAATTGAAGATCTCATCTGGTATATACCGTTTGAAGTATTCATAGGGTCTCATGGGATAATCCTCATGAATTGGAGGATTCTCAAAGGAAGTGTCAATGATTGTAGTGAACGGCCTGTGACGCCACTTGATTTCTTCCTTCCTGGTTACTGTCATCTCCTCCTGTCCTCCTCTGTCCTCCTCCTGTCCTCCTCCTGTCCCTGTGCTGTCTGTCTCCTCTATCCCAATCTCATCTGCCACATCAGTCTCAATCTCATCTGCCACATCAGTCTCAATCTCATCTGCCACATCAAGTTCTTCTGGCATGCATGTAACCTCTCCACTGTCCCTCTCTGAATCTAATAACAAAACAATCACATTTTTACTCATTTTATGTATTCTCACTCTTGAACTGTTATGCGTTCCATTTAGATCTTACATATAAGACATTAAATTGATGAAAACCACAAACGAAGAATTAAAAACACTCTTAATTTCTAAATTTACCACCTATCTCAGTCCTTGTCTTTGAAAAAATCCTGTAAATTAATCAAATGATATATGTTCAAAATTACTTCAAATATTATCACTTTTAACAGTTACAATTATGCTGACAGCAAATTTGTTTGGCCAACATGAACATAAATGTATATTTTTGATTGAAAATGGGCACTTACTCCTCCCTCTCTGTAGTGCTCCGCCATGCTTGTCTTGTCCAAGGTCTGTCACTCTCTCAGAGCGTGCTCAAGTCATTACATGATTGTGATTGGATAATCGGGATCCAATCAGTAACCAGCATTACTGACATCATTCAATTAGAGGATATTTATTGGTTTAGAGACAGAAATATGTCATGTCCATTAGAGATGGGATTTATGGCTCTTTGGAGGGAGCCGGATCTTTGGGATCCGTTCATTTCAAAGAGCCATTCAAGAGACTGGCTCATTTGTCTCATTTGGCTCATTTTTATATTTATTCATTTTTAAGAAGCCAACCCAGGGTTACTTCATTTTATCCTGGAAATAATCACAGGGGGGAATGATGGGCTGAGGGTGGATCAGAATAATTTCGAACTCACATTTCCCACCAATATTTGAGTTTGAATCATTCTGAAATATTGATTATAGCTTCATTTGACATGTGTGGACAAGATTTTAAAGTCTGATATGGATTCATTGTAAATATTCCACTGCCATATCCCTCTGAGTTGACAGTGAGATCATTATTTACCCTCTGTATAAAGTGTGTGTATGTGTGTAAAACTACTTTGACTTATGTTATTCATGCAACACCTAAACACGCTTTTTTTTCTTTGTTTTTCACTGAGGCACTCATGTGAAGGGAGCGTGCACAACTCATGCGACATTTGCATATGAAATAAGCGCTCCTCCCCATGCTCTCTCCGTCTGCCGATTCCGATGCACTCACTTTTTTTTTTTTTTTACTGAGGCACTCACTCAGTATAAGTTGCGCAGGGAGCGTGCAGAACTTATGCACTTATGCACAACTCCTCCCCATGCTCTCTCTCCTTCAACCATAGGTGTGAACTCAGGGAGAGAGAAAAAAAAGAATGGCTCCCAACCAAACACGACTCGGTTGCCATTGTTCATGTTAATGAGCCGGTCAAAAGATTTGGTTTGTTCGTGAACGTCACAACTCTAATGTCCATTTTTAACCTCGAGTCTATTAAGTGATGTCTGTGATTGTTTCTGATGCTGTATGGGCTCTTGTTTGTCTGGCTGTGTGCTGTATGTCTTTGTCCTTTTTGTTATGCCTGGCTATGCTTGTTTTCTTTCCTTTAACATTACCTCATTAAATAAAGGTTAACAATATTGATTGTCAAGAATATGAATTTGAAACCGTAGGTGGATTTGTAAAAAAAAAAAAAAAAAAAAAAACATGTAAACTGATTTTTGAAAATGATTTAATTAAGTGAATTTACTGAAAAAAATTTAAATGGATATTCTTTCACATCCATTTCAATGTAGTTTTTTTGTCTTTCTTTACAAGACAAAAATTCAATTCAGTTAAATTTTATTTATATAGCGCCAAATCACAACAAAACGTTATCTCAGGGCACTTTACACATAGAGTAGGTCGAGACCGTACTCATTTTTTTACAGAGACCCAATAATTCCCCCCATGAGCAAGCACTTGGCGTCAGTAGCAAGGAAAAACTCCCCTTTAACAGGAAGAAACCTCAAGCAGAACCAGGCTCTAGGTGGGCGGCCATCTGCCTTGACCGGTTGGGTTTACATAGAAAGAAGGAGGGAGGGGGACGGGGGAAGGGGAGAGGGGGGTGGGTGGAGAGAGACACAGAGAAGCATAATAACAACAACAATAACAATAACCATAACAACAGTAATAGAAGTAGAGCTATGACTTTATAATAGTAATAGCAATAATAGCAGTAGCAGAAATGGAAGCAGGACATCCACAGGACCACGCCACAGTCCCCATGGCCATGGCCCACCGTTCAGGCACTGGATCTTCCTGTGAGACGAGAAAGCACAGAGACTCCGGGGAAGAAGTCAAGTTAGTAACACGCATTAATAGTACATGAAAGCATACAAATGGAGAGGAGGAAGAGGAGAGAGGAGCTCAGTGCATCATGGGAAGTCCCCCGGCAGTCTAGTCCTATAGCAGCATAACTAGGGGCCAGTCCAAGGCGAGCCTGGCCGGCCCTAACTATAAGCTTTTTCAAAAAGGAAAGTTTTAAGCCTACTCTTAAACGTAGAGAGGGTGTCTGCCCCCCAGACTGAATCTGGGAGATGGTTCCACAGGAGAGGAGCCTGATAGCTGAAGGCTCTGCCTCCCATTCCACTTTTAGATATTCTAGGAACCACAAGTAAGCCTGCATTTTCGGAGCGCAGTGTTCTAGTGGGGTAATAGGGTACTATGAGCTCTTTAAGATATAGTGGCACCTGACCATTAAGAGCTTTATAAGTAAGAAGTATTTTAAATTGTATTCTGGATTTTACCAGAAGCTAAAATAGGAGAAATATGATCTCTTTTCCTAGTTTTTGTTAATACACGTGCAGCTGCATTCTGGATCAGCTGGAGAGTCTTTAGGGTCTTGTTAGGGCAGCCTGACAATAAAGAATTACAATAATCCAACCTAGAAGTAACAAATGCATGGACTAGTTTTTCTGCATCTTTTTGAAGAAGGATGTGCCTGATTTTTGCTATATTACGGAGGTGAAAAAAAGCAGTCCTTGAAATTTGTTTTATATGATGGCTGAAGGACATATCCTGGTCAAAGGTAACTCCCAGATTCCTTATAGTGGAGCAGGAGGCCAGGGTAATGCCATCCAGAGTAGCTATGTCATTAGATAATGTGTTTCTAAGGTGTTGAGGGCCAAGCACAATAACTTCAGTTTTGTCTGACTTCAGTAGCAGAAAATTGGCGGTCATCCAGGTCTTTATGTCCTTAAGGCACGCTTGAAGTTTAGTTAACTGATTTAATTCATCTGGCTTCATTGATAAATATAATTGGGTATCATCAGCGTAGCAATGAAAATTTATGGAGTGTTTCCGAATAATATTACCTAAAGGAATCATATATAAGGTGAACAGTATTGGTCCAAGCACAGAACCTTGTGGAACTCCATGTCTAACTTTTGCGTGGATGGAGGATTCATCGAGGTCGAAGTCGATCTGAAAAATAGGATTTAAACCAGCTTAATGCAGTTCCTTTAATACCAATTAAATGTTCCAGTCTCTGTAACAGGATGTGATGGTCAATGGTGTCGAATGCAGCACTAAGATCTAACAAGACAAGTACAGAGAGAAGTCCTTTGTCCGATGCAGTTAAGAGGTCATTCGTAACTTTCACCAATGCTGTCTCTGTGCTATGATGCGCTCTAAAATCTGACTGAAAATCCTCAAATAAACTATTGTTATGCAGAAAGTCACATAACTGATTGGCAACTGCTTTCTCGAGGATCTTAGAGAGAAAGGGAAGGTTAGATATAGGTCTATAGTTGGCTAAAACGGCTGAATCCAGTGTAGGCTTCTTAAGAAGAGGTTTAATTACAGCTACTTTAAAGGACTGTGGAGCATAGCCTGTTACTAGAGACAGATTGATCATATCTAGTAAAGAAGTGCTAACTAAGGGTAAGACTTCCTTAAGCAGCCTAGTTGGGATGGGGTCCAAGAGACAGGATGATGGTTTAGAGGACAAAATCATTGAAATTAATTCACCAAGGTCGATTGGAGAGAAACAGTCTAAATATATATCGGGTTTTGCAGCTGTTTCTAAGGTTCCTGAATTGAAGGGTGAATCAGTGCCTGTTGAGGGCAGGAGGTGATGAATTTTGTCTCTAATAGTTAGAATTTTGTCATTAAAGAAGCTCATAAAGGCATTACTACTGAGAGCTATAGGAATACATGGATCAATAGAGTTATGACTCTTTGTCAGCCTGGCCAAAGTGCTGAAAAGGAACCGAGGGCTGTTTTTATTCTCCTCTATTATTGATGTGTAGTAGGCAGCTCTGGCATTACAGAGGGCCTTCCTATATGTTTTAAGACTATCTTGCCAGACTAAACGAGATTCTTCCAGTTTGGTGGAACGCCAAATCCTTTCAAAATTTTGCGATGTTTGCTTTAATTTACGGGTTTGGGAGTTATACCATGGAGCTAGCTTCTTATGTTTTATTATCTTCTTTTTTAAAGGGGCGATAGAGTCAAGCAGTGAGCCTGCGGTACTATCAACAAGATCATCGGTTTCAGAGGGACTAAAGTTAGCATAAGACTCCTTTGTAGTATTGAGACATGGCACTGAATTTAGTACTAGTGGGATCGCTTCTTTGAATTTAGCTACAGCACTCAGAAAGACATCTAGTAAAGATGTTTTTGTCTAATGGTGTGTAGTCTATTAATAGGAATTCAAAAGTTATTAAGTAATGGTCTGATAAAGGATTTTGTGGAAAAACTATTAAATGTTCAATTTCAATGCCATAAGTCAGAACAAGGTCGAGGGTGTGGTTAAGACAGTGCATAGGTTTATTTACACTCTGAGAGAAGCCAATTGAGTCTAACAATGAGATAAACGCAGTGCTAAGACTATCAATATCGACGTCCACATGGATATTAAAGTCACCTACTATAATTACTTTATATGTACAAAGGACTAAGTTTGATAAAAACTCTGAAAATTCGGCTAAAAATTCAGAGTACAGGCCAGGAGTGCGGTACACTATAACAAATAGAATTGGCTGTAAAGTTTTCCTGGTTGGGTGTGAAAGACTAAGAACGAGGCTTTCGAATGAGTTATAATTAAGTTTAGGTCGAGGGTTGATTATTAGGCTTGAGTTAAAAATGGCTTGAGTTAAAAAACAAAACATGCACATATATATAGTCAGCAATTAGTAGGAAGTGTACAGGCCTCTGCTCTGAATGACTTCAGCACATCTGCGGCCACAGGACAGCACTAGTCTCTCACACTGCTCTGGTGTGATTTTGGTCCACTCTCCTTCCAGTCTCTCCACAGTTCGGTGACTGTAGTGGGTTTCTTGGCCATAACTTTGTCACCAAGGATTCTCTATTGGGTTGAGATCAGTACTCTGGGCAGGCCATGTCATTATTTCAATGTTTTCAGTTTCAAGGAACTGCTTTACCCGTTTTGCTATGTGACATGGAGCGTTGTCCTGCATAAACACTGCGGGCTGATTGGGTGATGAACGCAGGGAAGGAACCATATGTTGTTGAAGACGGTTCTGATAAACATTTGCATTCACTCTGCCATGTAGCTGTATAAGAGGCCAAACTCCTGCTGCAGAAAACATGCCCCAAACCATGACACTTCCTCCTCCACCTTTCACTGACTTCTTTACACACTTTGGGTTCAGTCTTTCTCCAGTTTGTCGCCGAACATAATGTTTCCCATCGGACCCAAATCCATTAAACTTGCTTTCATCACTCAAGTGAACTTTGGACCAGTTCTCCTCTGTCCACACAACATGCTCCTCAGCAAAGCTTAGTGTAGCCTTTTGATTCTTTCTGCTAATGAGAGGTTTGGTCACTGCAGAGTGGGCTTTCAGTCCAAATGCTCTTAAACGTCGAGACACAGTATGACGAGGCAGATCCTTACCCTGTTCAGCGCTAAACTGGCAAGCAATTCCAGCTGCAGTGTGGAAACGATTGCCCATTGAGATCCTTCGCAGTATTCTGTCCTCTCTCTTGTATTTGTCTTCCGTGGACGACCAGCCTTCTTGGGGGACTTGAATGAATTTGTGATGTTGTAAAGATTCAATATTCTTGAAATCACAGATTTGGAACAACCAACTTGTCTTGCTATGGCTGATAGGGTCATCCCTTTGGCCTTCATCTGGACAACCTGCTGCCGGAGGCTTTCAGTCACTTTAGAACGGCCCACCATCATGCCGAGTCAGTGAAACTGGAACTTAGGCTGCCAGTTAAATAGACAGATAATCAAGGAAATTAGCACCAGGTGCCAGATTAACACCAATAACTGGGAGGTATCTGAAAGTGTTCTCTAATTTTGATCAGTGTGTTTTCTGCAAAATAATGTTTTTTGTTGAAATGCCTTAGTTATTTTGTGGAAAAAGTGTTCTAGTAGCATGGTATAGACACAACAAAAAGTCCTTCAACTGTTGAGCAGTGAAGATGACATTACTTCAGAAAAAATCAGTTGTTTATAAATTGTTCTCTAATTTTGATCTCCAGTGTACATACACACACATACATACATATATATACATGCATACATACATGCACACACATGGTATGGTAGCTTTCAAAGGGCCGGTTGTAAATGTAAGACTATATAAATGTACTTGTTATCATATTACATAATTGCCTCTGCATTCGATTATTATTGATTTTAGTAATCACTTAATAATGAATAGCTAGTTCTGAAAGCAGAATTCTAGGAAAAATAATGGCAAGCAGACATTCAGGTATACAACTATTATACAATTTATTTAAAAAATGAAATATACAAAGTAGTATAATGGTATGTAATAGTCAAAATAACAATAAGTGTTGATTCAGATATCTGCTTATTATCATATGACATAATTGCCTCTGCATCCAATTATTATTAATTTTAGTAATAACTTAATAACTAGCTCTGAAAGCAGAAATCTAGGAATATACATTTTACACATACACACACATATATATACACACGTATATATATATATATACACACACATATATATAGACACACACACATGATTTTGCATGATGTTCATGTTTACATGATTGCAATTCAAGCACAATGGTCTCATACTTCCCTCAGGAAAAATGAACATGTATTTCTCAGTCCAGTCATCCTTAAATGCATGTTTTTCACTGTATGGATAGCAATGCCAGTCTCTCAGTCAGTCCATCACTTTGGGCCAGATTGAAATATCTCAACTACTGGATGGATTGCCATAACATTTTACTCAGATATTCGTGTTCTCCATAGGAGGAATTTTATTAACTTTGGTGACCTCCTGACTTTTCATCAACCATTTCAAGAACCATATATAATTTTAAATGTACAGAGAAGGCAAAGGTCCATGTGTGCTCAGTTAAGAACTGGTACTTTACAACTGGCAATTGAGGTAGGCAGATATAAAGGTATTCCTGTGATCTTGGTGTTGTCGAGGATGAATTTCATTTTGTATTTCATTGTCCTTTGTGCAGTGACTTGAGGAATTGTTTGTTTGAAAAGATCCAATTGAAAAAACCTGATTTGTTTTGGTTGTCTGAAGCTGACATGTTGAGTTGGCTTTTTAATATGGAGATTTTTCTTTTAGCCAGATTTATAGGAGAGGCTTGGCTGCTAAAAAAGAGAGCACTGTATCCATCATAACAGGACATCTCTGCCATGTAAACTAAATGTTCTGAAATGTTCTTTTTTAATCTGTGGAACTGTACATCTGTCATGTGACCATCCTGGTTATTATTGTCTAGTGTCTTGTAAGCCCATATAGGCTGGGCATCAGAAAGTTGCAACACTTAAATAAATAAAACAATCAATCAATTTCATCTCAATTTTTATTTGTCCAATATTTTGATTTATAACCAAATACCTGCAAAACAACTAAAAATCCCATCAGCCTCACCTGTACTTTGTGGATATTAACCCTAGACTACATCCTAGTGGGGAGGAAGATCCCTTACTAATGTTTCTTTTAGTGCACTGTTAAACCTAAAAAATATCTTCTTCAGACACACTGGCTTCACCACTCAGTAGTGTTAAGGGAAAAAATGATATATGCTATACACTGATGCAATTAGGGGTTAAGAAATCACAGCAAAATGTCACAGTATCTGTGTAAAATACAGTTTTTATTAGTTATCATAACCATAAAATCAAGCAGTACTCAGCAAGTGAC
The DNA here is from genome assembly GCA_038419695.1 of Scomberomorus guttatus. Lineage (NCBI taxonomy): Eukaryota > Metazoa > Chordata > Actinopteri > Scombriformes > Scombridae > Scomberomorus > Scomberomorus guttatus. Next base: position 65,817 of record CM076454.1, read on the forward strand.
AAAAATTGTAAAATAAAAGATGGTGAACCGCAAATACCGGCTGTTGAGGGACTCTTAATTTTTTTGAACACACTACAACAGAACCAATCCAATAAAAAGAAAACTGAAAGCACTGCAGTAAATCTTGAGAATCTTTATGAAACTTAAAGTCCACTCCACTCAAATATAATGTTAGTGCTGACGTAGGACTCTGGTTGCTATGGAGCGTCTATATTCCAGAAACTAGTTCCAAAATCACCATTTTACTCTGAAACATTGGAGGAGAAACTTCACTCGACGATTTCTGAAAAACTATACAAGTGACCAGCGAAATACGGACCCACAGTGACCTCAACTCCACTCTCTTACTGTTTCATCATGGAAAACGTGAGAATTTAGGCAGTTTAAAATCATTCAAAGACATTTTTCAAGCCGTTATATTCGACGCCTCAGCTGTATTTGAGGCGTCGAAGCAACAACTGACTTTGATTCAGTGGTAGTTTGTTCAGTAAAACATAAAAACAAATATTACATTTACAAATTTAAAGTAAGATCTTCAGTCTTCACATTGCTGAAAAGTAAAGACAGAAGTAACTGCAAAATCCTGAACTGACTGTTGATTTACAAGCAAACTGATACAGTTTGCAGTAACCATTCAAACTCCTTCAGAAAAATAAAACATTGCTTATTACACAGTGATGCATTTAACCACCACCTTCAGTAAACTGCTGAAACGCTGAACAGCTCAGTGTAACAGCAGTTAGCAAAGTTTTGGTTTAAAGATGCCAAAGTTTTTACTTTCAACCTGATATTTTGTCAAGAAAAAAGCCCCCATTCATTACTTTATTAAACAGTTCATAAATGATCATTATTTTCTGTAGTAAAGTCAACTTTACTGTGATATTGCTGCAAAAACAGTAAAGCCGTTATGCATATGTGCATGCAGAGTAGAAAATAGCTTGTTTACTTAAAGGAGGAGTTCACAAATGTTCAAATCTGTCTTAAAACAATAGTCAGGAGCCCAAATGAACACTGAAACAGGTTTTTCTTGCCATAATCATTCCTCCTGTTCATACTGACCATTAGAAGATCCCTTCATAATGCACTTACAATGTTAAGTGATGGGGGCCAAAATCCACAGTCCTCCTCCTGTGCAAATGAGTCAAATCAAGTAAATATCTTCCAATGTTACAGTCTTTTAGTGCCAAAGTCCCGGTTCTTGTTATTATACTTCCACCGCAGCTCAACAGGAAACACTGTCTGAGGAAACACAAAGAGGGAATTTGATGCTAAAAAGACTGTAAATGTGGCAGATATCCACTTGATATGACTAACTCAGACTGCTGAAGCCTCATATAAGCTTCATCCTAAGTCCCATCCTAAACTGTACATTAATAGTTACAGATGTGTGATGTGCCAACTTACCTCCATGATCACACCTACTGGAGGAGAGAGCCCAGCAGGAGCCAAATGAGCAACAACACCAACAAGGTAAAACTCTTGTCTTGACAGTGAAAGTGTGTATCCTGTTAGATTTGTTAGGAGCTTGTGCTTGTTTGAAATATTATTTTGAATGTTGTCTTTAGTTTTTTGTGTAATACTTACATGGGGTGTCACCAACAAATGTAGACACTGAAACTGTCTTTTTGCTGACATCTAATGGTGGAAGAAGTACTCAGATCCTTGATTCAGATCCTTTACTTAATTAAAAGTAGCAATACAGTAATGTGAAAATACTCCATTATAAGTGAAAGTCCTGCATGAAAAATCCTACCTAAAAGTAAAAGTACATAAGTATTAACAGCTTGATGTAGTTAAAGTATTGCAGTAAAAGTAGTGGTTTGTTCCCTCTGACTGATATATTATTATATATGACATCATTAGATTATTAATACTGAAGCATCAGTGTGTAAGCAGCATGTTACTGTTGTAGCTGCTGGAGGTGGAGCTAGTTTCAACTACTTTATATAGAGTTAGCTAGTTTAGTCCAGTGTTTCCCAACCTAGGGGTCGGGCCCCTCCAAAGTGTCACCAGATAAATCTGAGGGGTCGTGAGATGATTAAGGGAGAGGGAGAAAAAGGAGGAGGAGAGGTTTTTGGTGAAATATCGCATCATTTGAACATTTATTGAAATGAAACCATGTGAGAAGTTTAGAGGGAAAAATCACTATTCGGTGGAGCTGTTAACAACTCATAGACATCTGAAATGTGACCCCGACTACACACTGCTTTTTGTAAGATGCCAAAAGCCAAAAAGGTTGGAAACCACTGGTTTCATCTTTAACAATGTGTTGTATTTTAAAAGCTTGTTATATTACCCATTGTTTCAAATCTTCATCTGAAAAGTAACTAAAGCCGTCAAATAAATTTAGTGGAGTAGAAAGTACAATATTTTCCTCTAAAATGGAGTGGAGTGGAAATATAAAGCAGCATCAAATGGAAAGACTCATGTAAAGTACAACTACCTCAAAATTGTACATAAGTACAGTACTTGAGTAAATGTACCAAGTGACAACCTAGAGCGCGGTTCTGCTTGAGGTTTCTTCCCGTTAAAGGGGAGTTTTTCCTTGTTGCTGTCGCCAAGTGCTTGCTCATGGGGAAATGTTGGGTCTCTGTAAATTAAAGAGTACAGTCTAGACCTCCAGACTCTATTTGAAAAGTGCCCTGAGATATCTAACCTAAGATAGCACCATATAAATAACCACCATCTCCACCACTGATGACGTCTAGTATGTGTGAATATGGAACATTCTTGAAAAAGAGCATTCGTGCTCAACAAATCTACAAAAACAAAGAATCTGATTAATAAACCAATCATTATTAATCATCAATTATTTAAGTTTTACACTAAAGCATTACACTGTGACCCTCTATTTGAGATTAAGACTGTTTGCTTTCACAAAATCAAAAAACAGTCTGAAAAGTTATAAAATAGAAAGAAATCATCGCTCAGTTGTTTTATTGGGTCATTTGTGTCACTTTAGAGTTCCGATTGTGTGCTACTTTGGTGGCAAGAGTAATAAAATATGTTTAAATTTTTTAAATGCGTCATTTTTGCATTGACAGCAGTTTGTATTGACAGCAGTTATCTTAAAAGTGCAATTTAAATATTGAACTCAAATTGTACTAATAATATTTCACAGCAGTGTATTTATTAAGAGTGCACTATATTTGAATTTAAATTAAATGTGGTGAAAATATACTATTGAGTATTTCATGATTATACTTTCAATCACATTTATATAAATGTACTTGAAACATACTTTGCAATATTTCAATACATATATATATCTTTTTTTTTCACTTGACCTTTAGATAAATGTTCCTGTGTAACTACTGAGATACTACAACTACTGAGTCAGTTTGCTGATTGATGAGTATTCTCTACTTATTCTACTGTATGTCTTATCATTCACCATTACCCTGTAATTACCACTTGTGGCCACAGTAGCCATTGTTCAGCAAAAGTTACAGTCTCACTTAAAGTAGCTGATTTCAGCTACTTTCTCTGTCTCCTCCATGATATATAGGCTCCTAGTTTTCCTTTATTAACAGTCTAGTAATCATACAGTTGGAGTCATCCCTGTCTCTCTGTGTAACTAACAGGTTGGTGCGAGCAGGAAGAGACGGAGGGAGCAGGAGAGCACCTCCAGAGCCTTCGAGGAGCCTCCGGAGAGAAGACTCCGTGAGAATGCTGCTGTCCTGTCAGAGAGGAGCCCCAGCCCCCAGCCCTCCACCTCTGCCCCACATGCCAACCTGGAGGCTGTCCAGCTGGAGGTTAGCAGTCCAAACGTGCCCACAGTGGTCTAAACTGTTCTATCCTGATCCCTGATACATCCAGTTCAACAGCAATACTGCATCAGTCTAAAGGGTGTAACTGAACTAGTCTGACTTGGTTCCTCCTCTCCTCCTCTCTGTCTCTCTAAAAGGTTCAGGGAAGGACAGCAGAAGGAAGGCAGCAGGAGATCTAGCCCAGAGTCCCCCAGGAGCACGTGGATGACATTTAGCATGATGATGTCATGGCCCCGCCCCTCTGGCCCAGCCCTTATGGACCCCAGCCCGGTGGACTCCCACCCTCTGCTTTTAATGCAGTGGCAGAGATGGTCATGGCATGGATGACTGACTCTCCGTACAACCCAGAGATGTAACATACACACACATACACGCACACTGCACACACAGTGCAAACCTTTTTTTATCCCTCTTTCTTCCTCTATCCTAAAAAAAAAAAAGAAAACCTTAGATAAGTTTTAACTCTTTCATTCCTTTTTAGTATGTAGATACGTTTTAACTTTTATACATTTTTAGTATATATATAAATTTTAACTTTCATTCCTTTGTAACATGTAGATAAGTTTAAACTCTTATACATTTTTAGTATGTAGATAACTTTAAACTTTTATACATATTTAGTATATATATAAGTTTTAACTTTCATTCCTTTTTTGTATGTAGAGAAGTTTGAACTATTTCATTCCTCTTTCCTAAAAAAAGAAACCTTAGATAAGTTTTAACTTTCACTCCTCTTTAGTATGTAGATAAGTTTTAACTCTTTTATACATTTTAAGGATATATATGTTTTAACTTTCATTCCTTTTTAGTATGTAGATATGTTTTAACTCTTTCACTGATACCTTCTGCACTTTGTTTGAAAAATCTAACACAAAAAGAGATGGTAATTCTTTACACACAGACATGTTCAACCTCTTTTCTTTCACTTATTTCTAAAGTTTCCAAAAAACCCCACAAGTTCTACAAAATCATTTGAGATGTTGCTTTTTTTAACTATTTAATTTATTTTGAGTATGTAGATAAGTCTTAAGTCTTTTAAGTCTTTGATAGCTTCTACACATTCTTTGAAAAACAAAAGAAATAATGGTAAGTCAGACACTGCAACTCTTTTCCTTCCAACTCACTCCTTTCACTTTGGTGCTTCTTTTTCTAAGTTTTGTCCATATTTTTTTCTGTCTTGTGGTGAACTCGTCATAATGACTAAGATCTTTAAGAGGGTCTGTAGACAATGTTCCATTCAAAAATTGTGTTGCTGTTGTGCACCGGTCAGTATTTAATGACTTTAGAAGTGAAAAACATTATCTGATAATGTTGCTGATTACCATTAAAGTTATTTGGTTATGTTTAAAGTTATTGAATTATCAACAGTTGAAAAAATGCCTGAAAACAGGTCAGTGTTTAACAGTTTGTTCACTATATGAAGAAAAGGAAACATATATTTGGATGGAACACTGTCAAAGGGTTAAGGTTAGGGAGGGTTAGACCCTCCTAAAGATCTTTCCTTCTGTTTCTGTCAAATGTAGCTATATTAGCAGTAATTAGTATGACAAATATTTCAGCTGTAGCAATTAAAGTGTGTAATAACTATTATAGTTTTATTGTTTAAATTGAATTTGAAATTCTTTCTGGACAGGAAAAAATATCTTAAGGTTTGGATGGGATCACTTAAGTTGATCTTATCTTATAATGACTTTGTAAAAAAAGGGACTGGCTCCTCAGAATCAGGAGTGATAACATTACTAACAACTAATAGATGGACTAGTACAGTAGTAGCACTTACAGTGTTTGTAATAACTAAGTTTTGAAAAAATTAAAAATGCCAAGTAAGACAAAATTTATATAAGCTAAACAACCTACTTATAAGAGGATTCTAAATGAAAGGTTACAGCATTTGGCAGAAAAAAGCAGAAAGAATAAAGACATTTCTACTGACAGGTTACACTGAATTCAGAGGGAACAATACAAGGTTGATTATTGAGATGTCAGTGGTTACAATTTTGACTCAGAAGAAGGAAATATCTGTATAAGTATTTAAATTGTAAAAAGGAGGGAGAATTTCTAATGTGATATTAGATTATATTACAAGTTTAGAACATATGTACAGAAAAAGTATCTTAAACCATAGTTATTGTTAAAAGCAGGTATAGAGTTCAGTTCATTGGTGATAAATCTGGTTATTCTTCCAAGTCTTACAGAGTTGGAAGAAAGAGTGAAGAAAGGAGAAGGTGATAGTATAATTGATAGTACACATAAATACCTATAAGTGTGTATCATTATGGAAATGCAATGGTTCAGATTGTGAAAACACTACAGTGATGTGTGTAGGGAGAAAGTTTCAAATACATCTTATAAGCTCTGTTGTAGAGTCTAGCTATTAGTTCAATCAGTTCTGTGGTAGTAAGAATCTAAATTGGAAGACAGTAGGAAACATTTGAAAGCATAACTGCACGAAGATGTGTATTAGAGACAGAGAGAGTCTTTAAGAGGGTCTGTAGATAATGTTCCATTCAAATCTTTTTACTGTGCACAGCTCAGCTTTTAATGGAAAAGAAGTGAAAAATGTCCCTTCACACTAATTCTAAACAATAACTACTTTATTTGTTTATGACTCAATATATTTTATTTGATGAGCAATTCAAAATTTTGCCAGAAAATAGGCCAGCATTTGAAAGCTTATTTAACAAGTGTCTTGTTATGTCATGAGAATATGAACAATAAGACACATATTTGGATGGAGCATTGTCAAAGGGTTAGGGTTAGGGAGGGTTAGACCCTCCTAAAGGTCTTTCCTTCTGCTTTTAAACAGCTTTTAAAAGAGAAACTATGAAATGTGTTACTGTCCAACGTCCACAGAATCTGGCTGCGTCGCATTCTGGTTGAGTTCCAACTCAGTCACGGTTTACAGTTGTTTTGGTGACATTTTTGGTGTTAAACAAACATAAATACACGTTTTCAGCTGATGTAGATGTGCTAACAGTTGCTGTGTGGCTATACTTTACTCAGTTTAACTACTGGAGCACCCCACAACATCTTATGTCCTGTAGTGAATATAAAATAGCCAGATTATGCACTGGCTTTGTAAACCCCGATAGACTTAACAGACCATGTTGTGATCATTAAGGAATGAACTGACTGAGCCTGTCTCCCTCACTCCATTCATCACTACTTTCTTTTCTCTAATAAACATGAAGTTCAACAGTAGGACCACTGGAAGAAACAATAGCAGTAGTGATAGTAGTAGCAGTGGTACTAGTGATATTTCAGCTCTTCAACAGGTAGCTTTAGCACCAGTGGAAACATTAGGTTTAATCACTTCATAACCATGGCAAAGAGCAATATTTCACTCTGTTTCTTCTTACAGTTCATATGTCAGTATAATGAGTGAAAATTATCAAAAATATTTTCTACTGTGATCATTTTTTAAAGTTTGAGCTTGTATAATATTTGTGTGTTTCATTCTTTCTTTACAGCTTCAGGGTTTCTATATCGTTCAGATATTTAAAAAAAATACCCAATTCACATCATCCTTTCAGACCATTTTGGACCTAGCAACAGTATTAGAAGTAGTAGTAGCAGTAACAGTAAACACACAGCTAGAGGCAAACAGGCATTTTGGATCCATCATAAAGTTGTAGTGTAAGTCCAATAAATGTTATTTAAATTGTATGCTTCTGCATTTTGATGTTTTGTCACACTAACATACAGTAGTATGGTACTTTGGGGAATTTGCTGTTATCCTCAATTCATAAAATAAAGTGTGTGAACTCACATCTTCAATAGAAAACAGCATCAAAATATATTCAAGAACAAACATTATTAAAATCATCTATGAGCTGTGATGACCTTTGTTGTGTCATTTTGTGTTGCTGTGTTAGTGTAACCTGGCAGACCTGAGGGCCCCGGGGGGTTCTCTCTCTCTCTCTCTCTCTCTCTCTCTCTCTCTCTCTCTCTCTCTCTCTCTCTCTCTCTCTCTCTCTCTCTCTCTCTCTCTCTCAATTCAATTTCAATTCAATTTTTTCAATTCAATATGCTTTATTGGCATGACATTGTGGATCAAACATGTTGCCAAAGCGAAAAGTTACATATAAACAATAGAATATGAACATTAAATAATACCATACCAAAAAAAAACCAAAAAAAAAGTGTCTTCTCCCAGTAGGGTTTGAATCAGTCTGTCTTTTGGGAGGGTGAGAAAGTGAAAGTCTGGGATTTTCTGCTTGAATTTGAGGAAGAAATTTTCTCTCATTTCTTTGTATTTTGGACAACTTGTGAGAAAATTAATTTCTGTCTCAATTTCTCCTGTTTTGCAGTGGGTACAAATCCTCTTAGTTCTTTCTAGGCCATTGTCTCTTGTGGCGACCAGTTTTTATAGCGAGTTTATGGTCACTAAGTCTGTATCTAGTCAGGGTTTGTCTGTTTACAGGATGTTTTATTTGGGTTAAATATTGGGCTAATTGAAATTCTCTGTCCAGTGAATTATAGCATTCCAGTTTATTTATTGATTGGATTTCTGTTTTCTACTTCTTGAAATATCTCAGTTTATTATCTTTGTCTATTTGTTTTACTTGTGAGTTGGGAATTATTTTCATATCATCGCTTTGACTTATGAATATGATTTGTTCCGTTCCAGATGTTTTTATCTGGATTCAGACAGCTGACTCCATCAAGTGGTTCCAAAATATGATTGTTCTTTTCTTGATTTGAATTAAGAGGGGAAATTGACCCAGCTCTGCTCTGCATCCGTCGTATGAACAGTTCCTATGGACTCTCAGTATGTTTTTACAGAACTCAAGATGTACTTTTTCAACTGGGTTTGAGTCCCAGTACTCTTGTTTAATTAATGGGCCCCAAACTTCTCTTCCGTATAAAAGGATTGGCTCAATAACACTTTGGAAAATCTTAAGCCAAATCTTTACTGGGGGGTTTAATTGGAACAGGACTTTTCTTATACTGTAATAAGCTCTACGAGCTTTATCTGCCAGTGCACTTGCAGCCTTGGCAAATTGTCCTGAAGCAGTGATAGTCAGGCCGAGGTATGTGTACTCAGCTGTATGACTCAATGTTGTCTCTCCCAAAATAAAACGATATTTCTTAGTTTGTAATCTTGCTTTTTTTTGAAATATCATAATTTTAGTTTTATCTAGGTTTACTGTGATTGCCCAGTTTTCACAGTAATCATGGAGTATGTTCAAATGTTCTTGCATTCCTTGCTCTGTTTGTGACAGCAGTAATATGTCATCTGCATAGAAAAGACACTTAACTTGCTTTCGCTCTAGGTCTAGTTCTGAGGCTGCAGAGTGTTCCAGTAGTTTTGATAACTGGTCAATGTATATGTTGAATAGTGTTGGAGATATATTACAACCTTGATGGACCCCACGGCATTGTTTGAAAAATTCTGTCCTTTTTTGTCCAATTTTTACAGCACACTCATTTTCTGAGTACTTGCATTTGATTAAATCATATACTTTGCCTCCGATACCATTTTGGAGTAACTGGTAGAGAAGACCATTGTGCCAAATCGAATCAAAAGTTTTCCTGAAATCAACAAAGCAAGCATACATTTTTCCTTTATTTTTTTGGTGTACGTGTTTTTGGATTAGAGTATGGAGAGTAAATATGTGATCTGTTGTTCTATGTTTGGGTATAAAGCCAATTTGGGATTTGCTAAGTGTGTTGCTTTCAATCAGGAAGGACAGTATTCTTGAATTTAATTTAATTTACAAAATAGTTTCCCTAAATTAGAATTTACACAGACACCTCTATAATTATTGGGATTTAGATTGTCTCCGTTTTTAAAAATAGGAGTAATCAGTCACTTGTTCCAGATTTCAGGATATATGCCACTTTTTAGTACTAAATTTAATAATTTTAGTACAGCCAATTTAAGTTTGCTACTACTGTGTTTCAACATTTCAGTCCTGATACCATCAATACCACAAGCCTTTCCATTTTTAAGATCAGCCAGTTTTTCTTGTAGTTCTTCCATTGTGATTGGACTGTCCAAAGCATTTTGGTTGTTCTTTATTACATTTTGTAATGTTTTCAATTTATCAATTGTGGACTTCTGATGTGTGTTTAAACCGTAGTGTTCTAGATTTTGATATAAATTTGAGAAATAGTTTTTCCAAACATTGCCATTCTGTATTGCAATGGTATTTTTATATTTGGGTGAATTCAATTTTTTCCACAGGTTCCAAAAAGAGTTTTGGTCTATTGCCTTTTCAATTTTGAGTAATTCGTCATCTGTGTATTTAGCCTTTTTTTGTTGATAATTTGCTTGTATTGTTTCAGGGCTGTGTGGTATTCATGGCATAATTCTTGGTTTTCAGGGTCATTGTGTTTCTTGTTTGAGAGGTTTCTGAGATGCTTTCTGAAAAAGGAACATTCACTGTCAAACCATTTTTCCTTTCCTTGCTTTGATTTGGGGTTTGGTCTCTTCATTTTGGATTCTTTTGCCAGTTTCATAAATATTTGATTCAAATATTTTGTGACCATATTAATGGTCTCTTTGTTTTTCAGGTATTGTTTACATAGAAAGTCATCGAGCATGTTTTGGATGTTAGTGTTGTTAAATGCATTGGTGTAATCAGTGAGACTCTGTCCATTTGTAGTGTTTTGGGAGGGGTAACAGGTTTTCATCGGGGGTGTGTGTCTGGATATGGGTCTCTATTTTTTTTCCCAAGTACAGTGTTATTTGATTGTGGTCTGATATGGGACATTGTGGTAAGACTGTGAATGCATTTATGTTTTTTGGAGTTCATGAAGGTATTCTGAATAATATGGGGAGCTTGAAGGTGATAAATAGATTGCACATAAATAAACATTGTTAGTGTAACCTGGCAGACCTGAGGGCCCCAGGGTGTTCCCAGGTTTAAGTCGGACTGCAGTGCATCTCTCTCTCTCTCTCTGTCTGCCAAGCTGCTGCAGCAACTGCCCTCTCTCCCTTTTCCCTTCAGCCACCCATTCATTTTATTTTATTTGCTTTAAGTTTATTCTTATGTCTGGTTTTGCATCTTACATCACCCCCCTACACACACACATCCATCACTCATGCACTCTTACACCACTGACTATACTGACATACACACCCCACAACTTATAAATCCTTAATTGGCATTTGAATTTACTCAATTTTTAATTTGGTTAATAAAAGATATTTTGTTAACTTAACACTGGTGTGGCTCCCTTTTGTTGTGGCCACTTGAGCCAGGTCATAACAGAGCTGAACTGAAATGAGCTGAATCCAGTCAAAGTGGTTATAACTAAAATAAAATGAGTCAGTTCCTCATATGAAAATATTGAAATTTTCCAAATTTATAAATACCTGGGAATTTGGCTTGATAGCAGTCTAACTCTTAAACAGTATGTGGAGCAACTGGCACAGAAGGTAAAGATAAAAAAAGGCGCCTGTAATGAAATAAAGCATGTTTCTGTCTTGAGGACAGGAAAATGATTGTACAGTCAACTATCATGCCTGTTTTTGAGGAGTTATGTTTTATTCTCATGCTGCTCGCTCTGCCGTTAAACAACTTGATACAGTATATCATCATGCTTCACATTTCATTACAGGAGCTAAAGATACACATCACTGTGTTCTATATGAAAAAGTAGGCTGGTCCTCACTAGCAAGAAGAAGGATTACATTCTATCATTTTTATTTATAAATGTCTCCTACAAAAGTTGCCTCAGTGTATCACTGCACTTTGCAAATCCAAAACCACAGCTCACCAGGCAGGTGAGGATGAGGTTGACGTGGCAGGTGTACTGGGAACTGGAGTGGTGAACCTGAGGTACAGGCAGAGAACAGAATTAGCAGCATTCAAGAGATCAGAAAAACAAACAAACAGCTTACAAGAAGCTTAGCCGTAGCATATGTGCCGCATTGGTGACTGAACGATCTGGCAGATTCTGGAGAGATGAACTGGGGTTTTATACTGCTGGCTTGTAAAGTTGATTAGTAGATGAGCTGCAGGTGTTCAGGTTGAATGGGAGAGGGAAACCAGGAGGCCACGCCCAGCATACGCCCACACACACAAACACAGAGAGAGACAGACTGGGGACAAACATGAAACACTAGGAAGGGAAAACCATGGGAAAAACACAGGGAAGGGAGAAGTATAACCGTCCTCCTAACACTGTTTAACTCTAGTTACCCCTCGGGTAAATACTGAACTTTGGAAGACACCTTCCATCACTTTGCACCATATAAATGGAATAAATTACAGAGGATTTAAAAACTTGAATGTCTTATCCCACTGGACAATTTAACCCCTTCAGACCCGCATTTTTTCTGCTGGGCAAAAAATTTTTTACTGATTCTGACTCCTCTCCAACATAAAAACAAACTGGAAATATTTTTTTTTGGCTAACTCATATTTTTAATAGTATTCTTTCATGTCCATTACAATGGACGCCACGACACAATGGGTGTAAAATGTCATAAAAACTTAAGAACAATAAGGCTGAGTTTTTCCACATAGTAATCAATCAGATATGACCTAAACATCTGGAACTGGATGTTTGCATGTGCTTGAGTCTGTGTACAGTAAGAAGAGAGGGAAATAACGTAATCTGAACATGCACATGAACACAATAGATGTATGATTTTTAGTAGATGTATGTTGTTTTTATAGTAGGCTAATGAACTGATAACACGTTAACTTGGAATGGAACTGGAAGCTGAACTTGAGAAGACATCAGCTTGTGGATGTTTTCATGTATTCTCATTTTCGATGAGCAGCCTTGAAGCAGTTTTGTTGTGGCACAAAGCACAAGTGGATGTTGCACTTGTCACAAAAGATGTGTGTTTTTCCTGTACAGTTTGGCATCTTGCATCTGCTAGCCTCTTTCTTTCTATCATAATTTGGCATGTGGTCAACCATGTCATACTGCACTTCAGGTAGAGGCCTTACATCCTGGACTGGTCTGCGATCTGGTCTCTGTGGGACATGCTCTGGTTCTGGAGACATACTGGGCCATCAAATTGAAGATCTCATCTGGTATATACCGTTTGAAGTATTCATAGGGTCTCATGGGATGATCCTCATGAATTGGAGGATTCTCAAAGGAAGTGTCAATGATTGTAGTGAACGGCCTGTGACGCCACTTGATTTCTTCCTTCCTGGTTACTGTCATCTCCTCCTGTCCTCCTCTGTCCTCCTCCTGTCCCTGTGCTGTCTGTCTCCTCTATCCCAATCTCATCTGCCACATCAGTCTCAATCTCATCTGCCACATCAAGTTCTTCTGGCATGCATGTAACCTCTCCACTGTCCCTCTCTGAATCTAATAACAAAACAATCACATTTTTACTCATTTTATGTATTCTCACTCTTGAACTGTTATGCATTCCATTTAGATCTTACATTTAAGACATTAAATTGATGAAAACCACAAACGAAGAATTAAAAACACTCTTAATTTCTAAATTTACCATATATCTCAGTCCTTGGCTTTAAAAAAAATCCTGTAAATTAATCAGATGATATATGTTCAAAATTACTTCAAATATTATCACTTTTAACAGTTACAATTATGCTGACAGCAAATTTGTTTGGCCACCATGAACATAAATGTATATTTTTGATTGAAAATGGGCACTTACTCCTTCCTCTCTGCAGTCGCTCCGCCATGCTTATCTTGTCCGAGGTCTGTCACTCTCTCAGAGCGTGCTCAAGTCATGACATGATTGTGATTGGATAATCAGGATCCAATCAGTAACCAGCATTACTGATATCATTAAATTATAAGATATTTATTGGTTTAGAGACAGAAATATGTCATGTCCATTTTTTAACCTCGAGTCTATTAAGTGATGTCTGTGATTGTTTCTGATGCTGTATGGGCTTTTGTTTGTCTGGCTGTGTGCTGTATGTCTTTGTCCTTTTTGTTATGCCTGGCTATGCTTGTTTTCTTTCCCTCTGTACTCAGGTCTCTCGCAAAAGAGATCTCGATCTCAATAACATTACCTCATTAAATAAAGGTTAACAATATTGATTGTCAAGAATATGAATTGAAACCTTATGTGGATTTGTAAAAAAAAAAAAAAAAAAAAACATAAAAACTGATTTTTGAAAATTATTTAATTAAGTGAATTTACCGAGAAAATTTAAAATGGATATTCTGTCACATCCATTTCAATTTTTTGTCTTTCTTTACAAGACAAAAAACAAAACATGCACATATATATAGTCAGCAATTAGTAGGAAGTGTACAGGCCTCTGCTCTGAATGACTTCAGCACATCTGCGGCCACAGGACAGCACTAGTCTCTCACACTGCTCTGGTGTGATTTTGGTCCACACTTCTTCCAGTCTTCTCCACAGTTCGGTGACTGTAGTGGGTTTCTTGGCCATAATTTTGTCACTAAGGATTTTCCAGAGGTTGTCTATTGGGTTGAGATCAGGACTCTGGGCAGGCCATGTCATTATTTCAATGTTTTCAGTTTCAAGGAACTGCTTTACCCGTTTTGCTGTGTGACATGGAGTGTTCATGATGTGCATGAACACTGCGAGCTGATTGTGTGACGCAGGGAAGGAACCCTATGTTGTTGAAGAAGGTTCTGATAAACATTTGCATTCACTCTGCCATGTAGCTGTATAAGATGTATGTAAGAGGCCAAACTCCTTCTGCAGAAAACATGCCCCAAACCATGACACTTCCTCCTCCACCTTTCACTGACTTCTGACTTTGTGTGTATTAACCCTAGATTACATCCTAGTGGGGTGGAAGATCCCTTACTAATGTTTCTTTTAATGCACTGTTAAACCTAACAAATATCTTCTTCAGACACACTGGCTTTACCACTCAGTAGTGTTAAGGGAAAAAATTATATATGCTATACACTGATGCAATTAGGGGTTAAGAAATCACAGCAAAATGTCACCGTATCTGTGTAAAATACAGTTTTTATTAGTTATCATAATCATAAAATCAAGCAGTACTCAGCAAGTGACAAAAATTGTAAAATAAAAGATGGTGAACCACAAATACCGGCTGTTTAAGGACTCTTAATTTTTTTGAACACACTACAACAGAACCAATCCAATAAAAAGAAAACTGAAAGCACTGCAGTAAATCTTGACAATCTTTATGAAACTTAAAGTCCACTCCACTCAAATATGTTTTTCTTCTTGCTCCTTCAATTGGATGTTTGAGCTTCAGTGTGCAGAATGATGTATGTGCAGAGTTTATTTTCATATTCCTCTGCTGAAAGGGGAAAGTTTCTCTGTGCTCACCTTAAATCTGAGTTTAAGATGTGTAACTACAAGCATGAATTGTGACATAACAACTTATTTGGAGCCAATCATGGTCCAGTATGCAACTTACAGAAATGTGATGTGGCAACTTGAAGGTTCACATACACATACAAATGGACTTTTCAGTGAAGTAGGAGACATTTTGAATCCAGCTGTTAAACTTTTCATGGATTCTGGATTTCCCAATAAGGGAGAAGGAGTAGATGACATCTTTCTAACAATGTACTTAAACCTTTTTTTTGTGGAAAAACCATATCAGATACAAATTATTATTCAAAGCAGTATATTTCATGTGTCTAAAAAACCTGTCTGGAAGGGACCTTTAACATATTCAGATTTAACCAAGAGGGTTGTTTGGAGACTGCAATACGCTGTGAGATGTTTCTAACTTTATATCTGAAACACCTGTCAGTAACACAGAGTGCCCTCACTGCTTTGGTGACATCAAACCCAACATGTTGTAGTAACATAGGAGTCCCACAAGATGCCAGTATTTCTAATCTTTTGTATGCTGTGAATGCAAATGCGACACCCAATTAAAAACATTCCAGCAAAGACAAATGATGATGCCCCTGAAGGATTAATGGTGAGGCTTTTTATTATAATATTACAAAATATACTATTAAAAACTGACAATTTAGAAATAATAATGCCTCACATGCCTCAAGCAATAGGCTTATGGGGCTAGAGTGACAGTTACATTTTGCCATTGAAAATAAAATTTATTTCCTTTTATTTTCAATTTGCAAAATTTAACTGTCGCTGTTTTGGCCCCATATACGGTAGGCTCAAAGTGGACACCCTCCAGAATGATATTATTGTATATGCCTTCTGGTGTGAATGAATCAGGTGTTTTAATTACAGAGGAAGCTGCATGGAGTTTGCGAGCTGACAGTCAGGTAGGGTAGTGTTTACTTTCATTTTGTTAGCTAAGCAGGTGACTATAGGTCCAAAACATATGACCAGTCAGACCAGAGGAAATACTGACTGGAAATTATTGAAATATGGTTAACAAATACAACAGAGTACTATTTAACAACCGCTACGACTAACTTTTAAAGCTAATTAAGTTACATTTTGACGACTTATTTGGATTTTCACATGTACTTTAGCTTTTCAACTAGTGACAGAGACTATTTATTTGTTGCTGAACCATCAATAACAAAATTAATCACGTTTATTGACTCTGCTCTAATTCATCGGAAGATTAATTGGACATAAAATAAACTAAATTGCCAAAATGTTGCCTTATACCTGACGAAATGAATGCTGACTAAAACAGTAGTGTATGCACTGGGCCTCTACAAAACATTATTGAATCCGTGTTGAAGGAATTCATTTGAAAAATATATTTTATTTTCTATAATTACATTTTAAAATGCCAATAAAAACAATACTGTAAACTGCCAATTAAAGCAGTTTAATTTTAGTGCGTCTATATTCCAGAAACGAGTTCCAAAATCACCATTTTACTCTGAAACATTGGAGGAGAAACTTCACTCGACGATTTCTGAAAAACTATACAAGTGACCAGCGAAATACGGAGCCACAGTGACCTCAACTCGACTCTCTTACTGTTTCATCATGGAAAACGTGAGAATTTAGGAAGTTTAAAATCATTCAAAGACCTTTTTCAAGCCGTTTTATTCGACGCCTCAGCTGTATTTGAGGCGTCGAATGTTCAACGGCAGCAACAACTGACTTTCATTCAGTGGTAGTTTGTTCAGTAAAACATAAAAACAAATATTACATTTACAAATTTAAAGTAAGATCTTCAGTGTATACATTGCTGAAATGTAAAGACAGAAGTAACTGCAAAATCCTGAACTGACTGTTGATTTACAAGCAAACTGATACAGTTTGCAGTAACCATTCAAACTCCTTCAGAAAAATAAAACATTGCTTATTACACAGTGATGCATTTAACCACCACCTTCAGTAAACTGCTGAAACACTGAACAGCTCAGTGTAACAGCAGTTTGCAAAGTTTTGGTTTAAAGATGCCAAAGTTTGTACTTTCAACCTGATATTTTCTCAAGAAAAAAGCCCTCATTCATTACTTTATTAAACAGTTCATAAATGATCATTATTTTCTGTAGTAAAGTCAACTTTACTGTAATATTGCTGCAAAAACAGTAAAGCCGTTATGCATATGTGCATGCAGAGTAGAAAATAGCTTGTTTATTTAAAGGACGAGTTCACAAATGTTCAAATCTGTCTTAAAACAATAGTCAGGAGCCCAAGTGAACACTGAAACAGGTTTTTCTTGCCATAATCATTCCTCCTGTTCATACTGACCATTAGAAGATCTCTTCATAATGCACTTACAATGTTAAGTGATGGGGGCCAAAATCCACAGTCCTCCTCCTGTGCAAATGAGTCAAATCAAGTAGATATCTTTCAATGTTACAGTCTTTTTAGTGCCAAAGTCCCGGTTTTTGTTACTATACTTCCACCGCAGCTCAACAGGAAACACTGTCTGAGGAAACACAAAGAGGGAATTGGATGCTAAAAAGACTGTAAATGTGGCAGATATCCACTTGATATGACTAACTCAGACTGCTGAAGCCTCATATAAGCTTCAGATAAATATTTAAATGCATTTTTGCACAAAATGACTGTGTGGACACTCTGTGGATTTTGTCCCCCATCACTTACATTGAAAGCACCTTTGAAGGGGGTCTTTTAATACAGGAGGAATGATTACAGCAAGGAAAACCTCTTCTGGTGAAAAATTGTAAAACCTCTATCCTTTAAAGAAAACATCAGTGTGATGTGCCAACTCACCTCCATGATCACACCTACTGGAGGAGAGAGCCCAGCAGGAGCCAAATGAGCACCAACACCAACAAGGTAAAACTCTTGGCTTGACAGTGAAAGTGTGTTTCCTGTTAGATTTGTTCAGAGCTTGTGCTTATTTGAAATATTATTTTGAATGTTGTCTTTAGTTTTTTGTGTAATACATTTTACAATCATTTTCAGCGACTATAGGCATAATTGTCCATAACATCAGTGAATATATGCAGGCTACATGTTATAAAATGTTAATGTAGGATTGAGGGAAAATCAACACTCACAGTCACATGGGGTGTCAGGTTGGTAACCCTGGGACAAGCATGAAACCATGCACCTTGTCAGAGGTTACCAACAAATGTAGACACTGAAACTGTCTTTTTGATGACATCTAGTGATGGAAGAAGTACTCAGATCCTTAATTCAGATCCTTTACTTAATTAAAAGTAGCAATACAGTAATGTGAAAATACTCCATTATAAGTAAAAGTCCTGCATGAAAAATCCTACTTAAGTAAAAGTACATAAGTATTAGCAGCTTGATGTAGTTAAAGTATTGCAGTAAAAGTAGTGGTTTGTTCCCTCTGACTGATATATTATTATATATGACATCATTAGATTATTAATACTGAAGCATCAGTGTGTAAGCAGCATGTTATTGTTGTAGCTGCTGGAGGTGGAGCTAATTTGAACTACTTTATATAGAGTTAGCTAGTTTAGTCCAGTGGTTCCCAGCCTAGGGGTCGGGCCCCTCCAAAGTGTCACCAGATAAATCTGAGGGGTCGTGAGATGATTATGGGAGAGGGAGAAAAAGGTGGAGGAGAGGTTTTTGGTGAAATATTGGATAATTTGAACATTTATTGAAATGAAACCATGTGAGAAGTTTAGAGGTAAAAATCACTATTTGGTAGAGCTGTTAACAACTCATAGACATCTGAAATGTGACCCCGACTACGCACTGCTTTTTGTAAGACGTCAAAAACCAAAAAGGTTGGAAACCACTGGTTTCATCTTTAACAATGTGTTGTATTTTAAAAGCTTGTTATATTACCCATTGTTTCAAATCTTCATCTGAACTAAAGCCGTCAAATAAATTTAGTGGTGTAGAAAGTACAATATTTTCCTCTAAAATGTAGTGGAGTGGAAATATAAAGTAGCATCAAATGGAAAGACTCATGTAAAGTACAACTACCTCAAAATTGTACGTAAGTACAGTACTTGAGTAAATGTACCAAGTGACAACCTAGAGCCTGGTTCTGCTTGAGGTTTCTTCCCATTAAAGGGGAGTTTTTCCTTGTTGCTGTCGCCAAGTGCTTGCTCATGGGGAAATGTTGGGTCTCTGTAAATTAAAGAGTACAGTCTAGACCTCCAGACTCTATGTGAAAAGTGCCCTGAGATAACTAACCTGAGATAGCGCCATATAAATAAAACTGACTTGAAATTGACTATTTAGTTACTTTCCACCACTGATGACATCTAGTATGTGTGAATATGGAACATTCTTGAAAAAGAGCATTCGTGCTCAACAAATCTACAAAAACAAAGAATCTGATTAATAAACCAATCATTATTAATCATCAATTATTTAAGTTTTACACTAAAGCATTACACTGTGACCCTCTATTTGAGATTAAGACTGTTTGCTTTCACAAAATCAAAAAACAGTCTGAAAAGTTATAAAATAGAAAGAAATCATCGCTCAGTTGTTTTATTGGGTCATTTGTGTCACTTTAGAGTTCCGATTGTGTGCTACTTTGGTGGCAAGAGTAATAAAATATGTTTAAATTTTTTAAATGCGTCATTTTTGCATTGACAGCAGTTTGTATTGACAGCAGTTATCTTAAAAGTGCAATTTAAATATTGAACTCAAATTGTACTAATAATATTTCACAGCAGTGTATTTATTAAGAGTGCACTATATTTGAATTTAAATTAAATGTGGTGAAAATATACTATTGAGTATTTCATGATTATACTTTCAATCACATTTATATAAATGTACTTGAAACATACTTTGCAATATTTCAATACATATATATATCTTTTTTTTTCACTTGACCTTTAGATAAATGTTCCTGTGTAACTACTGAGATACTACAACTACTGAGTCAGTTTGCTGATTGATGAGTATTCTCTACTTATTCTACTGTATGTCTTATCATTCACCATTACCCTGTAATTACCACTTGTGGCCACAGTAGCCATTGTTCAGCAAAAGTTACAGTCTCACTTAAAGTAGCTGATTTCAGCTACTTTCTCTGTCTCCTCCATGATATATAGGCTCCTAGTTTTCCTTTATTAACAGTCTAGTAATCATACAGTTGGAGTCATCCCTGTCTCTCTGTGTAACTAACAGGTTGGTGCGAGCAGGAAGAGACGGAGGGAGCAGGAGAGCACCTCCAGAGCCTTCGAGGAGCCTCCGGAGAGAAGACTCCGTGAGAATGCTGCTGTCCTGTCAGAGAGGAGCCCCAGCCCCCAGCCCTCCACCTCTGCCCCACATGCCAACCTGGAGGCTGTCCAGCTGGAGGTTAGCAGTCCAAACGTGCCCACAGTGGTCTAAACTGTTCTATCCTGATTCATGATACATCCAGTTCAACAGCAATACTGCATCAGTCTAAAGGGTGTAACTGAACTAGTCTGACTTGGTTCCTCCTCTCCTCCTCTCTGTCTCTCTAAAAGGTTCAGGGAAGGACAGCAGAAGGAAGGCAGCAGGAGATCCAGCCCAGAGTCCCCCAGGAGCACGTGGATGACATTCAGCATGATGATGTCACGGCCCCGCCCCTCTGGCCCGGCCCTTACGGACCCCAGCCCAGTGGACTCCCACCCTCTGCTTTTAATGCAGTGGCAGAGATGGTCATGGCATGGATGACTGACTCTCCGTACAACCCAGAGATGTAACATACACACACATACACGCACACTGCACACACAGTGCAAACCTTTTATTCTTTATTATTCTTCCTCTATCCTAAGAAAAAAAAAGTTTTAACTCTTTCATTCTTTTTTAGCATGTAGATAAGTTTTAACTCTTACATTCCTTTTTAGTATGTAGATAAGTTTTAACTTTTATACATTTTTAGTGTATATATAAGTTTTAACTTTCATTACTTTTTAGTATGTAGATAAGTTTTAACTCTTATACATTATTAATTTTGCAGATATGTTGTAACTTTCATTCCTTTTTTGTATGTAGAGAGGTTTGAACTCTTTCATTCCTCTTTCCTAAAAAAAGTAACCTTAGATAAGGTTTAACTTTCACTCCTCTAGATATGTTTTAACTCTTTCATTCCTTTTCAGCATGTAGATAAGTTTTGTAACTCTGTTTAACTCTTTGACTGATACCTTCTGCACTTTGTTTGAAAAAATCTAACACAAAAAGAGATGGTAATTCTTTACACACAGACATGTTCAACCTCTTTTCTTTCACTTATTTCTAAAGTTTCCAAAAAACCCCACAAGTTCTACAAAATCATTTGAGATGTTGCTTTTTTTAACTATTTAATTTATTTTGAGTATGTAGATAAGTCTTAAGTCTTTTAAGTCTTTGATAGCTTCTACACATTCTTTGAAAAACAAAAGAAATAATGGCTAGTCAGACACGCTGCAACTCTTTTCCTTCCAACTCACTCCTTTCACTTTGGTGCTTCTTTTTCTAAGTTTTGTCCATATTTTTTTCTGTCTTGTGGTGAACTTGTCATAATGACTAAAAGAAGGAAAGATCTTTAAGAGGGTCTGTAGACAATGTTCCATTCAAAAATTGTGTTGCTGTTGTGCACCAGTCAGTATTTAATGACTTTAGAAATGAAAAACATTATCTGATAATGTTGCTGATTACATTAAAGTTATTTGGTTATGTTTAAAGTTATTGAATTATCAACAGTTGAAAAAATACCTGAAAACAGGTCAGTGTTGAACAGTTTGTTCACTATATGAAGAAAAGGAAACATATATTTGGATGGAACACTGTCAAAGGGTTAAGGTTAGGGAGGGTTAGACCCTCCTAAAGATCTTTCCTTCTGTTTCTGTCAAACGTAGCAATATTAGCAGTAATTAGTGTGACAAATATTTCAGCAATTGTAGCAATTAAAGTGTGTAATAACTATTATAGTTTTATTGTTTAAATTGAATTTGAAATTCTTTCTGGACAGGAAAAAATATCTTAAGGTTTGGATGGGATCACTTAAGTTGATCTTATCTTATAATGACTTTGTAAAAAAAGGGAAGGGTTTCAAGAGGGTCTGGAGGCAATGTTTCATTCAAATCCTTTTTACTGTCTTACATATGTCAGTATTTAATGAGGAAGACAAATGTTCATCATTAATATTTCTTACTGGTTGTTGTTTTGGATGGAACATTGCAATTTACATTGAATTTACACATCAAGTATATTTACAGGTATTGGGGAGTACTGCTGCATATGTTTAAAAAAGTTGTATAAAGCCTTTTGTGGCTCCAGAGCGAGCTGTCCAAAGTCTGATGAATTTCCTCAAGTGAATTTACGTTGATACAGCTTAAAAATAGAAACATTTATTTCACTGATGGGTAGCTGTACGATAATTTTAAAAAATCATTTCAAAAAGTCATGAAAACTGAGAGTGGTGATGTTATCAGTAGCAGCAGTTGTATCAGTAGTATTAGAGACATTTCAGCTCTTTTTAGTAGTAAGAGACTGTATTAGTAGCTGTGATGGACGTCTTACTGGCTCCTCAGAATCAGGAGTGATAACATTACTAACAACTAATCGATGGACTAGTACAGTAGTAGCACTTAAAGTGTTTGTAGTAACTAAGTTTTGTCCATATTCTTTTCTCTCTTGTGGTGAACTCGTCATAATGACTTTGTAAAAGAAGGAAAGATCTTTAAGAGGGTCTGTAGACAATATTCCATTCAAATGTTCTTTTCTGTTGTACACAGGCCAGTATTTAATGGAAAACAAGTGAAAAAGGTTCCTTCATAATAATTCTAAATAATAACTACTTTTTTGTCTCAGTATATTGAATGATGAGCAATTTAAAATTTTGCCAGAAAATAGGCCAGCATTTGATAGTTTATTTAACAAGTGTCTTGTTACGCGATGACAATATGAACAACAAGACACATATTTGGATGGAACATTGTCAAAGGGTTAGGGTTAGGGAGGGTTAGACCCTCCTAAAGATCTTTCCTTCTGTAACAAAGAGTTAAACACAGGTGAACTCGTTATAACACAACAAGTTTAGATGGAACATTTCATTCATTAATGAGCAGCAGTAGTTGTATTAAAACTATAAAATATATCAATAATCTAAAAAAAGAATCTAATACAGATATTAAAAAGTCATGTAGAAAGTATCAATAGTATTGATAATAACAGTAGCAGCAGCTCTATCAGTCAGGAGTGATAAAATTACTAACAGGTCATAGATGGACTAGTAGTAGCTCTTAAAGTGTAATTTGTTAATTACTAATTACTTTTAGTTAATTTGATGAAATCATTTTGTAACTTGGTAATAACTTCAAATGCCTTGTATGTTTGAGAAGAGAAGATCTTTAAGAGGGTCAGAGGACAAAGAGAAAAATTATTTGGTCATATCTCAGTATGTTAACTGATGAGCATTAGAAACACATGTCCAGAAGCTGTAGACCTCTGATAGATGGTTAAACTACATCACTATATGAAGAACAGGACACATATATTTGGATGGAGCATTGTCAAAGGGTTAGGGTTAGGGAGGGTTAGACCCTCCTAAAGGTCTTTCCTTCTGCTTTTAAACAGCTTTTAAAAGAGAAACTATAAAATCTGTTACTGTCCAACGTCCACAGAATCTGGCTGCATCGCATTCTGGTTGAGTTCCGACTGAGTCATGGTTTACAGTTGTTTTGGTGACATGTTTTAAAGAAACATAAATACACGTTTTCAGCTGATGTAGATGTGCTAACAGTTGCTTTGTAAACCCCGATAGACTTGTTGTGATCACCATCCCCTGAAACTCTCAATTCTGTATTTACAACTTCCAATTCTAGAGAAAAGACCTTTTTTTTTTTAAAAAACTGCAATTCCCTAGAGCCACGCCATGCAGCTTGGTACAAATCAGCACCACAGTTGTAGTTCTTCTGGTTTGCAAAGTAGGGTTGTAAATAGGGTCGTAAAAAGATATATCTACTGAATATATTAAATATCTAGTACAGCCAAACTAGTAATTACACTGTATCTAGATGATATGTGTTAAGAAAAAGTAAAGATGTAGGTTTATTTCAGATATTTTAGCCAGAACAGGAGTCAGATGTGCCAAATCCACTCACAATACAGAACGCCATGAGCCACGTCATCCAACATTGTGGGCGTGTGTGTGTGTGCCAACATTTTATTCTGTCGAATGAGTTATTTTTGTTTAAAATGTGGGAAAACTGTTTGCTGTTGACCGTCCTTCACATGCATACATGATACAAAAAAAATCTCCGGTCAGAAGCCTGCACTAATCATTCATTCATACTAAGGAGAGGGACCAGCTCCCGGCGAGACTATTGACCAGGGCCGACTGTCCTCAGTTCGCCCCAGCTGCAGCATCCCAGCCCTGCAGCGTCAGGCACACCACCACCCCATCTCACTAATGTATATTGCTTATGAAACAAGATGTAAGAAGTATCTTGATTGCACATATTGTGTTCCAAATGTTCCAGCTCTCCAGTGCCTCTGTGTCCTTTGGCAGCGGCCTTTACATGTCTTCTTCCTCTGACTCAGGGCTAGTGAAGCCATTGTCATCCCACTCCTCAATGTCCTCCCGTATGTGGAGTAGATCAGATTCCATAGCGACTATACCGCTGTACGCATTTACAGCCTGTTTGTGTTGACTTTGGAGTGAGTACCACCTCCGATTGAGGACACTGTAGAGCCCATGTGTAGTGTCCT
Organism: Scomberomorus guttatus; assembly: GCA_038419695.1. Lineage (NCBI taxonomy): Eukaryota > Metazoa > Chordata > Actinopteri > Scombriformes > Scombridae > Scomberomorus > Scomberomorus guttatus. Next base: position 90,522 of record CM076454.1, read on the forward strand.
CTATCAGGTCACCAAAATCCGTAGAGGAATTGTGGGAAAAAACAGAAAAGAAAAGATGATACATCACACAGCAGCAAGGCTCAATGTAAACAAAACCATGACAATTGCAAATATCTTTGCATTCTACGATGCTGCATATGTAAAAACACTAGAAAATGGGTACATCCATCTTAAACTGAAGGATGTTAGTAATTTGGGGTACCAAATGGGACATGTTGATTAATCTTTTATATTTGTGTATCTAAGTACATTATTTATGTAATCAAATTTCACGTAACCTTTTAGATAATTCAACTTTTAGATTGTGCACACTGGTGCTGAATAGCTGGAGAAAAGCGGAGTTATATGTATATAAACAAGAATAAATACATTTTGTAAAGATACATTATTGTCTAAACAGAAACTTCTGGAAAGAACAATTCTTGTTCTTCTTCTATTCAATTTTTGTTGTTTTTGAAGTGTAATTTAAATAACTTGGTTTGACAACAAACCATGGTGACGGTACAGATCTTGCTTCTTGTGCAAAAGGGTTACAGTGATGCTCTCAATATCAGCCCTGAGGTCTTCAGTACACAATGGAGCGTGGACTCTCTCTAAATAGGTGAAACAAAACAATGGGAGAAGAGATACAATCAATGACAGTCTCATTTTCAATATATAGGGACTTTCTAGTGTGCATATGAAGGTATAGTCATTAACAGATGTATATATGAAAAGACATCAGTAGTACTGTACGTGTTTTATCTGTGTGCCTGACACATCCACTGCTGTATGGTCTCCTGATCAAGGCTGTGCTCCTTTTGGATGTTCCTGAGATTGGCAGCTTCCACCTTTGCCCTCTCTCTGATCTTTTGAAGAGAAAAAAATAAGAGTAAAGTAATACAGTGATAACTTAAAATCTCTGTAAAAACACTAATCAGGGCTGCTTTATCAGTGTGTACTCTAAGTGTAATACCAATCTGCCTTTGTCATGTATTTTGTGACAAGAGCTGCCCTGGAGAGAAAGCTGTTCACATATAAAGTAAAATATTACAATTAATGTTTTGTCTCCATTTTATTACCAACATATCATAGATCTTAAACTAGATAGTTTAAAAGAAAACATGTATACTGACTTAACCTAGGAATGTGGGACCCCTTCCTACAATATGCATGCATTTTTTTGTGTATTTTAACAAAAATGATGTACTTTATCCCTGACACCAGGTTTGTCACTTAAATGATAAGTAATTTTAGTGTGTTGGTTTCTATTAAGACTCCTTGTATCCATACAGTTACAATAATGACATTAATAACATACCTGCTCCACTTCTTCTCCCACTGTGTTTTTAACATTTAAAAATCCTTTGCATTAAAGATTGAATGTTTTATTTACATTAATATATTTAAAAAGTACTTGGTTTCTCAAGTAGCTCATGCCATAAGCTTTTCATTTGGATGTGAAAACAAAATCCCTGTTCTACAAATTTGCACAAGCAGCTGAAAAGCAGGTTGGTGAAAGTTAATACACAGCACATTTTTATTAGCCTGCCCATTGTTTCCCTGTAGCTACTGTCACACCAGAATTTGTAATTGCATGTACCTCGCATTTTGCCATATGGACTTTAGCATGCATGACACTAAGAAATGGCCTCATTTCTGTCAATGGCAGAAACTCTTTTATTGACATGACAACAATATCAATGTAAAATGACTACCACAACTGTAAAGCTGAGGCACAGGCCATTTTAAACATGGTGATGGATTTGCAATATGACAGTGAGGATTGTATGGATGTAACATCCATACAAAAGAAGTTTGTTTGACATTTCTCAAACAGTTTTCAAAACACCTTATTTTGATGATTGTGAGCTGTTTTGATTATAATATTCAGTTTTGTAACCAAATAAGTATTTTTCTTCTGAGAAGCTCTCTCAACAGTGTATTTAAATCAGAAGAAGTGGAAAAGAGACAGATATGAAGAAAAGACTGTCTTTCCTGAAACATTTAACAGAATCACTGTTTTTCATCATTTTGGACTGCATCCGATGTGAAAACGCTATTTTTACAATATGAAAGCTGAAAGATTCTTTTCTTGTTGAAAGCTACAAGGACACTGTTCTTTTCAGAAGAAACAATGATAAAAAATATGATAATATGCAGGTTTGGAACTGGATAAGTATATTTCTTCTGAGAAACTCTCTCAACGCCGTTTTTGCATCAGAAGAAGTGAAAAAGAGACAGATGTGAAGAAAAAAAGCTAAAGTCTGTCTGTCCTGAAACTTTTAAGAGAATCACCTGTTTTTGATAATTTTGGGCTGGATGAAAAAAGTAATGATGCCAGTGCATGCCCACCTTAGCACATCTGCTAAGACGGGCCTTGAGAATGTGGACGCCATCTAGAAATTGATAGTTGAAGGTGAGATTGCATTTATTTAATAAGCATGGAATGCACACACATGCACATATTGACTATCTGTTGTACAATTTTTGGTCTTGTAAATTCTGTACATTTCCAAACTGCAAAGACCAGAAATTATGATCTGGCTGTAGCCTAGATCCAACCTAGAGTCACTTTAAAGGGCCAGTTTTGGGACGGATTAGGGTGATGGTAGTGTCGCATAGTCTGACCTCCACAGCACTGGGTCAGCGCTGGAGAAAGTACTGGCTGCACCCACTCTGCTATAGGGGGAAAAATGTTCTGACTTATTTGCAGGATGCAGCACTGTTGCCCTAGCAAAATAGTGTCAGGGGGGGCTTGTTTGAACCTTGGCATTATAATGGCAAAATCTCCACAAAAGAAAATGCCACATAAAACAGTAAAATACATATGTCAAATATGTTATACAACTTTTACTGATAAAAAGGACATAATTTGACATTTCAGCATGTAGGTTGCTAGCTTGAAGTTTGCTGTTGTTTCACGTAGTGACAGGGATTATGAAAACGGTAATATGTGGAAGGGGAGGAGAAAGGCGAATGAAATAGTCGGCCAATGGCTGTGTTCTTAACTTCTGTAGTCAGAGTTTGCATTTCAGCCGGATGACTAGCAAAGCAGGACACTGCATGGTAAGTGTGCTAAAGCTAAGCTAAGGACCTCCAGCTACGTTTGAAAAAATTACTTTTACTTTCAGAAACGTCCTGCTGAAGTCTCAGCTGTGCAACAGCAGATTCTTCCCTTCATTCAGGATCAGACTCCGCTTCATATATAATACACTACATACTATATATACAATACAATAGAGAGATGATCATGCACTGGAATAAATTCACTAATTCTAACTCTCTATTTTGACAAAACACAATGAAACTTTTTAAACCAGAATAAAAACAATAAGGATCAATGATTGGTCATTAGGTTCACACATTCACAGCTCATTCACGACTCTGTCTGGCTGATGATTGGTTCACTGAACGTGCTGCTGCTCTGTCCCACCCACTGAACAGTCAATCCAGAGACCCACATAACCTCTCATTCGCTGAGAAATACTGGCGACTCCCTTCAAGGAGAGTAGTTAAGGTCCATCCAAAAAGTCGCTACATATGTTGCTAGCCGCTTTTTTTAAAAAAAGTCGCTATAGGGGTCTTAAAAGTTACTAAATCTAACGACAAAGTTGCTAAGTTGGCAACACTGCATACAATTGATTGTCCAACTATGGCCAGGATCTACTAAAGACTTTGCCACTGCAAATAAAATTGCATTTCAAATTACTATTCTTACTCAAAAGAGAATTGCAGTTTTGAGTGAGTCAATACATTTTTTCTACAAGTGGTTATGGTCTCATTAGCCAATTTTAATATTAATTGTGTCATTAACAGGATATAACTGTTATAAAACAGGGTAGTTTTCCAAGTGATCGACAGGTTGTCAATTACATGCCAGGCGGAGCAGTGGCTCTGTGGACAACCCTCAGCTTCTCTCTGGCTCCTTGGCCCCGGTGCCCTTCATGAACCTGTGGGAGACATCACACTCACTGCACACATCTTTTTTTACAGTCTAGGTTGATCGATGTACTGTACAAAAATAATGGACATAGCCACCATGACGTCACCCATTGGTTTGTGGATTCCTGTTTTGAAGCCTGGCATTTTGACTGTCGCCATCTTGGTTTGTTGGAGCCAGAAGTGATGAGAAGTGACCATAAAGCAGGGTTTCTGCCAGAAAAGTTGTTAGGCCTCGGTGGTGGTGGCAGGGGGGTGGGGTGGGGTGAGCAAAACATGTTACTGTGTGTAAAGGTGTTACCAGTAATACACAGTGTTTGGGCACTGTTATATTACTTGCCCACCATGCCCACCATTTTTCCTTCTTTATAGAAATAAAACCCATTTAGTTCATTTTCACATATCAGTGCCCACGTTCATCGAATAAAAAACCTCTAATTTGTAAAATGCTAAGCGTGTTATCAATACTTAGTCGGATTACGGATGCTACAAGATTACAAGAGCATAGTACAGAGTAGCGGAATGAGAGGCCTGTTGTCTCTCCTGCTCTCTGCTGTAAACACACGTAGCTGTTAGCAATGTCTCTCATGTCTCCCTGGGTCCTGGTGCTTGTCTTTGGCAGAAACTCTCCTGCTTTCTGCCTGCTCTCAATGTGTCTCTCTCCGGGTGGCAGACAGGTAGCTCCGATTCTGCTTCTAAGCGGTGGTCATCCTCTGGCTCATCCCCATGTCTGTGAGCGTCACAGACTGGTGTCACCACAGCCAAATCAGGCATTGTGGCGCACTGCTGCAAGGTTGGGCAAAAGGTGTGTGGGGGGTGTTGGAGTGTTTATTTGTGCTCTAGAACGTAACAGCTGCGAAACAATCAGAAAATAACGTTTTATTGATCTAATTCACCAGCTTTCTCACTACCACCACTCCCTCTCTTGGTGCTCTCAGCTCTCTCTCTCTCTCTCTCTCTTTCTTTCGTCTTTTTTTAAAATGAGTTGGGAAGCCAACATCAATGTCTAACTTTACTTTTCACATTATCAAACAAAGAGAAATGTCCTCACCTCCTCCTAATCTTTGTCTTTGTCCTCCCTCATGGCAGGGTAACAGCTTCAATCAGTCTGATTGGAGTCTGCCTGCGATTGGCCACAGCAGCGTGACGTTGGGTTGTGTTTCTCCAAAAGTTGACTTTGGATCAACTTTCTCGCTGCAGGCTGGTGCAGTGCCACTGCGGCCAAAACTCCCACAGCCTAAACGCACTACCCCTATGAAATGAAAATGCCATTCCTCCAAATGAATCAGAGAACTGGCATTTTCGCTGCACCACCTGATTTGGTCTGAATACGGCACACTCCCTCTCTCTCTCAACCGCACACTTGCTATTTATATAACACATTTTAGTTTAGAAAACATCTTAAAATACTTTTTTTTTTTTTTTTAATTCTTCTGATACTTAGGCCCGGTGGGGGGATCAACTCAAGCTGGCCGCCGGGCTTGCAATACACTGGCGGAAAACCTGGAGAGCCTGGAGCTGGGGAGGAGCTCCCCAGGGTCCAACTACAGCACCTCACGCACCACCATGGTAGCAACTTGTCAATCACAAGGTAGCCACCCCCCAAAGCATACTCTTATCGTCTATTTTACTCTAAATGGGACCATCATTTACAAAATGAACAGCATGCTGTATTGAAGAAGACTTGAAACTAGCGATTGAGACCATAAACTCATTAGGAAAGTGTTTACTGAGGTAATAAATCAAGTGAGAAGTAGGGTCATTTTCTCATAGACTTCCATACAAATGGACTTCTTTTTGGAGCCAGGCCATTAACCAGGCCAGGAACCAGCACACCCAGCTACATAGCCACCACATCAGGGTCAACAGCCATGTAAAGGACAAAAAAATGAAAGGTGTGTTTAGTCTATGCATGACTTGTATTCTACTGACATTTTAAACCCACACAGTCGTCACAAAGTTAATGTTGTGATTTTTGTAGACCTTCTAAACATTGTATATTTATTAATCTAAATCTATGATTTAGATTCGCATTTAAACAGTATGCATAGATGCTATATTCATGTTTCGTGCTCATGCCCCTCTCTTATTCAAATTGTGGAGTTACAACAAAGACACAATAGAGCTTAAGTTACATTTATTTTTTTTCTATAAATGATAATTGACAGTTATCTGCACATCCTTGCTTCATGTAAACAGATTTGGAAGAAAACCATGTACTCCTTGGATTTTCTAGTCTAACTAGGAAAAGCTAAATGTGCTCATGTCACACAGTGGAAAAGATGCATAAGTTTGTGCATTCTGAATTGAGCCCTGTACAAAAAGTACACACATGCTGCACATTTGTGCACATAATATCTTCCTTACAATTACAGATTGCATTGTTACAAAGGAAACACTGGATGACATTCTAAAACTGTTGGATAACTTTTCTGAATTTGTGTAACAATTACTGTGACGGAATCCTTGCACTGCTTGCAGTGTCGGTCAAGGACCTTGTTAAACCTTGTGAAAGTACAAAATTCAAATAACATCCAGATGTACCATGTCTTTGTCTGCCTGCACAGGGGAGGACAGAACACCTTTATGACTGGCAGCCCTGCACCTTATGGTACGTTGATTAGCTTTTGGCTATGTGCAATTAAATCTCATTTATTATTGGGCTGTGCCTTTCTTTGCCAGTTTTGTGTACTGTTTACATTTGTGGGGATTGTTGGCAGGCCACTATCTCGGGTGGAGTTTGTTAAAGAAAATTATTAATACACAAAGTTCAGTGCTGTTTACAATTGTCAGGATACAGATATGCTGTACTGTGCATGCACAGCCATATGAAACCACAAAGTGAAAATCACTGTTTATTCATAATCATATTTAATAATGCAAAGTAGAAAAGTTATGAGGATTACATTGTTCACACAAATAATTTTTTTCAATAATTAAGCAGACAGCTAGTCTTCATTTTAAGCATTTTTCAGGCAACCATACATGGACTGTTGTCTTTGGCCTTGGGTCAGGCCGCACAAAATTAGCCATCTCATCTACAGATGGCATCTGAATGTTCCCAAAGGGATCTATAAAGTGGCACTTATCTATCAAATGCTATCTTATCTCTTGTCTTAGAATATGGTGTGCCTGTTTAAGTAGTTTTTATTCACTTTTTATTCGCTCTAGAACAGGGATGCAGTCATTTGAGATTTTGATGGTACCAGTATAACATCACGATTTCAGGGTTTTATAATTATTACACTATGGATGGAATAAATGAGTATTTTTTAATCAGAGGTTTTATTGTATTTCTCCACAACATTTTGGCATTTTAAGCTGCTACACTGGGCCCATTTTTGTTCCACATACACTCTGCCAGTTGTATTCTGCCTATCTACGTTTTTTAGCACAATTATCTAGTTTTGCTTATTTTTCCAAAAGCAACAGTTACTGTGAGGAACATTACCAAACCATAATGTCTGCTTTTTTGAGCGTGAGAACAGAAACACGGTGTAGCTTAGCTGTTGCAGTTACAAAATGGTGATGTTAACAGTGATATGGGTTAATCACTGCATCCCTACTCTAGAACACTAAATACTAAATACAACAGCCTCACTGCACTACTCTTCAAGCTATTCTAAAACAGTGTATAAATGTTAGAATAATGACAATCAATTCAATGTGTATTACTAATCACTAATTCTTATTCACCCTCCCTTTTATTTATTTTTTCTCAGTGGAAAGACCAAACAAAAAGCTTCATTTTTGGTTTAAAATGCAAAAATCAAAGAGCACTATTTTCGAACAGGTTGGTTATGAAAAGGCCTTTATAAATCACTTCTCCCATGCAAAAATGTTGTATCATAATCACTGCCTCATAGGACCACTGAATACTTGGCTGGCATGAGTTCTGACTTTTTATTACAATCTCACATATAGACCTACATTGAGAGCCATGCAAACAATTTCATATTTACACATCAATTAGGGATTTGTTTCTCACCAGGTGATCCCTGAGGGGCTCCGTATAACCAAATCCTACCTGTGGAAAGCCATGGATATCAATGTCAACTGCCAGGCTCCATCATGCAACACAACAAAACCATTTTAAGCCCCTACACTATTAGCAAATATTTAAATAAAAGTTGCTGAAACACTGTTTGTATGTGCTACTTGAATGTAGGTGCGTACATTTTGCTTGTGAGATTGCCTACTAATGCAACAATGTGTAAATACACAACTTTATGCAAACTTCTATTTACAATAATGCACTCATGTTAATAGTTCACAATTAACAAATGCCAAAACACTGACAAAAAAACAATTGTATAGTAATTGTGTTTGAGTAACATGGGGCTTTTTAATATAAAGGCAAGACAAGTTTATTTTGTACACATTAGCAAGTCAAAGTGCTTTACATAAATACAATATATAGACAAACAAATATTCACATTACTTTGAACTGATGGAAGAACAGGATCAGAACATTATCGTTAGCTTTTAGTTAAGCTTTCACTAGCAGACCTCAGATTGGTATTGCAACTGCTTGTGAGTCAGTCTGCCATTTCCAGACGATAGGATCAGTTTAGACTTCTGTGATCTTACTATTTACTGTAGACCCAGGTAAATGAAAACATCTTCAGTTTTTCTTTAGATGACAGCAGATTGTTACTTAGCGATGGGTTGCTACAATAATAGTGATGACATGACTAGGCGTATTACAAGTACCTAGATGTGAGGCCCTCTGACAACCTGTTTTGCTCAAACCATACAGAGAAGATAATTAAAAAGTCTAGGTAGCACCTGTACCATCTGAGGCAGCTGAGAAAGTTTAAGGCCCCGCCTGCAGTCCTCAAAGCATTCTACACAGCCGACCATAGAGAGTTTCCTCTCAGGGAGCATCACTGCCTGGTACCGCAGCTGTTCCATCCAGGACCATAAGCCCTACAGAAAGTGATGCGTTCAGCAGAAAGCATCAGTAGGAATATTGAACAGCAATAAATGAGTCACTCACTGCACTTTGAACTCTAAATATAAGATGATCATGCATGCTGCAGATCCCTGAACTGTTTTACATCATATATTCACTTTCCACTAACACTTGTTTACTTTATCTATTTGCACCTTTTTATTACTATTTATTGTCACTTTTGACTATCAGTACTAATATTTATTGATATATTTGCAGTGTATATATATATATATATATATATATATATATATATACACACACACACACACACACACACACACAATATGTATATACACTGTATATATAATATTTTTATCTTTGATCTCCTTTTCATCTTTTTATCTGTATTGCTATTCGATTTTTATCTTTTATTCTTTAATCTTAACAACTATAAGCTAATCTAGGAGGGCACAAAGTGTATTTCACTGCACATTGTATTGTATGCTTTATGTACAGTACAGGCCAAAAGTTTGGACACACCTTCTCATTTAATTTTCTTTATTTTCATGACTATTTACATTGTAGATTCTCACTGAAGGCATCAAAATTATGAATGAACACATGTGGAGTTATGTACTTAACAAAAAAAGATGAAATAACTGAAAACATGTTTTATATTCTAGTTTCTTCAAAATAGCCACCCTTTGCTCTGATTACTGCTTTGCACACTCTTGGCATTCTCCCGATGAGCTTCAAGAGGTAGTCTTGGATATTAGTAAGGATTATTTGGGGTACCAAATGGGACATGTTGATTAATGTACTGTATATATACACATATATTCATATTGCATATGACAGTGAGGATTGTATGGATGTAACATCCATACAGATTATTAGAATAGCCTTTGAAATAAAGGCGCCCATTGAAATAAACGGCGCCCATGTTAACAGGTTAGAGCAGCCACACAGCCCGCATGAGACGGGCTGTGAGACTATGGTTTCAATGTCTATATGTGTAGAATATGTCACAGACATGAAGTGTCACCACTGCGGGTCAGCCTGCCCGCTGCACGCCGGGGCAGGGAGCCTCTCTGGCGCAGAACTCCAGCACGGAGAGTCGGTGACACATGGAGCTTCTTGTTTCGACTCCTGCTCGCTTTCTGTGACGTTTGCTCAAGCTGGGGCTCCTGCCTGCTGTTTCACCTGCTTCCAGACGGAGATTTAGCGTTGTTATTTCCCTTATTTGTTGTCAGTTCACCTCCTGACAGTTTGGAGGTTTGTTGGAGTGTGTTTGGCTCGTTTAGGGAACTTGGTGTCGTCAGGGGGGATTTTCCTCACTTGGAGCAGTGACAGCGGGGGTTTAACTGGCGGAATAATCAATAAAAAAAAACCCGTCCTGTGTGAGGTGTGTATGTGACTGACACATAAGTATCCCCAACCAGACCCCGCCATGCCCGTCAGAAAGAAAGCGCTTCACCTCACATATTATTGTTTTTTCACACGCTTCTTAACCTTTATCTGTCTAAACTAAATATAAATAAAATTCATAATTAAATGATATGAAACATTCTATTATCGATGGCCATTATCTAAGTGAAACTCTATGTAGAAAGATAGGGTTGGCAGCAGCAGCGCCGCAGCAGCAGCGCTCCCTGTGTGAACACTGTAAGCATGGGAGACGCAGCAGTTCAGCGACGCACACGCGCTGCTGAGGTAGATGCATCCAGTGTGGCCCAGGCATAAGATGACTCTCCGACTCCCGGAAGTTCTCAGGCCTCCTCTCCTCCGTCAGCGAGGGCCGAAAACCATGGCATAGCCGCGAGTGAAGGCGGCTTCAACTCTCTCATCGGCTGCCTCACTACAGTCCGGGTTACTATCCACCACGGTGAACCCATGGCGCGCCCTCCTCTTGATCCGGCTGTCTTTACATCCACAATCAGAGCCCGACATCTCAGACTGAACCGTTGCCCGCCTCCAATGCTTGCTGTAAGGGAAGGCATTCCCTTCAACCACAGTGACAATAAAGCCAGACTGTTACATATCTACTCAGCGGCAACAACAATCACCGAACCTCCCGGCACCAGGATGCCAGTTCCCCCTGCTGCCCACTCCCAGCAACAGCACCAGACACAGACCCAGACAACATCAGCTCTACATACATGCCCGTTTTGGGGGGTTTCCGTGGTGGATGATGGTTCCCTGTCAAATAGCCAGCCGAGATCACAAAAGCCAGCCTTAGCAGGGGAACAAGTTCTTGCTTGTAGAAAATATTCTTCACACATCTCCAGCTGTTCATGAGATCTACCCAGTCGTCATTGCTTTTACAACAAGTACAACACAACCTAACCATCGTTGATCTCATCACCATGACACATATCATCCATGTTTACCTTAGTGGTATCTGCTTCTTCTCTAAACTCCTAACCCGCAGTCGGGCCTGGTCTCCAGCCATTCTCATTTAATTCACTCCTCAGAGGCCAAGAGCCAGCTAAAAATCCTTGCCACCTTCTTCTTACTGCTGACTTGCCGTCAGTCACCATCCACACCATCTGCTTCAGATAGCATTTCTCAAGTTGCTCGAAATTTAGAACTCACGTTCTTGCTTGCATTCTTCAGTATTCTCTTATGCTCCAAATTCACTGCCCCAACTCTTCACTCCAACCTCAGCTGCTACGCTTGATTTTCAGACTTACCTTAATTCTCTGATGACATCATCACCCCCTGTCTCAACTCAACCGGTCAAGGCAGATGGCCGCCCACCTAGAGCCAGGTTCTGTCCAAGGTTTCTTCCCGTTAAAGGGGAGGTTTTCCTTGCCGCCGTCGCCAAGTGCTTGCTCAGGGGGAATGTTGGGTCTCTGTAAATTAAGAGCATGGTCTTTACCTCAAAATTCTCAGATCTGCACAATCTTATCTTAAGTAACTGGAGGTTTGTGGGGGGCCGGCGTTGCCCAGGTGCTACGGCGGATTCCCTATGAGCTTCCCCACAACGCAGTCAGCAAGCAGATCTACGCACAATGATTGTTTTTCTTAATAAATTATTTAAACGCATCTTGTTGATGGTGTGGTCTTTGCTAGTGAACTGAAAAAAAGAATTGTTGAGAGGTAGAGAGATCAGTAATACAAAAAATTAGTTGAAGCTGAATTTATCCTCAAGCTCACCCTGAAGTAACATCAAAGCTAGAAAATACATCATATTACATGTTAATATCCTGGCACCACAAAAAAAAGATTTTTACATCATTTTTGGATAGATAAATGTGGGAATTTCAACTTATGAGTTTCAACTTCCTAGACATAATAGTTCATTCTGTTTGAAAAACCATTGACCATAAATTATATTTTCATTACGGATGACATTAACACTGTGGATGTGACGCAATATATACCACTTTATTTATTAGCCTATGTAATAAAAACAAAATTTTAGCACTTTTGGTGAATGGTGAATAATTCTGTAAACTATAGTACATACCAGAATGGCAGCGTTATCAAGAATGTGGGACTTGATGTTGTTTTTTTCATAGATGACAACCACTGTTTCTGCTGACTTTTGAATTTGTCAAGTTTTTTTTCTTATGTTTGGGTTGTGCATGATTACAAAAATTACAAATTTTAAGTCCACAGTATATTTTTTGCCTGCAGTTTAAGCAAGTCTTTTTTTAGATCCTCCAGCCATTTTATAAATAGAGAGAAAGACAGATAGAGACAGTGAATAAAAGAGAGGCAGTGAAAGAGAGAGTGATTGAAAGACGCCGATGAGAAAGATAAAAAGAGTATAAGTGATTGAAAAAAGAGAGTGAGAGTGACAGAGATAGTGGCTCTTAGCCATTGGTGCCATTGGTTTGGTGTGTGTGTGTGTGTGTGTGTGTGTGTGTGTGTGTGTGTGTGTGTGTGTGTGTGTGTGTGTGTTGTTGGTGTCAAGATATAGCAATACAGCTGTAAGAGGAAAAAGAAAAACATTATTAGAATAGCCTTTGAAATAAATGAGCATTTCTTAATTACTCTGACCAAAATATTGTAATTATTAATATTTATGTAACCTAATCACAACCACTACATACAGTACAAATCAACTCTTACTGTACAAATATCAGATGCCACATTCACTTGACACAATCATGTACCTACACAAATATAATTAATCTGAAAGGCTACATATAGTGGAAACACTGACAAGTACTGCTCTGTACTGCTGTGATAAGTGTTTTTATGGTATCCACTGCTATGTTTTCTCAATGTCACAAATAACTAAAGTAATAATTAAGTTACCATTTTATCTCATGATGAGTTCAGTGTCTTCTATAAAGACAAAGCTTTACAAAAGTAAGGCACCATAGTGTACTCTATCTGTAGGTTGGTGGTGGGTCGTCTCTCTATTTGATTATGCATTTATTGTTTTAGGTCTGACCGGCTGATTTGCAAAGTGAGTGACCAATTCAATCCTCTGGAAAAATTCCAGGGCCACGTTTTTTTGGCAAATGCCGTGTAAAACGTTAATACAACACACTAACACACTCAACCTAATCTCCAGGGATGAAACGCTATAGAGACTGGGGTACAATGGAAGAAACAGCAATATTATTTTGTGTTTTGAACAAATGAACACCGCTCGGGTTGGGATACTTACTGTAGTCAGTGGTAGTTGGAGAATGAATGAAAGCATAGTGATGATGGGTAATGCGTGATGTGACATTGCCGTGGTAATGACTGAATCTTCTTCTGGTTCATTATTATTAATAATAATATTATTATTACTATGAAAGAAAATACATTTGGAAAATATCAGCCTTGGAACGATGTACACGCAACCATAAATATTTATTTTATACAGATGTTGGAGCTCTAGTATTCACGCGATTTCAAATAATATAAAACTGAATTATATGCAAATTCACAATAAAGCAAAAAGTCATGTTAACCACAGGTTAGCATCATGTCATAATAACATATTTAACAAATTCGTCATTCCAATGTGGAGGGAGTGGTCTTCACAGTCATTATCATCATCGTCATGTCATTATTATTATTATTGTTATTATTATTATTATCATTATTAAAGGGGGAAATTATAAGCGGAATGTAATTGCCTCATTTAATAACATAAAGGGAACAATCTGTTCTCTATTAACTATAATCTAACTAATGCATAACATAACTAATGCACTATAATAAATTCAGTCAAAAGACGATAAAAATAGTGATAAAATAAAGTTTTCTAAACTAGAAAATAACATTAACCACCACCCATTGCGTGACGTTGTTGAACCAGGGGATTCGTGTGTCCACCACGACAAAGGATTCTGATTAACTTTACATTAGCATTGTTTCCGTGTTACCAGCACGTAATTTAGTCAGTGTTAAGACGTCGTGGTCTTTTCATGTATTTCTGTGAGATCAGTTTGTTTTACCATAACATCCTGAGGATTTTACAACCATTGTTATTTACCAAGGAACCACTTTGATGCTTTATGAAACATTGTTGGTAAGTAGTGCTCTATTGAGTTTTTTTGTTGATGAATGTGAACTTTTTCTTTAATACAGTGTCTAATCTGTAAATATTTCCAAAGATGGCTGTGTCCCTCCAGATTGTATTTTTTTTTACCTCATTCTGTTATAGGAAAGAAAATTGCCCTCTTCAAACAGGTCATTTAGTATTCTGATACCTTTTCTAACTACTCCTGCTAGGAGTAGTTAGTAAAAGTATAGGGCCTATAACTTCCTGTTGCCAGCAGATAGCACCATTATTATGATTCGATATGGACCTGTTCGTGTCTTCAGACTAGGACTTTTATCAAACGTGAAATTTGGGAAAGACTTGACGATGTGGAGTTGAGATACAGCAGTTTGTTTTGCAATGGTGAAACATCAAAATTCGCTGCATCGCCACAGCAATAGCGTTAAATAAACTCACAATCTTCACAATATAGTATCATCAAAGTCTGAAGGCTTTTTTGACCAAATTTGACATGGATCAGTTTAACCTGATTGCAGATGTCATTAAAGTATAGCACCTGTAACTAGCACCTGTTGTCAGTAGGCTATGAGTATGACTCAATATTGACACATAGATGTGTTCAGGTGAGGACCCTCATCAAGCATGAGAAATTTGGTGCAGATTGGAGTATGTACTTTCGAGTTACAACAACTTCCCATTTCATTCCGAAACATCAAAATTTGATGCATCGCAACGTCAAAGCATTCAATGAAATCTTAAGATTTTGATAACTTTTCATCACAAAGGCCTTGACCCGGACCAAATTTTAAGTCGGTCAGGTTAAATCTCGATGCGATGTCCATGGCCAAGACCCATAAAATAACAAATTTTTCATGACTTCTGACATGTGCAAAGTTTCATACGTTTTCAAACACATTCAGCCCCTTAAAAATGCAATTCTTTGGGGAGGATAATAATGATAATAATTAGTTAATTACAATAGGTAAAGAGGAGTTAAAACAATTTCCTGTTTAATGCCCCAAACATGTTTTGGATAAAATTGACTGGCATGCCACACTAAGGGCATTTCATGAAAACTAAAAAGCTTTGCAATTTAACATCGCAAAGGTATTTAGATGTCACCTACCAAATTTGAAGTCGTTCAGGTTAAATCTGTAGGAGGAGTTTGTTAAAATACAATGCCTATCAATGGCTTAACTTCACGAAAAAAATGCAAAGTAAATTCAAAATGGTTAACTCCCTGTTGGATTTAGGGTATTGCTCCAAGAGGCTTTTTTTAAAGTCTGGAGATGGTACATCTGCCTAAAAGGTAGGGGCTTTGACTTTGAAATTTTGTAGGGGGCGCCCTTAAGCCATTTTGTCATACCCAAACCCAAAACCAATAGCAGATATCAAGTTATGCCTCTTCTGATGCATGTGCAAAGTTTTGTGAGTTTTCAAGCTCCCCTAACACCTCAAATGCGCCATAGAACCAATAAGCCATGCCTAAACCCAATTGTGATACTAATCAAAATATGTGCTACTTCAAACATAGGTGCAAAGTTTCGGACCAGACAGTTGGGCCCCTGGCACTTTCGTGCTTGGGCCCTAATAATAACAATAATAATAATAATAATAATAATAATAATAATAATAATAATAATAATAATAATAATAATAATCTTTATAAATGTGAGTTGTAGATAGGACTGCTTTTAGCACTGCAAATGGTTGTAAACGTAGAGAGAGTAGTTATTAACTTGGTATGTACCACATTACTTGAAGGTGCACAAAAGGGTGCATTAGGTAGACAGTTGTTCTCCATGCATCTTCTAGCAATATGCAGCTAAATCAGATGTTTCTCAAATCAGGCACAGCAATCTTCAGAGAGAAGAGACTATTGCACTATTGAAGGCTGCAAATCAATTTTTTCCACCCTTTTCTCTCAAAAGGGTGCATTACTTTGATGAAGAGCACCACATGGACTGTGAGGTGCAAGCCAATATCTTCAGGAAAACATTTTTTCCATTTCCATGATAGACATTTTGACTTGTCAAAGCAGCTTCATTCTATTAAGCCATGTCAATGAGTAGGCATGCACATTAGAGCCCAGGACCTGGCTCAACCTAAATGCAATGCAGCCACCATTAATGTTATTAATTCCACCTGTGCTTTTCCAACTTTAAGAAGTCAAAATTTTCTCCATTTACTGGCTATATAGTTACTTCCAACTTATACCCCCACTTCCAGGAGGGGTGTCTGAATAAGTGCATAAATGTGAGGTAGTGGCCACCAGCTGTGCTGATGGTGCAGAGAGATAAAAAAAATTGACTGACATTTACATGCCTGGAATCATGGCTTTTTAAGAGTGTTTAAGAATTGATTACAAGTAAGTGAGTGATTTAAAGACCTTGTCAGTGATTAAACTGGAGTAAAGCATGATCATTAGTAGACACTAAAAGTCTTTTATTGCATAGAAGACAAATACAGCAGAGGAGCTGATTGGTTGAGCCACTGAACACTGAGCCATTTTGTCAAAAAAAAAATCAATAAAGGATGAAATGCTTGTCCATTATATCAGTATAACTTTACTGATAACAACTTGTTCAGAATTTCATTAAACCTTCAGATTAGGAAAAGTATCCCCAGAGAAATACATTAACAGTCAGTAGTAGCAGGGCATTAACATTGCAGACTACTCCCCAGAGTGGGTCCTCTTGCAGGGAATTCAGTTTACTGTTTTCAGTCACTGGAGATGCAGGGCCAGAGCTGGGACCAGTCAGACCACAGAGCCACAGAGCAGCTCTCTGCCACCAGGAATCTGGCAAGCAGTTGGAGTCATGGCTGATGTCAAGGTTCACTGAGTCAGAGGTCATCCAGGGACCTGTGAGGTCGATCTGCGGCTCCTGGCTATATCTGGACCACCAGGTCAGCCTGTACAGCTGGACAGGAGAGTAGGAGAAAAACATGCTAAATATGTCAGTCTTTCAATGTTTTTTCTTGACACTGTCCGTGCTTGAACTTTTGCTGCCTCACACAAGCTTTGCTGTCGCTTGCTGCTATGGCTGCCACTGCTGCTGTTCATAGAGCATTTCAAAAGCCCTACCTCCTCCATAGCACCTCAGAGCCAAAACTTAATGCTGCACATATTCTTCATTTATTCTAAATAAGGTGGTGACTGAAAAACTGTAAATACTTACCATGGCCTACCCTCTAATTGAGGATCTCAAATGTGAACTGGCCCTTTTTCACAGCAGGAATGTAATGTAGCCAATGTCACAGGTTCTGCTTTTGTTTCCATTGTTCTCGACCTGCTTTAAGAATTACTTTATGGGGCCAAATTTCAGCACTGCTCAGGGGGGTGACACTACATACAAGGTCCAGGTTCTTTCATATGGAATATCAAGCAGATCTTTATGAAAGATTAAATATTATATACTTTCAGTGGTTGGCAGCAGTGCTGTAGATCATGAATGATCAAGCAGATGTGATGTCAATGTCTGGTATCTGGCAGAAATGGGGATACAATACACAGCCTAACAGTGCAGGGAAAACAAAGATGAGACAAAGATGAAACAAGATTAGAGCAGTATAAAAGACTGTTGGTGCAGTGGTGCAAACTGAAACACTGCAAATAGGTTTTGTAACATTGGATGCTGTTTTGGGCCACCATGTGGCTTGTTCTGGCCCCAGCAAGACCCTGTATTCTCTTTAGGTGTTCCACAACCGATTCCTTCACATGCCTACCAAACAGTACATAAAAAAATGATGATGGTCCTTGTCATGGCACACGTTCTGTGGCCTTCAAATTCATGTTCTTTGGCACCACCTTGTGGCAGTTTGTTGTAAGAACGGTGATAACTGTAAGTGTTGTCTCAGTGCTCAGTTCAGATCATGTGACTCATAAGGTGAAAGTCAACCATGAAAAGACTGTAGTATGCAAGAATTTTTCCATGCGGCCAGACAGAAAGCTCCTCTCCCTTTTTCCTTTGTGTTTGTGCCTTGGAGAGCCTTTGCTTGTAAGTTTTGTTACTTTTTCTGTGTTATGTGCAAAAGTGCATATAAATAATTTGGAATTCTTATGTTTGGATTAAAAATGAACTACTTTGTGATGATTTCATTTGCTAAGGTTAAAAATGCTGAGCTAAATGTAGCTTCTTGTTGTGCATGTAAACAATGAAAATTAATTTGTCCTGTATTTTGAGAAAAGTTTGTAACCAAAGCATCGTAACTTTGTATTTATTTCAGTTTTACAAAGGAAGGAAGGGAAAAGAGGACTCAGTAAAACACCTTGACTTTACTTCCATGTTCGACTTTTTCTGCATCCTGTTTGTTAGCTATCTGTCAGTTTGTGTGTAGATGGAACACGTATCAGGGACAGAATAGTCCTGCTGTCGTCTTTTTAGAAACATACATTGAAAACATCCCAGTTTGTAAAATACAGTGAAAATGCAACCAAAGCTTTATGTACAGTTCTTTAAGTTCAGATTGCTGGGAAGCACCAGGTTAACTTTTTTGTCTCTGCTGTGGAAAAGGAATATATATTGAACTTTGTGATTGCTGGGTGTTAAAGGTGCTGTATACTGGTCACAAATTGAGGCATTTGCCTCTGCAGTGCTTCAGTAAACATTTCAAGAAACATGCCATTTTCTTTACTGTGTTTGTGGTACAACTAGGGTGACCATATTTTCAAACCCCCAAACCAAGACCCTTAAGTGTACCACATGTTCATGCATGCGCACATGTATGCAAACCTGTATGCGCACCTGTATGCACACATGTATGCACTTATGCACACACTATAGATGTTCATCAGGATGGGGGATAATTATTTCAGCGCTTAGCACACCTACCGAGTGCAGGGTATTTGTCAGGCTGCCAGCTAAATAGCCGATACATGACACATTGATTGACACACATACACAGAAGTCAGTGGTGAATTCAGGCGCGTGGTGTATTGTTTATGTTTAAACAAGTATAATATTATAGTTATAGTAGTAGTAATAGTATAGTTTTAATTGTGGTGAAAACCGGGATAATTTGGTAATGAATGTTGAAAACCAGGACATTTTAATGTTTTACAGATATTTGTGGGGACTTGGGACACCCAGCTTGAAACCGGAACAATCCCAGACAAACCAAGACGTCTGGTCCCCTAGAAAATTTTAAAGTCAAAGCCCCCACCTTTAATTTTGATGTAAATTTATGAAATTTGGTAGGCAGATGTACCATCTCCAGACTTTTAAAAAATTCTCTTTGAGCCATACCCTAAGTCCAACAGGAAGTCAGCCATTTTGAATAAATTGTGCATTTTTTTCACAAAGTGAAGCCATTGACTTCAAATTTGGTAGGTTACGTCTAAAGACCTTTGTGATGCTAAATTGTGAAGCTTTTTCATTTCACGCCCTTGGCGTGGCGTGCTGGTGAATTTTGCCCAAAACACGTTTGGGGCATTAAAGAGGAAGTTGTTGTAACTCCACTTTACATTGTCCAGTCTGTAGTGGGTGTTCTCTAGCACCACATGGTGGACACAGGAAGTGATAATTATCTCCTACATGCAATGTCCAATATTCATGAAAATGTATTTCCATGCCAGTTTCCCTCTGTTAAATGTATTGCTGCATTAATATTTCACTTATGTAGTATTGCCTATAGGCAACAGGAATTGAAGCCTAAATGACACATAGTTTGTAAAATGTATACACAATTTCCAATATGTCATTATCAGCACCACGTACTGCACACAGGAAATAATATTTTACCCATTCACACAGTGTCCATTAATCCTGAAAATTCAGAGCCATGTCAACCAACATCCAATATCGATACCACAGCTGCTGGTCCCGTGAGGTGCGAGGGACCATTCATCGCTACTTGCAGCTTTAATCAGTTTTGGTTTTCTATTTCGTCAGTTTCAGCAGGAGGAAAGTCAATAATACTGACCTCCGAGTCCGTTTCAGCGAGATGAAGGTTAATATTACTGACATGTAAGGGTTTCAGTGGGAGGAAGGTCAGTATTACTGACCCATGGGTCAGTTTCAGTGGGAGGAAGGTCAATAATACTGACCCGTGAGACAGTTTGACTGGGAGGAAGGTCAAAAATACTGACCTATAAGGCGGTTTTGTTTGGAAGAAGGGCGAAAATGCTGACCCGTAAGGCAGTTTTGTCTGGAAGAAAGGTGAAAATACTGACCTGGCAGTTTGCCTCAAGCTGTGCAGTATTGTAGCTTTGAAGCAATACTGGTCAGAGTCACACCAGGTGGTAAGTCTGTCCTTGGCTTTGGATCATGGTGATCATGGTAACCATTAGACAGTTATTCTTAGTTCTGAATGAATTATGAATAAACATAAGTAGTCATAGACATACCCACCAGTATGTGGCCATGACATATACGTTTAACAATTCTTACAACAGTAAAATGAGACAAAACAGAAACACTGAGTTGATTGTTCTTGCTGTTGCATGCTGGGGAATCTTGAAGATAGTCAACCCAGTACTGTATAGTATGATTTGTAATAAATGGCTGACTGAATATTAATTGTGTGTTAGACAAATTTTTATTGTCCAGTACTCATGTTCTGTTACTCATTTTAAAGATGAGAACATAAATAAAAGTGTGAAATGTTACTTACATGTTCTTTAGGTACTGGGGCAGTGGCCAAACTGACAGCAACAATGATCAGACAAGTTAGTGCCAACAGGATGAGAGCAAAGTACAGGTAGTGGACGTCAGCCAGGATAGCAGGCCGACGATCAGGTTGACCACAGGAAGGAGCTGTATAGGAGAACTCCAGAACCATCCGGATTAATCCCACCACTAGTCCAGTCATCAGACCCCAGAATGCACCCTGACACACACGCACACACACACACAAACATGTTATATGGAGCTTGGTAAGGGTGGCTACAGAGATAACATGTGGAGACCACAACAACAGTAACTGGCTGTTTGTGTTTTTGCCTACAAGTTTCTGATGCAGGTAGAGATCATCTATCACAGCTCTATATCTCAGTGAATGATTTAACATAAACACGGCAACTGCACATCAGTAATCTCTCATTCCTGTTACCTGGATGTAAGTGCACAGGGTTTTCCACTAGTGCATACAATGTCCAGCTGGGCGAAAATAGTAGCCAGCTGGGGATCTGGGGGAGGGGCCTGCTTCACAATATAAAGGGGGGGGTGAGCTAAGGTTGTCTATCACACATTTTTAAGCCGGTATTCTGTGTGTGTGTAGCTTCAAACTGGATAACAAGTCAATTTTTAACCTGTTGGACAACCACAAAGCTGACGCATGCGCAAAGGGGATATGATGCCATTGACAAGCGACCAAATGAAACGGACCATTACCTTGATTAAAATTACAGATTACAGATGTAAGTACACAACTCAACAAAATATATAACATAGGTCTACTCATTTTTAGACATTATAATGTGGGAAAGTTACATATTATACCTTTCAGTGGCATGACTGACGTTAAAAGCAAAATGGGCAAGACAAACGAGTTCTAAAACAACACTCCACATCAGTAACTCAGCATGATAAAATCAGCATGATAAAATCAGCATGATAAAATCAGCATGATACAATCAGCGTGAAAAGTAGGTCACAATAACAAAAAGCCATGTTTGTTTGCCGGAAAGAAGCAGAAAACCATTTGGACTTAAGTTGGCAAACCCTGCAAATTTGTGGCCTCATTACCTGTCTTGCCTAATCTTGTCACCTGTGACTGACAAGCATGTATGCACAAACAAGCAGTGAGTGACAGTTTAGCTTTCGCTTATATGATGTTGGCTCTGCTAAATTGGATGCAAGGCACCTTACATCAATAGGGCGAGAAGCAACTCACTATGGAAAAAACAGTAAGAAAGTAGTCGGCTGGAAATGTTTTAATGTCTGGCCATCAGGCCGACAGCCAGCACTTATGGAAAACTCTGAATGCAGCTCTGTGCATAGCTCACCATGACTATATCACAAAGTAAAGTGAAAAAGTACATTTTGGGGAATATAATAAAAGCACAATACAGCCCAATAATAAAATATACATCTAGTGTAGCAGGGGTACTATAAAAGGGGTTAATTCTAACACCAAGCTATATATCAAAACCTACGCTGTAGGTATCTACAGAGGGACTCCTCTCCTTGCGTTAAGTATAAATTACTAACAGGGTGCATCTTGTGTTCAGTTCGCTGGTGTTTTTCTGCAAGATGTTTTCTGCTTGGCAAGGGCATAGCATCATCACCATAATAATCCCTGACCATGATTCAACACTACATTTGGGCTGTGTGAAACTATGAAAAATTAGGTTTTGAGCCAATACCCAAGGTATAGCCATTATATGTAGAAATAAACTTAGCACAAAAAGTAAGGACATTTGTGTTTGGTGGATTATTTCTTTGTTGTAACAATGCTTTTTGGCAATAAATCTTATACAGTTGGAAAGCCTGTTTATTTCCCTTTTAAATGGTGCCACATTTGTAAGAAACATGCATTTGTTGGATGAGCAGCAGAGCTGAGTATGTGGGTTGTGCCCATGAAAAATTTGCCAAATCTTCTCTGCCAATGCCAAACAGCTTATTCTGCCATTGACTCGTTTGGTGTTTGGTGGATTGGATGATTAAAGTTTGAAGAAACAAGACATATTGGCAATTTAACAATTTATTCATTTAACAAACAGGAGACTCAGTTGTGTGTGGAAGAACCATACACAGCCACAACAGCCTGGCACCTCTTCCTCATGCACCAGCCTGGTCACACACTGCTATGGGATGGCATCCCATTCTTCCACCTGCATTTGTCGCAAGTCAGCCAACGTGGTTGTGTTGGTCACTCTGGATCGAACAGCACGCCCAAGCTGATCCCACAAGTGTTCAATGGGGTTGAGGTCAGGACTGCTGGCAGGCCATTCCATCCTCTCCACTCCCAAATTCTGGAGGTAGTCTCTGATAAACCCCGCTCTGTGGGGGCGAGTGTTGTCATTTTGGAGGAGTGGAGAGTTCAGTCCCAGCCTGTGGAGATATGGGATTGCCACTGGTTGCAGAATCTCATCTCGATATCTCTCTGCATTGAAATTGCCTCCAATGATGACAAGCCTCATTTTTCCAATGAGGGAGATGCCGCCCCACACCATCACACTGCCTCCACCAAAAAGTGTTACTCTATCGGTGCACCAATCAGCATAGCATTCTCCACGTCTTCTACAGACTTTGACTCTATAATCCAACTGCTGTTGGCAGAATCTGGACAAATCACTGAACGTAACGTTCCTCCACATGTTCAAGTTCCAGTGCATGTGTTGCTGACACCAACGCAAATGGGTCTGACGGTGAAGGGCAGTCGCCATGACTGCCAGGAGGCCTGCCATTGGCCATAACGTCCTGAAAACCTTGACTGCAAATCTGTAGAAGACAGCCTACGGTACCTAAGTGCTGGCAGGGTGAGGATGCCCACTTCGCGGCCTGTCTCTGACATCCCCCATTATATGGAACTTGGCCTTCACTTCGGAGATGGTACTAGGGCTCACTCCAAATAATGCAACTTGGTTTTGTGGAACACCAGCTTGAAGTCGCCCTATCGCACAGGCCCTATCCAGATCAGTCAAACGTGGCATTC
Organism: Scomberomorus guttatus; assembly: GCA_038419695.1. Classification (NCBI taxonomy): domain Eukaryota; kingdom Metazoa; phylum Chordata; class Actinopteri; order Scombriformes; family Scombridae; genus Scomberomorus; species Scomberomorus guttatus. Next base: position 114,392 of record CM076454.1, read on the forward strand.
CGATTCTTGGAGCAGACACCTACTGACCACTGTAGCAGGGCCCATGCTCACAGATGGGGTACCAGGTGGGGTACATGGGGGTACCAGAAGCTCAAAACAAGTGTCAATAGCAACAGCAAAATAAGTTGTTTGGCAAATCTTTCATGGGCGCAACCCACATACTCTCGCTCTGCTGCTCATCCCACAAATGCATGTTCCTTACAAATGTGGCACCATTTAAAAGGGAAATAAACAGGCTTTCCAACGGTATAAGATTTATTGCCAAAAAGCATTGTTACAACAAAGAAATAATCTACCAAACACAAATTTCTTTACTTTTTGTGCTAAATTTGATTATATCTGTTGAAAAATGGGATTATAGTATCTCATATTATTTTGATGGTATAAGCTTTCGTTTGCGTGTGTGTGTGTGTGAGATGTACCTGCTCGTTGGCACGTGGCCAGAAGATAGCCATTAGGAATACAGCGGTAATGGGCGGAGCTAGAAAACTGGTTACTGACTGGATATAATCAAACAGCTGTCCACTATTGGCTGTTTGAATGACTGGTATCCACAAGAGACTAACACACACCAAGACCAGAATGAACACCCTGAAAACACACAAACGATTATTATTCTGTCAGCTGTGGAAGAGTCCTAAAAGAGAGGAAAGTTAACAGAAAGCTGGATACAAATGGCAACTGAATACTAAAAGAATGATCACTTTTATTTTTGTTTGTTGAAACCAAATCTTTGGATTTTAGGAACATCTCTAGTAGGATGCCTGGATCAGAAAGGAAAATGAATGAATATCACTCTGTTCTCCTCCATAACTCTTTTAAAAATATTTTTTTAAGAAGATACAAAGTGTCCGTAGTTGTGTGTCCAAAATCCCACCCAGCCACCCAAGTTGGTTATGGCCACCAAAAGAAAAGAGCAAATAAGAAAATAAATAAATAAGTAAGTAAATAAGTAATAAATTGACAATGAATAAACATAAATAAAAAAGAAACACTACTAAATAAGAGGGGAAAACATAATTAAGTGGAATATTAAAATACATGATTAGAGAAGGTGTAAAAATGGGACAGATGATAGGTAAAGAATTTCTGAGATGGAAAGGTAAGGATTTCTTTCTCTCGCCACCTGGCTCTACTCAAGTAACACCATCAGTCTCAGGAAGGCTGTTAATAACGTGTAGAAGGGGACTTCTTCTTATGAAAGGCTTTGGGGCATCCTTTGATTGAGAATCTTAATTTTGCTTGCCAAGGAGCATGCTAGTTTTCGTGCCTGGGTGCGTTTTGTGCAGGTGAAGAGACGGGACTTCACTGCTGAGTTTGGGTCGTATCTGTGGTTGTGTGATGATGCAACCAAATCTCTGACTTCTGTATCAGTTTTCTGAGTCATATCATTATTCTTTACACCCTTACCTTCCAACGATCATGAGTTCCATCTCTGAAGCCTTAGGCCTGGCTCTGTGGTAGAGGTCCAGTGTAAAAAGAGTGGAGCTGCTGTTAAAGATGGAGGTCAGAGATGACATCAGCGCAGCAAACATCACTGCTAGCATCAGACCACGTAGACCTGCACAGAGAGAAGGATTTAAAAGATGGCCCAGTAATGGTGAAATAGCAGGTGAATAATTTTGATGTTTGCATGCTACTATTCAAGGTTCTAAATTTATTTTATTATTAAATAAACAATTAATGCATGCTAAAAAAATACAGAAGCAAATAATAACACTGGGTCATTCAATGTCTGAGAATGTTAAATACACATTAATTTAATGGTGGTTTGACTGATCTATACATAGTCTCAATCAAGTTTTGTTGTCTTCAGAGCAGTTACACTGACAGCTGATCCAGCTGTGCTGTTGTCATCAGAAGATGTTGCTTCAGATGACCTTCAGAAGAAAGAACGTCTTATTTCACTAAAAATGCATTTCTTCAATTCCTCTTTCCTCACATATTTTCCTTGCATCTCTTTTTCATGACTTAAGTGGGAAGGCATAAATTGCCAGATTGCCTAAACAGCTTTGCTTCTGCAGCTTTTGGTCATAACTGAAACCTGTTGCCTGACTCTCTGTTACCCTAGAAGTTTGCTTCTTCATACCATACAGTCACCTCAGTAAGCTTCATTTTTCATTTTGATTTAATAAAACTGCTTCAACTCAACCTGCCTGTCTTGTTTTTGAGTCCTCCTTCCTATTTACAAATTGTAAACTGTGACAGTATGTGAGGCTTCAAACTTGGCTTAAACTGGCATAGAGAGAGCCATATGCCATCTGTTATCGTCTGACCAAAGTTCCATACCCCATGTGATGACAACTGAGCAATTTCCAAGACAAAGTCCACCCACTGAGCTCTCTTAAAAAGGAAGTAAGTTGATCTTGAATTGTAATTTTTGTGAAACTTACAACAGAGATGTTCTCCTTTCATAAAATGTCATATTTTCAATTTCATAATGTAAGTGCATTTAAGACTAACTTGGCTTCAGATTTATAGTAAATGTAATATTGTACTGCAGGAGTTTTCACCAATATGGGGTGCCAGTCAGGTCATGGAGACTGGATTGGCATTTATGAAAAAGATTTCAGGCATCAGGTACATAGGCACATTTGTTTCTTATTCATCTATCTGTCAGTATGCAGGGTGTGGGAATGGGTGTGTATGTGGTCTAAAATAGGAGAGTAATCCTCATTACTAATGTAGTTAAACAAGAAATAGTATTAAGGCAATAAGCATAAAAGATAAAGCAAATAACTCTCAGTAGTTAGCAGTGGGTGACATGTCACACAAACTGGATAAATCTCTCAACCAAAATACTGGGTGTGCAACATTTCCACATAACTTAAACTTGAAAAGGCTCTCTACCCATAGCTGATATTAGCATAAGTAACCACCAAGAAACAAAACGGGCAATGAGGGACCAACTTCACTCAGCTATCGTTTAACATGCCAGAACATTTTCTACAAATATTAAATGTAATGTCTAGAAACTATTCTATAAATGTTTGAATTTAAAGTACTGTATGTTTCTCTAAATATTAATACTTGCATTGAACATATGCAAGTCACCTTCCTGTGGTTCAACTTTGACCTGGACTGAAAACAACGCTGCATGTGTTGTATGTGTGTCTGAGAGAGAGAGACAGACAGAGAGAGCGAAAGAGAGAGAGAGAGACTCACCCACAGGCATTAGCTCCACCACTAGTTTAGGGTAGGCGATGTTGGAGCAACCAACCGAAGCTCCACACACACTCTGACACACTGCTGGATCCACACAACCAACCTCTTCTACAAATACACATGCAGACAGACACACACAAACAGGGGGAGAGAATGGGAGATGTAAAATCTTAGTTATTTAGTTTGTTAGAAAAAAAAATATATAAAAAGGCCATTACCAAGATTTTTCTCTGCCAAAAAGCACAATATCCTGAATATATCTTCATTCGCAGTTCAATTACAGACAGACAGACAGACAGACAGACAGACAGACAGATAGACAGATAGATAGGTGCTTTATTAATCCCAAATCCTGAGTAATTAGATGCTGGGCCCTATTTTCCTGCAGGCACAAGGCCAGTGCTGGGCCAAACACAGTCTTTATACAATTTACCTCTGGCACAAGTCTATGTTTTTTAGCCTGTTTGGTAATTTCCTGGCACCAAAGGAGTGCACTTGCACCGATGTGGGAGGAGAGGTGCAGTTAAGGGCAGTTGATGTAGATTAGGCAGCACAGTGCAATTTTGGTGCTAATTTTGCCATAAAACTCTTTGTTTGTGATAAAACCTGCTCAGACCACCTCTTATCACACATACAGGGCAATTTTCATGGCTTCAGTAGGTAGAGGTCTCCGAAATCACAAAACATGTTTAAGTTTTGCCCCTTTTAGTTTGATACACATTTTTTCATCTACTGCAGATTGACATGAGAATCAAAGCACCATTTTTAAGGAAGATTCTTACCAATAATATCATCCACATGAACATAATCCAATGACCTGGAGTTCAGAAATTCGCTCTGTTGGATGAGTCAGTTTCCCACAATAACTTGTAATGTCAGATCTTTATAATGTTTATTAAACAGCTGTAGTCATTACACAGCATCAGGAATGATACATGTGTTTCATCTACAGCCTCTGATTTTAGAGAGGGACTGTGCCTCATTTTACGAACAGATGGCACAGCAGAGGAAACTTCATTAATTTTTTTAATATTATGACAATATTTTTTTAAATATTTTTTAAATATTTTTAAAAATACGGTAATTAATGTTCTGTATTTTCTAAACATCAGGCTGGAAAGCTGTTTCTCACAGATTCCAAGTTTAACAGTAAAATAATTTGCAGTAAAGTAGTTGTCTTCAGGATGCTATGGAAGCATAATGCATTCATTTGAGAAAAAAAATATGTGAATGCATTACACTTCCTGTAAGATGCTGATCAAATCTGTCATTTGACATTTTTATTAAATAAAATTTCAAATTGAGTTTAAAGAATCAAATTATTGTCATGTCAGCATATTTGGAGTGATGTACATGAATATTTGGGGTGTCCTCAATTTGTATTATTGAACGTCAGTTGCTTCACTGAGGTGAACTCTTTTCTCTCTTTCACTCAGCCTCTCTTCCCTGTTTCACCTGGCCTGACTCCACCTACTGATTCTGTATTCCTCCCAATAATAATGTATTCAGTCTCTCCTCCATGTTGCACCTTGTTGAGTCTGGGTTGCACCAACACTGATGGTCAAGAAAATGCAAAAGATTGTTGGTCAAACCTACATGAGCCATGCACCAGGAATTAAGACTTGGATTTGTGCCTGCATTTCAGGAAAATATGGCCCATTGTGTTCATTAATAAAACTGTAATTTCTTTTTTTCTGGATTCTAACAATTACTTTTTATTTTAGTTCAGTTATAAAAGTCTATATTTAATGCATTTTTCTTTTCCCACTACAACCTTCCTTGTGGCTCTTGTAATTCACATGTGCGCAGTGTTGCGCTATGTGCGTATAATTCTCTTAAAAAAACTGACAGTCGAAAATTGAGTGACTTTAGTAAATCAAGCAGAATACAAAATCAACCTCTGTTAAAATGACTATTCCTATTATTTGCGCAGTCCTCCCTTAAATGCACACATTGCAAACACTTGCTAAAATGACACACAAAATGCAGCTCAAGCCTACTGACTCTTTTGATACATTCAGCACATGTTCAGGGAATAATGAGTCAAATGAAAAAAAGGCACAAAAGCCTTAGTAAATCTAGCCCTCTGTGTTTTAGAACAAAAACTCCCCACCATTTGGATATCCAGACCAGCTGCTTCTGTCTTCCTCACAGGCTGATTAGTCATACATTCCAGGATCATATAACAGGTATGTTTGCATGTGTTCATTACACAAGTACTTTACATTATCAGTATCCATTTTTAAAAGCATGCTGTAGAGTTTAGAGTTTCCACATTCCAAAGAGATACCATTTTCTGTTATTTACAGTATGACAATCAACCTCATTAGGTTGTCATCTTGTACATTATGCCTGCTCTTTAATATAATACATTTGTCTGTCTATTGTGGTAATGCACAGTTTTGCAGTGGTTCAGCACTTTTAAAGAAAATCTCAATGTTTAGAATTTCATGCTCAATTCCATTAATAAATTTGAAGAAAACCCCATGGATGGGCACATATTTGGGTAAATTAAAGTCTTTTAGGTGGTTTAACAAGGTAATAATTCAATTTTATTTATAAAGTGCCAAATCATAACAAAAAGTATCTCAGACCATACTCTTTAATTACAGAGACCCAACATTCCCCCATGAGCAAGAACTTGGCAACAGCAGCAAGGAAAAACTCTCCTTTAATGGGAAGAAACCTTGACCGGTTGGTTAAACATCTGACATGAGAGTCCCACAGAGAGAGGTAGACAAACTGACCTGGGAACAGTGCTCTGCTGATCATGCCTGGCATAACGATGAAGAACATGGGCAGCAGTTTGAGGTAGCCTCCCAACACACTGCCAGCTTTGGCATGAGACAAAGACTTGGCTGACAGAGACCTCTGGACTATAACCTGCACACACACACGCACACACATATAAGTGTCCTCCTATATTTTTATTTTTTATATTGTGCCTTTCGTGTTTAATTGTATGTATATACAGTAATAGTAGGACGAGTGCTTCTCTTAGTGCTTAGGACTGCTCATCATTCTCCCTGATATTTTGACCTGTTTCAAATTTAAAGATGAATAAACTGTCAAGCCAAACTTTTAAGTGAATATTGATGAGAAGTCCAAGAGGTGCTCAGAGTAATGGGAAGTTTGAACATCTACAGCTCTCCACAACTGTTACGGCTGTATATGTTCCCTGTACTGTTTGTCCCTTTTCCTCTCCTGTCTCTTGCTCCGCCCAGGTCTTTCACCCCTGATCAGTCCTCAATGAGGTGCACCTGTCCCAGGAAAGAAAGTGGTTAAGTGCTCCAGGTTCCTGTTGCAGGGAGAGGCTTCTGGTTCGTGGACTGCTGGTCTTGCTGCCTCTCAGCCTGGAATTTAATTTAGTGTTGCTGTTATCTTTGGACTGTCCTTTGTAATCTTTATTTAGAGTATTGGTTGTTTTGTATGTATTTATGTTAATAAATCCCATGGTTTGGGTATTTTAAAAGGTGTTGTGAGAGTTTTACTTTGGGTCAATGGTGGAGTGTTGTTCGCCCCATAGGGCTGACCATGGGTGGGGCGTAACAACAGCTACTGAGCAAACTTAATCTGCTGTGGTAAACTGCACAGCCAAAGGTTTCAGAATGAGTAAGTGTACCTTGAGATGAGATTGTTTTGTCACCTGCTGTTTCTGAGGTCAAGAATGAACTGTCAAACACATCCCTGGATGTTGTTTCTCATGGAATACTTATACAACTGTTCGCTACCCACATTGCAATGCATGATTTGATAGATTATCGTCTTTAGATCTTGGAACAGCCAGACTGATCACTAACTGCTTTTAGAAGTACAGAGGAAACTCAGACACTATGTTTTTTGTTTCTACTGCACCTCTCTCTTTCCTTTGGGGGCTGCTTGTCTGTCTAGGTCAGTGATTCCCAAACTGTGGTACAGAGGTTCCACCTGGTGGTAGGCAAGAGCCTAGCTGAAAGGCCTAACAATTGCACTCAAACTGGCCCAAGTCCAAAGAATTGATATTTAATTTCATTTTATTACAGACAGTTATTACATATACACATCACAATTATGTACAAATTTGTTGTTTATCATTTAAATATTTTAGAAATAAAATTTGCCTTTGCTTAGCCGCATAGGGTGAAGTGACATCACATACGACATATCATGAACTAGTAACATTAACATTAGCTTGCAGTCGGATTCAGACTCCTCAGTCATTGATTTTAGCAAGCGGAATGATTGGATTTTGAAATGGCTACAAGTGAAAATGCTGGCCCTGAAAGGCCAGATGAACCTTTCAATGCTGAAGCGGAGTTGGAGTCAGCAGTTGAGCCAAGAGAGAGAGGGAGAGCCACAAACAGCTGTTTCTACGTGCCTCCCCCTGCTGATTTTGAATGATAGTTCTGAGTGCTCTAATTGATAAATGTATTCTTTGAATTTGAAACAGTAGCCTTATATTATTATTTAGCCTTTGTGAGGCTATTGCATGGTTAAATCAGTGAATTTTATTTTATAAAAAAACTGACTTTAACAGCCCCCTTTCATCCTTGCATTGGGCATGAGTAGTAGTAGTAGTAGTGTGGTATAATTTCTAAAGACTTGTAATGTGCTGAAGGGAACAAAAATTGTATTGCAGAATGATTTTAATGTGATATTACATGATGAAGCCTTAAGTAAGGTTAAAACAATGTTATAACACTAGATTAATTATATTTCATGTATACCTCACAAGATGTTTGATTTAGTGTGAAGACACTTATTATGAAGTTGACAATCTCACTCAGTGCACTTGTTGAAATTTGAAGTGTGTGTGTATTAAACTTTAATATTTTTTAAAAATATCCTTAGGAGAAGGTTTAGAAATAAGGGTGTAAAACAGGCAGTAATAACTTTAAAAAAATAAGGCCAAAGGGAATTGTGAAGATATTGGTGTAAAATTAACAAGAAATAGTCTTAAAAGAAAGAGGACATGTCTGGACAAACCTCCAGACATGCTTAGGCAGAACCTGGTCTGCTGAAACTTGTGTCAAGAAAGGTAACCAAATAAGGATCTAAAATAAGTTCTAATAGTGTAATTAGTCAAAAATAAGGGGTTGGCCATAGACATGACCTTTGAAGGCCTAAAGAGTATAAAAGACAAGACAGAAGCCAGAGCAGACCAGAGTCATCTCAGATACACATTGTGTGTTGTGATATGCTCTCCTTTTCTTGCCTGGCAATAAAAGAACACTTTTTGCTGCTCTGATCTCTGACTCCTGAGGATTTTTTTGACACCAAAGAAGTTTTTCCTGATTTGGTTTTGGGATATTTTAAACTTCTTCAAACTGAGACCCTAAGAATTTGACACAACAGTAGTAGTAGTAGTAGTAGTAGCAGTAGTAGTAGTCAGGGTTGGACTTACATAGGGGAGGTGGCTCTTTCATTGTTACATTGTTGGTATCTGCAATAGGAAATGGTACTTGGGGAATTTGGCTTGGTTCATAGTGGTACATGGTCTGAAAAGTTTGGGAACCACTGGTCTAGGTCATTGTCATTGCAGACTTGGGTTGTTTTTTGGAGGCTGAAAAACAACCTAATCAGTCAATCAATCAATCTGCATTGTCCTCAAGGGGGCAATTTTGCCTGCAGCCAGTTGGCATAAGTAAGAAAACCAACTAATTTGTTCAAGTCTAAAACTACCTATATTTATCTTTGAATCTGTAGTAAAGTGGTTGTTATTTCAGCAAATTTTGATTTAGTGAATAATATCATGTGTGTCTCACTTGTCTTTTAGTTAGTATTAATGTAAAATTAATAATCACCTCATTCATTGTAGATTGTAGATTAATGCACAATTATACTGTTTTCATAAAGTTGTTACTTCTGTTTGTGTACAGTGTACATATATTGTGGAATGCAGTCAGAGATGTAACTGAGAGAAGCGGAGAGAGACACACCTGTCGTTGATGTTTATTGTCCCTGTACACTGTGTTACTGCAGATTCCAGTAAGATTCAAGATTCCCAAAGAGAGAGCTGTCATATTACTGTGTGGTACTCTGTTACAAATCATTAAACATTTACATATGAATCATTTTTGGAACAGTCATATGCATTTTGGGAGACAAAAGATGTCCTGCCAATGGGGACATTAGAAAACACTAATGTGGGTTTTTGCAGCTTACATATTGGAGAAACCTGCTCCACAAAGTCTTCACTGCATGCCAACAGACAGAGGAGATACTCAGCTTAAGGCTAATGCATTGCAGGAATGATGAGAGAGGCTGCTGAACTGAATGTGCTGACAGGAGGTACGCTCCAGTAGCCAACACTGCACAGACGGCTGGTTGAGAATCTTTGATCTGACCCCACATCCACACACAATAATTACGGATAGGCATGCAAAACAATAAGAGATGAAAGCACACCCTGCAGATGTCCTGATGTTACAGACTTTATTGACAGCAGTCAGCCGCACTAGCCAGGGTGGAGTTGCGTGCACACATCTAAAATGACAGGACTTTAATTTGATTGTATGTATTTCTTATATAATTCATTGCAGCTAGGGATGTCCCAAGAAAGTTTTCCTTTGTCCCCAATCCGAGCCCTTTATTATTGGGTATCTGCTGATACTGATCCATTACTTCTGTTGAGATATCAGCACAAGATATGCAACGTTGATTTTAACATGTATCTGGCACATTGAAATAGCCTACAGGTATTGTTGGAAAGATGCTATGTCAGGAGCAGTTCTCCTCTACCCGGGCACCACACCATGCTTAATTGATGATTGATTGAATTTAGTTTGGATTTAAAATGATTTATGAGGAAATAGTTATTCATCTTTATCATGATTACTTGGTTGTTTAAACAGTATTTAACAGCTACAAAGTGATATATTTGTTTATGTAGAGGTCACAATCCTAAAGTTGTCTTATTTCTTCATTTGTTTCAGCACATCGGATCTATTTTTTGTACACTGCTACTCTTTGCCAATGAGTAAGAGAGAGATTTATTATGTGCCTTCTAGGGCAGGATCTCAACAGAACAGCAGCACACCACTTTCCTCTCCTACTCTGCTCTCTGTCTCTAGCGTCTACCCTCAGACAGGCTCATATTAGGTAAGACTTAACCTTCTTGAAGCTTGGCAGCCAATCAAAAATGACAAATAAACTGTGACTGTGAATATGTTGTATGCTATGTAGTCTGGCTAAGTTGTATGGTTACGGTTAAGTCATGGTTTTCTTTTTTTGTTTGACAGATGGCATGTTGAAAAAATGTGATATAGTCTTTCCATTATGTTGGACTGTTTAAAAATATGTATTTAAATACTTGGTATAAATAATGGAAAGAAGGGACTGCCTGCTCTGATTGAATAAATGCAAGAATGCTGCTTCCATTGGCAAACATACATGCTCAGGCCATTACACCACCTTCCTTGTGTTTTACACTTAAGGTAGTACCGTATGGAGTGGTACAAGATCATTCGCTGTTGTCATCAGTCCACTCCTATAGTCCAGGTTGATCTTTCTCTCATTTGTCCATACCTTTGCTCCAGAACTCCCCACATTTTTTACTGTACTTTTTGTTATACAGTAAACTGGACGTGTTTTGTTTTCTTAACTTTCTTAATTTGATTTCAATACACCTAATACTTTGGTGTCATTGATTTTTATTTTTTTTTTCTCTTGATTGCCCTTTTTACTGGTGTTGACACTTCTTTTGTCCTTATGTTTGGAGACATCAAACAAATCAACTCAAGATTGTAAATTTGTAAATCTTCTTCTGAGATTGAAGTCATACAAAACACACCAACCAAACATTTTATCTGCCAATTATCCAATTATTTTTGGTCCCCTGCAATTTGTTACTATGTATGCAAAAGGGCCACCATCAAAGACATGTATGTTAGGGTTAATACTCCTGTCAGTACCCCTGACCAAGGCACTGGCAAAGGAACTGGAGTTGGTCCCCGGGTGCACTGCGGCTGCCCACTGCTCCTATTGTGTGTGTATGGGATGAGTCAAATGCAGAAGATCAGTTTCCCCACAGGGATCAAAAAAGTACTGCTTCTTCTACAGTTCCTTTACTCTTCATTTGATATTGATGTAAACATTCTTAAATTAATGCTCATCCTCATAGTCACTTAATTTCTAATCCAATGTACCGAAGTACAGAGCCAAAAAGACAAAAAATGTGTCACTATCCAAAAATTATATACACTACATGTATTAGTGTATTATAGTAGTAGATAAGTTACCTGATCAGTGCACCAGACCCATGTAGCCAGTACAGTGAGCCCAAACACCAGACCTGGCCACGGTAAATCCCCTGACACTGGGTCTCTGAACAAGTGGAAAGCGTCACTACGAGGTAGGTGGCAGGTGCTGTTGGTGACCGTCACCAAGGGTACAGCTGACATGTAGCGGTCCACAAGGCCTTTATACCAGCCGACTTTAGAGAATGCTTGGAAATGAACAAACAAAATATTAGCTTTAATCAGAGTCATTCCAAACATTATTATTCAATCAGATTCATTATCAGTCATCATCAGAGCTGTAGTGGTAAATAAAGGCTTGGGTAAACCCTACATTACCTCAGCTATTCTATTGCTGCTGTGAGGGCCTTATGGATGGATAGATGAACCAATCAGGCGCTATCTTAAAAACACATATCAATTCAACACCATCTATACAGTCCTTATTATAGATCAATGTTTGGAATATAACAGAAATCAAGTCTAGTCAACAGTTTGACATGTAGATGAAAAAGCTGCATTTTGTGTTTCATAATAACTGAGACAGTTAATTTAGTCAACAATTACTGAGGTCAACAACCATTTAACAGCCTAAAAAATCGTGTTAATATAGTTGTTTTGTAAAGTTGTTACCTATATTTAAAAGACCTGTCAATCATTTTATAGCAGGTTTCAAGATACAGGTGTAAGTTAGACCTTACCAGTTTTTCTGCCTCCTGCTTTGAATTTGTTCATGTCTCTCTATCACCTGACTCCTGGGTGTTTTTCTTTCCTACTTACACTTTCCTTTAAACCTTTAATCAGCTGAACCTTCTTTAATTTCTTTTGGCTTTTCTTACAATATAATTTGTGGGATTGCTGGGCTTTTTGGCACCTAACTAGTTCCACAAACTTAACCATAGAAACTTTGTTCAAATATGAAAACATTTAACTAAATTAAGACATTATCAGATGTATTCCAAAGTATTCAATGTTTTCCGGCAATTTTTCCCCACTCAAATGAGTGGACGGAATGTTGAAACATTTTTAACTCTATCTACTCATTCACACTTTCAAGTAGAAACTCGATTCAAACTTAAAATGTTCAGCATCTTCCATACAATATTGGTTGTATTTAACTTTTAAATGCCATTCATACTCCTTAAAATATTAAACTTTGTTTGAAGCTTAATTATAATGGAAGTGAATAAGAGAAAACTTCAAATACACTCACCTTCAACCTCTTCCTACTCATTCATATATTGAAGTAGAAACAATATTGAACTACAAACTTTAAACCAGTTATAAAGAGTGGGATGTTCACATATAAATTCAAGTTTTTTAACTCGTTGATGTTATGTTGAGGATCAGCTTTCTTTCAGCTTCTGGGATGTCCAGTGATTTACGAACTTGGTGGGGGACAAATTTCTATGTTTTGTATAATATTGAGGTCTAAACTGTGTTGACGGATGGTTGGTTTAAATATCATAACACAAATGTCCATTATGGAATTAAGACTATGTAACGTGTAAAGTATATTGTACAGGCCCGGCAAAAAATATAAAATATCATGGCATTTCTCTGTTCCCCTGTTGCGCCTGCTTGCATGGTTGCCATTTTGTATTGACCCTACAGAGAGACAGACACCGCATCTGGACTGCTCACCTGTGCCACCTGAAGGTTGCACACTGCAGCTACTCCTGGATAAATAATTTTACCCCCCCTTCACTGCCGCCGTGGCTTTACCGTGGCAGTACTGCAGTAATCACGTCAATTGAAATGAGTGACATCTGTAAAGTAACAAATTTCCACATTAGGAGATGGCAGGTTGGATGGATGGCTAAATAGTTTAATGGCAAAAAGTGGACTTAGCTGCAGGAGACCACTGTTCACTTTCCGCTTCCAACCACAAGTGTCACATTTCCAAACACGAGTTGGGGCAGTTTTTAAAAAAACATAACTACAATTGTAGTGGTATTTACAGTTGACATGACAATGAAGGTTTCCTAATTTTAGGGACGTAGTAACTTTAATCCACACCACGTTTTCAGTGACCATTTTAACCCAAACCTTTCCCTAATCCTAACCATGTTGTTTTTGTGCTTTAACCTAACCAGACCTTAACCATAGCATTGTCACACCATAAAACAGTGATTTGTAACGATTTTGGAAACCACAGAAAAATTATGTTGTCCTGCTGATTACTGCCAATGGAGACGCCATATTAGAAAATGCTCCTAACGTACTCCTAAGCATACTTTTCATGCCTAGGCGAAGCAAAATGTAACACTAACACGGTGGACTGGCGGGTGAATTACACGCTTTGGCGTGATACCATCGTGCCCCAGCCTTATCAATCTGATCTAAGGCCTTGCGACCGTTGCAGGGCGCATGACGTCTCTGGCCACAGTGGGTTCTTACTATGTGTGGCTAGGATTCACCACCCCCCAAAAGAAGGACCAAGAGGATCTTCTGGGAACTCCTATCCCCTCTGAGGGACTCTTCAGATCCATCTCGTTGGTCACACTGCACTTTAAACAACTGGAAGAGGAGAAGATGCAGCTGAGCCAGTATCTGTTGCTCACCCCTTCCCTTAATCAGAGAAGAGATGAGGCGTGACAGAGCACCAACAGGACCTGCTGCCGCCACCCCCAGACCACCCAAGAAGCGACGGAGGCACCACAACACTGCCCCCCTTGTGACTGGACTGGCTCAGCTCACGCCGGGACTTGTGCACCACACAACGCCAGAACCCCATCGCAGCTGGCCTGCACCTGGGGGAAGCCAACAGCAACAAAATGACTGTCTATGGGAGGGAACATCCTGATGGCAAGGGCTGTGTTCTCCAGCCCCCCCACCACATGCCAGTGAAGTTCACTGTCCCCTCCCAGCATTTTTCCTGTTATACAGACTGTCGTGTGTGATGTTGATGCTGTTGCTGTTTCTGCTACTGTTCATGTTGGAAATGTTTTGATTAAAACAAATGACATTTTCCACAGAAGAGCACAATCCTTTGTCCCCTCTTCCACTCCCCTGGCCATCCATGACACTGCAGTGAATTCAGCTCAGTCTGTGTGAAATGCACACACATACAGCCGGACCCCCCACTACTTCTCCCACGGTGGAGTCAGACGGCCAGGAAAACCATACTGCTGTGTCATATGGTGGCCGGAGAAACCATAGCATTGAGCACTATGTTCAGCAAGATGCTGTCAGAAGACACATCTCTCCCGGCATAGCAACATTGGGAAACATATCTGACTCCTGTGCTCACTGGTGCCGTTTTCTCTTGGGCTGACTCGCACAGCTCATCCTTCCAGTTTAGAGTAATGCATGTGGTGGCATTACTCCGTGGTGAGTCACACACACATACACACTGGAGGATGGAAGTGTATTATTGCCCCATCCCCCTTTGACTGTTGTCTGTCTGTCTGTGTGGGACACAAATGAATGAACACAGTAATACAATGCCGGCTGCTGTGACAATTGTATGGTGCCAGCAGTGATGCATTCATGGACCTCGCCACTGGCTTGGAACTTCCACACTGGCCCCCGATGGGCCAAGCTTCCATTTATGAAAGGAGAGGGCAAAATTGGAAAATTACAGCTTTCTGGCCACTGGTCCACAGCTGGCCACTGGTCCACAGCTGGTCACCTGCCCTGTGATGCAGTTTCACGAATCGTGGCGACACAGGTGCGTAATGACAGAATGGATGGACAGAACACTAAGAGTGGGTTATTCTCTCCAGTTTTGCCATGTTCCTCCTCCATTTGTGGGTGTCAAGGAGGTGAATCTACCCTCCCAAGAGGAGATAGATTTTTTCTCTGCAGAGATCCAGGACCTGTTACAGAAACAGGCTGCGTCTCTCATTCCGAATTCACAACAGACAGAAGGGGTTTTACTCTGCATACTTCCTGGTTCGTAAGAAGGCAGGAGATTTCAGACTCCGCATTTTGAACCAGTGCATCACCCCCAAGATGTTCCATATGTTGTCCATTAGGAGGTTGCTGGAACTGGTTCAGCCAGGCCACTGGTTCACCACCATCGACCTAAAAGATGCATACTTTCATGTTGAGGTGGCACCAAAATGCAGGAAATTCCTGTGTCTGTGCTAATACAACAGACTGCTGTTCAGCTACTCCCTGCCTGCCCACACTTTCAGTAGTGTGGACACAGTGCTCCAGCCGCTGTGCAGCCAAGGCATAAGGGTCTTCTTTTACCTAGATGACCTCTAAAGAATGGGCCTTGTTCCACACAGCCCAGCTGATCTTACACATAACTAGGTGGCAAGGTTTGCGATCAACTGGAAGAACAGCACCCCCCAGCCACACCAACAGGCGGAATATCTGGGAGTCATGCAACCAAGCTATGGGCTTTTCTGTCGGAATACAGACGGACAGTCTGTTATATAGTATAGAGGGACTGGCTGCGATGACAAGGTGTTGTTGTTGTAAAATGGTCAGGCAGTGTTCATGATGCCCATATATTTGCAAATTTGAAAAATAATGGCAACTTGAGGACGAGAGGATCCCCGCTTTGAGATTAATTGTGGTGGAGGGTGAAGACGCCATTCCTGTTTTTCTGCTGGAAGATCCTGCATACATGCTGATGCCCTGAAACAATATTTATAATATAATAATTTTTGGACAGCACGGCAGCTCAGTGGTCACTGTTACCTCACAGCAAGGAAGGTCCTGGGTTCAAACCCTGGCCCTCCCAGTTCTTTTCTTTGTGGAGTTTGCATGTTCTCCTGAAACGATGCATTCTGTTTACTCTGCTCTGTTATCTGTCTCTGCTTTGACTATTTATAATAGTTATAATTACACTTACATTGACAATATAAATTCAAATGAAAAACAACCACCAACCTTGCTGCATTTTGTTAATGCACACAGGTTTTTGTTAAAAAACTTTAATTGTCTCGTTCATGAGAGAGCAGGCTCCGAGTAAAGAAATAGTATTACGTTGTGGGACTGGTGCAGTGGGTAAAGAGGCTGAAGATTGTCTCAGTTGGTCACTACAATCTTCATTGAGTCTGTCCTCCATCTCGCATGTTTTGATGCCCCCTGGGATTTTTCGATGTGGCCTACCAGCCACAACAACAATCCACAATCCACAGTAAAACCACTTGACCCTGTCCACTTCTCCTTCCCGAGTCCACTGCCTGCCAATATTTGTGTTGAATAGCCTTAAGTTGAAAACCAAATGCCGTTCCTACAATTTTCTCTCACAAGGAGTCTACATTAAACACCCTCAGATAGTGAGTGAAATCTGCTCTAAGAAACGTCAAAGACGGGAGACACTGTATGCTCTCCTGTTAGCATGTAACGTTAACGTTAAACAACCCGCTCCTGCAGTTACAGCCTCTAAAGGTGAACCAATGGACACGACCCTGATCATCATGGAGGAACCTGACAGTCCACCATTTTTACTATTGACTCAGCAATCCATAAGTGTAGAGTGTTCTCCAAGTAAGACCGATGCAGCAACTCAGACTCAGACGGATATAATGTTAGACACTGCACTATCCGGTAACCACGGGCCATGTTTACACAGGTAAACATGAAATTGAATTGGGTAAACAAGTAGAGCAGGACAGTCAGTCCCAGGATCTGTTCCTCTCCGATGAGCCACAGTACAGACAATCTGATCCAGAATACAATGTAAGTTCATCTGAGCTCTCTCAAAGCACCCAGGAATCACAAGCTGCAACTGACATCCATAAAGAAGATAGACTTTTTCTAGTTTTCGAGGAACTTTTAAAACAATTGCTTCAGCATTGTTTAAAGTGTGGCTCATTGATTGTCAAGGAAAATATGAAGGAACTGCAAAATGAGGGATCACAGTTGACACTAGAGCTCACATATGCTAACAGCTGTAGTTACAGATGGCAATTAATCTGATTGGGACCAAAGGGGCAGGAAACTTGCTTTTGGCAGCATCAGTTTTCTTCAGTGGCATCCATTTTGCTAAATTTAAAATGCTTCGGTACTAACATGAACATCAAAACAATAAGTGAAGACACATACACTGAGGAAGAAGTTTATGTTTCCTGTTATTGAAAAAACATGGACCAAAGAGCAGAGTGCAGTGTTAACTACCATGAAATCACAAAAAGTTGTGCTCTGTGGAGATGGCCGGTGCGACTCTCCTGGCCACTCAGCCAAATACTGTACATACACTTTTTTAGATATGCAGAGTCAAAAGGTTGTGGACTTCAAGGTAATAAGCTGCACCCAAATTTCAAGCTCTAATACCATGGAAATCAAAGGTTTCAAGGAAGCTCTTAAAACTAATGAAGAAAATGGAGTGAAAGTCTCTACCATCTTCACTGACAGACATCCACAAATTGTTAAAGAAATGAGGGTCTGTTATCCAGAAAAACAGTACGAATTTGATCCTTGGTATGTGGCAAAAGGAGTGTCAAAAAAACTGGGCACTGCAGCTAAGAGGAGGGAATGTAAAGGCCTGGGAGAGTGGATTCCATCCATTATAAATCATTCGTGGTGGAGTGCACAAACCTGTGAGAGTGACGCTGAGGTGTCGAAAGAGAAGTGGGTATCACCATGTAATACACCATGTTACCAACCGATACGACTGGCCAGGGAACAGGCACTATCACCGATGTGCTCATGAGCCCCTTGCTGAGACAAACCAGAGAAGCAAGCTTTGGTTAAGGCCATGATCTGAAGCCCACAAAGCACTCATCAAGACTGTGAAAGACAAGTTTGAAAGACCTGGATCATCTGACCAAGTGTATCCACACAACAACATTAGAGGTATGTTCAAAGAGAACACATTTTTGCATGTCTCCATGCTTGCTGCTCTGGATCATAACAATGTGAACAGGGAACAGGTAGGTGAACTATCATCATTCCTCTCCTTTGTAAGCACTATAGCATGCTTTTCATTAAGGTACCATGGCTTCTCACTTCCCTCACTTGTCTTTTCAACGGGTCTTAGCTCCCCCCAGCAAGGATGCGAAGAAGAGACGCGAGGACGGAGGAATTTTATTCACCAAACAGGACGTCCTCGCTCACTCCAGCATCATTTAGGAGACTGCAACTACTCATGGCACACAGCATCTCAACTGTCAAATATGAAGAAGGGGCATGGACATGAGAGTGAACCTAACACATATCATGGCTCCACAAGAGAGAGCATCCAGATCACAGATCATTTTTCAAACACAGCAGTTTTCACATTTCAAGTAGTTACATCATTACAAACACTAGTCAAGAGGTCAGTGTTTTCAAGGTCACTAAATATTTTATAAATATCATACAAATATATATATACTACAACATCTATATATTTTCATATTGGATACATTTTGTAAAAACATTTTCATTGAAACCATTAACTTTCTTGTACGATGCTGTAATGTGAGGGTTCTATTTGTGGTGATTGGATCACTCTTAATGAGAAGAAACAGCAGGATGGATAACTTTCTTAAGCAGCACTTTAATGTTCACCACACTTCATCAGCTTCACAATAACACTTCCTTGTTTCTAACTCACACGTGACTGAACTAACCAATCAGATGCTAAAAGGACTTAGACTGAGGTAAGTGTGAGGAAGAAAACAGGTAGATTCAGGAGATTATTATAACTGTTTTAAAGATACTGATGTAAATATTTAAACATGTAAATATGTAAATGATGTGTAAACTTATATATGCAAATAGTTAACTGTGTAAACACTGTAAATATATTTTTAGTAAATTAACTAAACTAAATATATGAATTAACTTAACTTCTAAACCTTACAATGTCCTATTTTGTGGAGCTGTGCATAACTCATGCTTCTGATGAAATGTATTCAAATGTAAACTATACAGTTTAAATATCATTGAAATCTCTCCATGCTTCATCTAATTCTGTATGATCAATATCTACATCTTCAAACTGTATAGATTCCAGAGTAGACATTTCTTATTTTGTTAACTGCACATAATGGAATGCATGAATGTTCAGGAGTAATGCGTAAACACCATTTCAGAATTTAAGAGGTGAGTAAATGCTGTTTACCCTCCACTACAGCCCTGATCATCATTTTCAGTCTACACAGAGAATAGAATATCAGTAGAATACTAGTACTTTCCACAAAGTCTGACTCCAGCATGTTGGAACCTTTGCTGACTTTGTGTGTGTGTGTGTGTGTGTGTGTGTCTGTATGGGGGGGTGAGAGGAGTCATCACAATACCACACGCATATAAGTATTTGGACAGTTACACATATTTTGTTCATTAGGCTCTGTGCTTCAGCACATTCAATTTGAAATAATATAATAGATATTGCATCAAAGCCAATTCTCAGCTTTAAGTAGATTTACATCAATATAGATATATATTGATGTATACAGCCCTTTTAAGACACAGTGCCCAAAGTTTAGGTGTTCAGTGTAATTGGACAGATAATGATTTTGCTTGACTTCGAACAATGATTTTGTTTGACTTCACACAAAATCATCATTTTTAATATTTTATGGAAAATCCTTTGCAGTCAATGGTAGACATAAGCAGACACTTTGTATCTTCCCTGGTGATGCTCTCCCAGGCCTTCACTGCTGCCGCCTTTAACTCTTGCATCTTCAGCAAGTGGAATGCAACTCAATTGAATTGAGATCACATGTGACTTGGCCAGGATATCCCACCTTCCTCACTCTGAGAAGCTCTTTGGTTGCTTTGGCTGCATGTTGCTGAATGATAAAAGGTCGTCCAATGAGTTTAGAAGCATTTGGCTGGCATTTACAAAATGTGTATAATGTCCAAACACTTCCTGTCTGGACTGTACGTACATGCACTGTGAGGAATAGTTACGTTAAACATTCAAAACATCCAGACCATAGTTTACTTAGTCTATCATTTTAAGCCCTGTATAATATCATATCATATACACTTAGATCATTCAGGGTTCAGTCAATTGATTGTCAATATCATATTTATAAAATATTTCTAAAGTGGTGACATGAGTGAAATATGCATATGTTGAAGCCTTTATTTAAATTGCACTGCCTTTAAATTTAAATTGCACTGCTGATTGGCTTCAAGCCAATTTTTGTTTCAAGCCAATTCAAGCCAACGGTCAACATATTTCATTTAAATTCACTCATTACAGAAGTTGGCAACATTTGTATTGATGAAAAGAGATAAAGAGGCAGACACATATACACATGGTATTTTGATGACTCTTCTCACACCCATAGCGTGTGTGCATGTGTATGTGTGTCATACCAATGAACATTAGTGCAAAGGCTCCCCCAACCATGATCAAAGTCTGGAGCGCATCAGTGTAGATCACTGCTGCCAAACCACCTACGCACACAGACACAAAAACACATACACACAGATCATATGTTATTGTGCACATTATGTCTGAGCATTTAGACAATTATTTAATAACTGGGCTATATGAAACAGCATTATACAAGGAACTGACTGTTTGTTTAGAGGACATAAACTAGATAATATTAAATCATTGTTTTAAAACACTGACTTGAATTTGACAAAATAATCTTGACTCAAAATCCACATACTACATTTTTCCAGGGCTTCCAACGTCTTACATCTCCCCAATATAGGACCACCTGCTGTTATGTGATCCAACTTCCACACTTACAGTAGGTCACATGATGACAACTGGACCATCACCATGATAACTGAGCAATCTCCCATTTGCTGATGAAGACAATGACATGAGTTTGAAATGTTCCCTTCCACTAGTAAATAGATCTTGAGATTAGATTATGACGTCAAACCACCAATTCCAAGGTCAAGAAAGAACTTTCAATGTGACAGGTGTGATTGATGTGGTGACACTGTATTATTGACCAGTGCTATGACTGGCTGTGCACAATGGGCAAAATACCCTCTCATCTGAGTTCTCAGAATGAAAAAAAAATTAAAAGATCCTTATGCTCTCCAAAAAGTCCCCCTACCCTCCCTACAGCAAAAAGAAAAAAAAAAAACCTAACCCTCCCCTTTTCTGAACCTGCATGGTTCAGTCACTTAACGTCAATTTCTAAAATCATTTTCAATTTCTAATCATTTCTAAAATATATCTAAAGTTACTTATAATATAGAGTACATTTATTGCAGCTACTCAACAGTGGGTTTATTGTGTTTTTCTCAGTATATTGTCAGTCTCTGAGTCCTGTTCAGAGTCTCACTCATCCATTTATTGATACAGCCAGTGTGTGTGTGTGTGTGTGCGCGTGTGTGTGTACCTGCCACAGTGTAAGCAGCAGTGACCAGCAGCAGTATGCCTGTGGACAGATAGAGATTCCAGCCTAACGACACCTGGATGAACAATGCCCCTGAAAAGATATCTGTCTGAGTAACACACACACACACACACACACACACACACACACACACACACACACACACACACACACTAAATGTTTCTACTTTGGCTTGGTTAATAAATTTGTATGTTGCTTTGGACAAAAGGGTGTGCCAAATTAATATAGGTAAATGCATATGTGTGTGTGTGTGTCATACAGATATTTTGGTGAAGATGTAGAGGATGAGTGACAGAACAGACATGTATATGCGTATCCTCTGGCCACCAAAGCGTTTGGCCAGGTATTCAGGCATAGTCACCACACCAGCAGATATGTAGACAGGAATAAAGATCCAGCCCAGAGCCACCAGCACCCAAGCTGCCTAGACAAACACACAAACACTCAAGTTACAACACATTTTTATTGTCTGATCAGTATTGTCTGATATAAGTTAAATGAAGATGCCTGTGTGTAGCCAAGGGGTTTCAATTGATTGTAGTGTACCAATGGTTTGAAGGTTCAACTTGGTGCAACTGTGCATCTGCCTAGAGCAGGCCATCCTCAAAAATTGAGTGACCGTAAAAGGTGACTAGTGCGGGAGGTCAACAAGACACCTATGAAAACCCCATTCAGGATCACAGGGCCCAAGGGTAGAAGCTCCTCTTGAGCCCCTCAGTGCTGGCCAGGTGCACCCAGAACCTCCTCTCAACTGCAGTGGGGAGAAAAGGCCACCATCCGGGCAGTTGGGATCCCAGAAGATCCATGTGGCCAGGACATTTCCTTTGATGTTGAGATGGATGTTGAGATGGTCTTGCTTGTCCATGTGGTTGGGATTGCAGCTGGTGTTTATCCTCTCCACCTTTTCCTTGATGTTTACTCCGATGATTAAATTTGAAAACCTCGACCAGCCAGGTAGCAGAGTTGGCAGGAGGGTGAGCTGACCATTTCCCTATCCTGATGAGTGACTCGTAGTCATATGTTATCATTGTCTAATAATGTCCAATATTATTCACAAAAAGTTCACAAAAGTGCACAAATTTGGAAGAGCTGACAGAAAGGGTGACTGGATAGGTCCAGGATTTAGCTGAACATCTCCGTAGAGCAGGAACACTTTTGGGTTACATTACCAGCAAGGATCCTTTAATTTTTGTTTATGTTTTCATAAAATAACTCTTCTGTTAGCTTCTTTAGTGCTGTATCTCCTTTGGAATGTTGGTAACAGCAGGTAGCAGTTAGCAGTTGCATACCTGCTAACATTTGGGTTTCAAAAATCGGGAAGTTTTTGCAGGGGGGAGTGAAAGATAACATTTTACTCGAGGTGGCGATACACCTTCGCGAGTAGAAATCCAATAAGTACTTTATCCAACCACCTGTTCAGTAAGCATAAACATGTAGAAAAGCAATATTATAAACTGCTTTGTCCACAGTGTCCTATCAACTGCCGGTATGTTTTATACAACCACAGCCCATCACAACAAAAGCTGTCTGTATGTAGCCTAACTGTTTATCTGAGTTTGCCAGTACCTCCTCTCTCTACCAGCAGTACCTGCAGGCAGTGAATCACATCAGCAGCAGAGGAGGACAGGATGAACAACTGCCTGCACAGAGAGCAGCTGCACACACACACACTGTACAGTGCCAGAAACAGGTTGTGATAACTAATGAAGTCAGGAGATTAACGGGAGTAATTACTAATTGGAAGCACAGTGGGAGACAGGGTTAAAAATAGGGAAACTCCCGCGAAAATTGGGAGTGTTAGCAGGTATGCAGTTGACAGCTAGCCAATTGTTTTAGTATAGCCAAAGATGATATTTTCTCTTCTGTTCTCTCTGATCAATGCTATTACCTCCTCTTTAGAGTCCTTTCTGAAGATTATTGATATATATATTATATTTATATATATACATATAAATATCTTAGTTTATACTGTACTAAGCATAACAGTCTGAACCTTAGTTAGAATCTGACTGTACAAAAGACAGTCTGAAGTGGCACTTCAGATGATGCAATCACTTACTGATCAACAATCTTTAAACAAAATCTTTTGAATCAGCAAGGTGATTTGAAATTCTAAAATTAGAAGTGTAGTAAAAACAAAAAAAATGATTTTTTTTCTTTTATTCAAATACAAATACAAATAATTTTGCTGCCTCAACAAATACAGATACAAATACAAATACTGGCCTCTCTGCACATCCCTAGTGGAAACCAGAGGGGGGAGCTGTAGGTGGGCAAGAGCAGGTGGTAAAGAAGAAAAAAGATGCCCCTTTTCTCTCTTAAAATCACACACTGTGGTATAATTTCTAAGACCTGTGATGTGCTGAAGGGAACAAAATGCAATGCAAAATGATGATTGTGTTGGGGTTTATAGTGAGAGAGCCTCATACAGGAGCACCATTTGTTGGGAGGTGCATTGATTGTAAGCTGGTTATTAGCAGTCATTAATAATTATCAGATAATTATTAATTAATAAAAAAATAATTATTAATATGAACTAATAATATGGGGCACCACCTGGAAACTGGGACCAATAACAAAACAATAAAGATAGTCTCATTAACAAGGTTCACTTGGGATGCTATTATCTGAGGGATATCAGCATCCACAAGTGAACAGTGAAGGTATGAATTCGAGCTCTGGCCCTCTTTCTCAATCTCTTACATAACAGTGTTTATTAAACAATAGCAAAGTTAACAAGTTAGCAAATACTTTGATCAATAAGACACTCCTAAAATCTAATACTACCTAAGCAATAATACAGCTATATACAATAGAAACACATGCAAGCTGGAGCATGCATGTGGGTGTGTGTGTGTGTGGGTGTGTGTGTGTGTGTGTCTGTGGATGTGAACAAAATGGCGACTGTGATCTGTGACATGACGTCACGCGATCTCAAGGACAGTGGAAGGTGATTTCGCAAGATGGAGTCACGTGATAGCCGAATAGTGGCTATGACCGTAGTGTCGGTTATAACAATAGCAAGATGGCGCCACCTGGGGGTCGGCGTCTCTGCATTCACCCAATTCAATGTATCAAACACGTGTCTGATGGTAGATAACAAGGGCAGAGCAGCGCTGTGTCCCACGTTATCTGACCATCAGATGAGTAAGAAGGATGTGTGTATGTGCGTGTGTGTGTATGTAGGGGTTAGTAGCAAGAGAAGAGGAGAAGAAACGCCGGAGGGGAGAGCAGCGGTTGCCTGTCCACAGAGAGCGTGCATGCAGATGGCAGCCTGTGACGCACGTTGTCTGATTTTGATCGACAAACAACTTACTTCAGAAGTAATCCACGTCTTCGTGAAGAAAATCCTTTTCTTCCTTCTGCAGGTAGTGAGAGCACTGGGTTGCAACAGCAGCGCTCTCTCTCTCGGATCCAGTGAATGTGTTCGATTGAACATAGGGAGAAGTTCAAAGTCCATGTGCACAGGGTTACCTCCTTTAGTAAGCTGGCTCACGGAGAAAGCAACGCTTCCTCCAGCGCTGTTACTGTGGAAAGGCAATGTTGAATTCGCGCAGCCGCTTCTTAAAGTGGCGGTGACGTCACGGCTGTGTTGCCATGACTCCCGGTGGTGTTTGTGGGTCTCTGCCAACCAGAGACCAGGGTTTGAGCTCCCTGCCAAGTTCTCAGCTAGGTGCGAACTCGTCAGAGCATTATGGGAGGTGGAGTCTCAAGAGAGGATGACCCCAGCAGTGTTGGCTGCAATGCCGTTGACCCAATTCACAACCCTTGTGGCCCTCAGGACCCCAGAGGAGGCTACGCTGTATTGTAAGATGTGCAAAAGAAAGAAAGGCACATCTTCACGCACTGGGAACCCGTTGCAGTGCTAGACAACATAAAGAGGAAAAAATTCAGTGGCTGGAAGAACGGTACCACTTGCTCACTAACAGAGCCAGGGAGCACCAACTATGGAAGGAAGAGAGGTGTCAGCTGATAAAGGAAATGGAAGACCTGTGCAGTAAGCGTGATCTCACTAAACAACTGGCCACATTGGAGAATCGAGACTTCCTGGAACCAGGAACCCTCACATTGGAGAACTGTGGCCCCCTGGGGCCAGGTACCCCTGACACACACCCCTACTCTCCCACGACCCCTAGTTCATGAAAGGACACACACCCCCATTTATCACCATCACTTCCACTGGAGCACCGCATGCTTACTCCAGCTTCACTATATAGAGGAGTCTTTTGGACAATGATCACATGTGCACCCACTTCCTAAATTGTATTCTGTCTCCCATTTGTAATCATGTTATGAGTGGCTATCCTGTGTATCCGTGTGTTAACATATAACGTTTGTGTGATGAACAAGAAACTTAATGACAGTGCTTTAACCTCACAGTCTTGAGAATTACTGCTACATTTTTCTTTTTTTTTTGCCATTTTACCTTCCTATTATTAGGAGGTAATATGGTTACGAATCTCTTCATGTGCAATATGTATTTATTGTGACATTACAGTCACAAAGGGGGGAAATGTGGTATAATTTCTAAGACCTGTGATGTGCTAAAGGGAACAAAATGCAATGCAAAATGATGATTGTGATGCATGATGAGCATTAAGCAGATATATGCTGAAATATTATTATGAACATTGTATTAATCATATCTCATGTATACTTCACAAGATCTCATGTGATTTAATGTAAGGGCACATATTATGTTGAAGATAATCACACTCATTGCACTTGATGAAATTCAAAGTGTATTTGTATTAAACTTATTTTTTAAAAATAACCTCAAGAGAGGGTTAAGAAATAAGGGTGTAAAACAGGCAAGAATAACTTTAAACAAATTAAGGCAAAAGGGAGTTGTGGAAATAATAGTGAAAAATAAACCAGAATAGACTTTTGACACAGCACAGGGGCAAGTTCTAACATGTTCTGACTTGCCTGAAGCCTGCCCTGGGACCTCAGGCCAAGCAACAATTGATGTAAAAGATTTCTAATAGTGTAATTTGCCAGTACAAGGGGTTGGTCAAGAGGCATGACCTGTGAAGGCCCAACAGTATAAATGAAAGAGCACAGGCCCTTACAAACTGTGTTTGTGGAGTGTTTTTGGTGAACCTTCTGAACACTCCAAAACCGCTCTCCTTTATTGCCTGGCATTAAAGAACATTTTTCTGCTCTGAGCTCTGACTCCTGATGATTTTTTAAACACCAAAGAGAAGTTTTTCCTAAGCTGATTTTTGGGATATCTGAAACTTCTTCAAACTGAGATCCAGAGATTTATTACTTCAACACATAACCCTTGACAGCATTTCTTACATTCCATTCAAATCCCCCAACAGCAAGGCCTCCTGCTGCTCCTGTACCAGCTAGACCAATAAACAGACCACTGCCAACATTACTGGACATCAGAGAAGCTCCAATCTGTGAACAAATACAGATGATACACAATAACACAAAAAGGTTATATTTACTAAAAATATTGAGTGCTTGCCCTTGTTGAAAATGTCAGAAATTGAATTTATAGAATGTTAGAATGTTTGATAATGCTTGAGATTACAGCTTGCGAATTACAGTGTAATTATTTAGTATGTGTGGGTATCAGTGAAATACATCCTATGTACCTATACTGAGACAAATATGTAAGTACAGGGGAAGAGGATAACAGGTTAGGGAACAAGGGGTTAACAACTTTGTCTTCAAGTCTTTTTTTTTAATTACAGAAGACCTATTTAATAATTATGATAATGGTAACAGGGTTGATATGGCAATGAAATTAGTTATGTCATTATTTAATTATGCCATTCACAAAATACAATACTGAAATGTATGATATTTGTTTTTATTATTAATATAGCATATATTATTGTTGTTGCTGGGGAACAAAAACATTAGGGTAAAACATTGGATTCATTTTTGATATGACTAAACTGTGTGAAATGAGAGATATTATGTCTGTTGCGGTGCCTTTGCACTGAATCAGACAGAGTAATGCACTGCACACTCCGAATGCCAGGACATTAACGCACAGGATCTGTTCCAAGAGCTGAGGATACTGAGATATATCTCTCAGTATTCCAAACGGAACAACTACAGCACTTCAAACCCACCATTTCCTCCAAAGCAATGAACAAACATTTCACAGCACTCATATTTCCTCTAACTATCCTGTGCAGCTTTTCAAAATTGAAACAAATTAAGAACTATATGTGTACATCAATGTCAGATTGTGTGGGCTCACTATTCTATCCTCTGAAAAAGATGTTGCAACCTAGATGAATGCAGAATGCGTTTTTGACAGCACTCAGAGTCCAATGCACACCCAGCAAATATTGGTTGGATGGTGATGTTGTTACCCTGGCCAAAAGTGGTTCTGGTCTAACGGTGAAAACCACAACACACACAAAACTGAAATAATGAAGATCAAGTCAAATTGTTTTGTGGATATGTGTATATGTGCATATTTGGAATACAGACATGCATGTTTAAGTGTCAATTCATCCTTCTAATGAATATTGGTCCAGTTTTGGTTGAGAAACTGTTTTGAGCATATTCAATAAAGGTTCATGTAGAATTGACTTCAAAAACCCTTAAATTTCTTCTCACTGTGCAATACATCTATAAATGTTTTGTTTTTTAGTAACGAAAATGCTTAATTTTGTCTTTAATTGGTTGTGAGCAGACATTCTAAAAGGACTCCACTTAGAATAAAGGTCATTGAGCATTATATGTTTTCAACAGTTTGGAGCATAATCCTGCCTCGCGAGAATACACGAAGAGAGTTGCATTCACTGAGTTTAAAATGCAACAGTGACAAAAGGACAGAAACTGTGCAGAAATAATGCTGTTGTGTAAGTTTGCTTTTCGAATTCGGTGATTTAGAGCCTCTGTTTTGCCTCACAAAGTTCAGACAAGGAATGTCAGCGGCTGTTTGACATCCTGGAGTTAGCATTATGGTGAAGTCGCAGAATTTTTAAATGACTACTTTGCAAGTAATCTAATAAAAAACAGGTGCAGAGTTATTATTCCCTACATGGGATTCAGCCCAGCTCTTTTCCTTTTAACAAAGTAAACGAAAGCTCTGTGAAAAGACCTAACAAACTTAATCATTATAAAGCCACTAGCCTGGACAACATTCAGGCCAGATTTCTCAAGAGATTCTGCCAAAATAATTGCACCATATGAAGCGATCTGAGGATGATGTGATAAGGTGGAGATGAAATATAAGGTGAGAGACGGAATCTTTTAGTAAAACATTGTTTGTTTAGGTTGATAACCAGCTGCACTGATTGTGTGATTTTTTTGTGTTTACACAGATTTGTAAAATGCCTAACAAAGGCACATTTATTAAAGGTCCAGTGTGTAGAATTTAGTGGCATCTAACAGAACAGACTTGGCAGAAATGGAATATAAAAAGTATGTTCTAATTAGTGTATAATCACCTGAAAATAAGAACCGTTGTATTTTCATTACCTTAGAAGGAGCCTTATATATATCTACATAGGGAGCGGGTCACCTTCCACGGAGCCTGTCATGTTGAACCGTCATGTTTCTACAGTAGCCCAGAACTACAGTGGCCAACAAGCGCAAACGCACTGCAACTTAAGAAAACACATGCAAATAGACAAAACACAAGCAAATAAAGAAAAGATCTTCATCAATTTGACAACATATGCTCAGCATTTAGAAAATGTACTGCAAATACCACAACACATCAGAAGTGCTTCCAGAGGACACTTAAGAGTGATGAACACATCAATAACTCATAAGCGAAACATGGTTAAAACACAAATGAAGAAGAGGGGGAACTGGTGAAAGTGTCTGGGATAGCACTCGCCCTGGGGTGTCGGTTAAAACACGCGAGACAGGACACAGGATGGATCTTTAACCGTTTAGTGAGTGATTGCTCCTTAATACAGCACAGCAGTACAGTAAACCCAGTTATGGCATGTATTAAGATAGCTGTGTGGACTGAAATAAATCACAAATAAAGAACCCATACATCCGGTTAGTAATAACAAACCAACAATAACCAACAATTTAACTAGGCTCTGCTGATCAGGTATACAGGTTTAACAGTAATGATAGTCTCAGCTCTGACACTGATAAAGTTACTAATAATGTAAACATCAACAGCAATAACATCATAATAATTGTCCTATTAATAGTCCTGCTACTATCAGTAGGCATACTAACACTCATATTGATACTAGTACTACTAACATCAAAGACTCGCTGACCGTGTGGCTGAGCCGAGTTTCTTAAGTGAAGCTACTGCAATATAGCAAACACACAATAAGATATCCCTAAACAGAAACAGGATTACACAGCTGTGAACACTGACACACTGCCGGCAAAGTTGTAACGTGATAAGAATATATACAAGTAGTCAGATATCTTGACATGGCTTAACCATAAATGTCCATTTACCAGTAACAGTATTAATCAAATGAAAGTACAGCTAGCCAAAATGTACACACAATAACTGCATCTGTTAACTGAACAGTCCGCAACAAGTTTGCCCTCTGTCTGAATATTAGGATAAGAATATATGACTTACTGATTGGACATTCATATACACAAGAAAAGGGAAAAAAACACACCCAAAAATGACCAGAGGTAAAGTTTGTTGCCACGGTGACTTGACCGTCAGCAGATTGCTTGGGTGCACACATACACACGTCACCAATGGAGAAGTCCACCTAACCAGTCTCAGACTTTAGTACAACAAACAAGACCTCTTTCCTACCGTAGTAAGGTAGGCAAGAAGCTACAACCTTATTTTCACCAAATCAAGCCATTTTGGTGAAACCAAAACCTTCCTACAGTAGGAAAGAGGCCTCGTCTGTGTTTTAACAACATTTCGCTTATGAGTTATTGATGTGTTCATCACTCTTAAGTGTCCTCTTGAAACACTTCCATTATGTTGTGGTATTTGTGTACGCACAGTTTTATAAATCTGATAAAAAAAGAATGCATATGCATATTTCTGGCTTTGTAAACATAGTTTTAGTTTTAGTTTTATACAAGCAAGACGGTGTCAGCGGAGATCATCTTCACATCATCGCCACTTAATAAACAACACTACTCACTGTTAAATGGAGAGACAGGTCTGTTTTTAGAAGTCTGGGAATCCCGAACATGGAGAGAGTGCTTTATCTGGGACTGGGATAACTGTGTTGGCTGAGTAATGTGTACTTGTCTATGATAACTAATGGGTACTCTCCAGTAGGAAGTGGGCCATAGAAATCTGCACTGACAGTGTGCCGGGGCTTCTGGTAGTTCAGACATTTTCAGTGGTTCTGACTGTTTCACTGGTGTGTTGACCTGGCATGCCAGGCAGTTTCTAGCGGTGAGCTCTGCTTTCTTGTCTATGTTGGGAAACCATACCTTTCAAAGGCATGGTTTCCCACTCTGAGAAGTGCCGTAGTCTTAGCAATGTCCTGGTGTCCCTTGTGGGCCAGTTGTAGCACTCTGTGATAGAGGGATGCGGGGATGACCATCCTTGTGCCTTGGAGGATGATGTCATCAGTGTGAAGTGTTTCTTTCAGTAGCATGTTGTGTTGTGTCACTTGTGATTTTGTGCCATGTATTGTCTCTGATTTGGGCACTGACATTCTACAGGATCGGTTCTTCGAGTGTTTCATCTTTTGGGTGTAGCATGTTGTGCCAATAAATTGACATACTCCTCTGCTACCTTTGCTGCTCTTGTGCATTCACCTGTCTGCATCACAATAGGGTGATGACACATGTAGTCAGCCAGGTTCTCCATGTCTTTCCTAAAGTCTACCCTTAAGTTTTAGGGCTGTAGTTTAGTCCCCATCTCTCAATCCTTGCAGGTGATTTTAAATTGGGGTTGTTCCAGATCACCTCAACTGTTCACAACTCCACACAATGGCCAGTGCTTCTCGTTTGTGAGTAACATCTTTCTACATCACTGAGAGCATGGCGGGCGTATGCTATGCGCTTCTCCCCTTCTTTGTTCTTTGGATAAAGAATGGCGCCCAGAGACATGGAGAGTGCCTCACCCCTGGACCCCCGAACTGATTTCTTTGCCAAGTAGGTGCCTGTTAACATGATACTGACCAATATTTAAACACTGTGACAAAATGGAGATTGAACAGACCTCCTGAAGAGACCATTTCTGACCAATAACAAAATTATGCCCTGAACTATAAATGACCTTTGGGGTCATTGGAACCAGTAGAAAGGACCATAACAACAAACATGGACAGAAGACCCATTTTCTTATCTAAACAGACCATGAGTCATAAACTCTAACACATATTCCTGGAGGACATTCATGCAAATGTCTAATCATGATGTAAGTTATGTAATGTTGTTTGTCATAGAAATATGGGAAGAATGGTATAATTTTGATATCTGTGCGATAATCTGTTGAGGAGATATTAATTTTTTATTTCATTACATTTGTACAACATGTGACAATAATGCCCCCTTCTGATAAGTTAGGATATTGAATTTCCATATGTTAAGAGTTAATGAATGTTTATATGGTAACTATGCAATGGTATTTTAAAATCACTTAAGTGTTTAACCTTTCATCTATTAACCTCATAGACAATCATATTTTAATAGTTAAATTAGATAAATAGTTGTATTGAAGTTTCTGAAGTAATAAGAATGTAGAAATATAACATGTGAAATAAAGGTTGTAGAATAACATAAATTGTGAAAGCTTTCCAGCATTCACAACAATAAATAAAGAGCGAAGATAACATAGTGTCTGAGCTGCTTTGCAGCTCTTACACAATAATAATAATCCTTACAATTTCAAGATGGTTCCAGCACCTTCAGTGCTTGGACCCCTAACAAGCATAGATGCATTGCACATCAAAACTTTGAGAAGTTATTTTCAGAGGGTTTTTGA
The DNA here is from genome assembly GCA_038419695.1 of Scomberomorus guttatus. Taxonomy (NCBI): domain Eukaryota; kingdom Metazoa; phylum Chordata; class Actinopteri; order Scombriformes; family Scombridae; genus Scomberomorus; species Scomberomorus guttatus. The sequence goes on from CM076454.1 coordinate 146,875, forward strand.
ATTTAGGCCCAAGTGGACCTTTATTGAATGTGAAAAGGATGACACCCTATGACTGTAAAAACAGTTTTTCAACCAAAATTTGACCAAACCTACTATTCATTAGAAAGAGAAATTGACACTTACACATACATATCTGTATTCTAAATATGTGCACACATCTGTAAAAAACAATTTGATTTGATTTTCATTATTTCATTTTTTGTCATCCAACCAGAGCCACTTTTGGCCAGGGACACAACATTACCAGCTGACCAATGTTTGCTGGGTTAACTATACAGTATAACACAGGACAGGAATTCAGACAGTACAGTATGTTGACAAAGCAATATAGTAACATATAGCATATTAACATGGAACTGAGAACAAAATATCATCATATACACCAGTCAGAAGTTTGGTACTCACAGGCCACCAGGTCATTGAGCGGCCGGCTAAGAAGTAACCTCCCACAGTGCTGCGATTGGTTCGCACAGATGACTGAAGAGACAGAGATTAAGATTAAAAACAACACTGAAAACTGATGTGTTCTCATATGCAATATCACACATTTACAATGAAAGTAAAGTTCACCTTTCCACATTGGATCAACCAACTGCAGTGACTAACTGTCAGAGCCCTCTAGGCCCTCAAATAGGGCCTAAGATAAATCAAAATCGAAATTTAAAAAACACTTCTCCTCATTACATATTTATAGATGTTGTCAAAATCATTGTTCTAAGTCAAAATTATCTTCCAAACACCACTACAATTTGTCTTCATTGGAGAAATTAAGCACTGACAAGAAAATAACTCCCTATTTCCCTCCCAATCAGAATCTTACTTTGACTAGTTAGTTAGGTTAAAAAACAGGGAGCTCTGTGATTGGTGGTCCCTCAGTAAATTTGTAGAAGGACTTGCCAATACAACTAAATGAAGCTACAATCTGGAGTGACAGTAAAGATAACCAATCAGATTACACCTCTTAGAGGGAGGGTTCGTTTATACATAAAATAGTGAGCTGTACTTCTCACTATTCACTATCTCACAATCTTGCAGAATGGTGCACAGAGAACAGCCTACTGCTCAATGTCAACAAAACCAAGGAACTGATTGTTGATTTTAGAAAAAAGGAGGCAGACTATCAGCCAACCCATTCTCATTCCCAGGTCGTCAAATACCGACACTTTGTCACGTCCCTCTGCGTATCATGCAGAGGCACAAGGTGTCCTTTGATATCTGTATAGTGACACACCAGGCTTTTAACTAAATCCAATGTAGACCCATCTGTGGCAATATCAGACACTCAGACAAACTGCTCCAGCCTTCTGTTGATTCTGATGTTAACCCGGCAACTGTGCTATACGACACTGTGAGCTTCAGTGTCATTGGAGAACTGAGGACCCACTGTCCGGAAATATTTTCCTCATTGTCAATTAATGATATCCTCAACATTTCTCAACACAATAACATGAAAGTGGCAATGATAATTCAACAACATCAAAATTAATGTTATGGCCATTAGTTTTATTATTATTATTATTATTATTATTATTATTATTTCTCCTTCGATTCTGAGAAATCAAGTTTTTTTTGTCAGTTTTGGATAACAGAATATCCTTATCCACATATTATTGGACATATAAAATTAAATGAGCAATTTCCCATTTTACAATTACAGGCTATAAAATACCTTTTGTTTACAGACACTTCATTTCTTTGTCCATAGCACAGTTCCTTTGTACAGTCAAGTTTTATATCCCATTTCAAAACTATTACTATTCCATTCTGTAAATAGATTTTAAATTTTAAATTAAATTTTCATATTACTTTGCTGATTTCATAATTATTATTATTACCTTACTTTTGTCTGTTTTTATTCTTGTGTTGCGTTTGTGGGAGCAAACATCAAGACACATTCTTTATATGCTTGCATTGGCTAATTGGCAGATTCTGATTCTGATTGAATGGGCTATGTCATGCTGGCATATAATCTCAAAACCAGAAGAATCTCCAGGGTTGTGTAAATAGTGCCTATGCATTCCTGTCAGAAGGCTATTGGATATGCTTATATGCCTGGGCATCTTTGCAGCCTGGTTTCTTCCCTTAACGATAATACAAGTGATCATAGCGCCTTACTGATGTTTGTAATTTGATAACATAGCCTATGGTATTTTGTTGACAACTGACCATGGTATAGGCAAAGTGGGATAATAAATTTCATAATAATAAATAATGAAAAGTAAAGTTCACAAATCATTCAATCATACTGCTTGTTTTTGTTTATTTGCACACAATTATCGGTTACACAAATCATATATAAACATAATGCCTGTGGATCCTTGTTTTGCAGGATTACAGATAAATGTAGTATGTTGCTTATGAAACAAGATGTAAGAAGTACATTTGTATCTTCATTGCACATATTGTGTTCCAGATGTTTATAAAAGTGCAGCCCCACAACTGAAGGACCTCAGCCAATAAAGTGATGGCAGCCAGTTAAATTGTTTGTAATTTGATGTTTACAGCCTATGTGCTCTGTGAGCCAGAGGGTCAAAAGGGTTTCCAAATATGGAGTATCCTGACATTACCAGGAAAGGTTTGGTTATTGTGTGTATATTGCATACTAAACTTTATTACTGTCATTATTGTTGTTGTTGTTTTAATTGGCTATTATTATTATTTCCATGTGAAAGCAATTAATACACAATTATTTTATTAAGGAGGCTTAAGTCATGATTTAAAAACAAATGTCGTTGTATATAAAAGATCTCAAAATGAGGAACCCTGGCTGTACAGACATACTGTAGACAGATAGGAAAGGGCATTCTGTTGTGGGTGGACACGTTCAACTTTAAATCACAACTATCTGAATCCAAACGCCACTATCTCTGTTAACAAAAGGCATTTTATAGCCTGTGATTGTAAAATGGAAAGTTGCTCATTTAATTTTATATTTCCAATAATATGTGGCTAAGGATATTTAGTATGAAATCATCATTCTTAAAACACAGTCTTCCTCAATTAATATTGAGCCATGTCATCCACTAAAGCAAATACATTAATTTTGACTGGCTTTGTCTCCATAGCAACAGTGACTGAGGATCATTAGTAATTTAGCCTTCCACTATCCAGAACTTGATTTCTCAGAATCGAAAGAGACATAATACCTGTACCTGGCCGTCTTTCAGGTAAATGGTAAATGGCTGTACCTAAAAACATACTGAGTCAATAAAGAACAAGAACAAAAAGCAGGCAAGTACCGATACTTAGCACCTAGCAATGCAGAAATAATGGTAATCAACATGTTTAACATGTAAAAAAAATTGCAATTACAAAGAGGATGAAACACTATCACTAGCACTTATTTTTCACATGAAATAAAGTGCTGAACTTTTTGAGCCCAAATTGGCTCTTTGTCAGGTATCTTAGTAGCATATTTCCTCTGAGTGTGTTTTAGAATACTTTCATAGCTCTTGGTGATGGAGCACAGAAGATGCCACCTCCGCCTGACTTAAATCAGGGAAGAATGTATGAGACCAACATAACACATACGAAGTAATTCAACTGCACTTATTTAAGTAAGAAGAAGAAGAATATATGTATTACCCATGTACAATACCATACTTTTTAGTAACTTTTTCTTTTTAATAAACATTTGTGGAATCAAAAAACATTTATTGTTAAATTTGAATTAAGTGTACGCTCATATGGGTATTTACACAATATCACACACAACTGAGATACTGTACATAGGTCTTTATTTTTAAGGTGTTCATGTAAAATGATTTGAGCCACTTCCAGTTCTTACCCAGATTCCAACCACCATGACAAAGATTAAGTAGACAACAACCACAGCGATGTCAGCAGCTTCCACACCAAGACCTGTGCTGAGAGGTGCTGCAGTGGTGAACCCAGAGGACCCGCTGCCTGCATGCCAAGTACAGAATAGAATTTCACTAATTCTTCTCTTTAACAAACACACCATATCCAACTGTGCAAAAAAATTCTAATTACACAGAAGAAATATAAGTACAATACATACAAAGTACAAGTACAGGCTATCACTAAACAAGACAGTAGAGGATGAAAGAACGCCAGCAGTGATGGCTGTGGGGCTGAATGTCCAAATAATGTGAGTGAAAAATCAGTTTGACAAAACATAAAGACCTGTCCTGTCCAGCAGAAAGGTCTGGCTGAACCCACTAACTCTGTCAAATCATGGTCTGAGTGGGAGTAACTGTTTAATCAGAATTGTTCATGGTGGATAAACTCTTTTAAGTCATCCTGCAAAAAAAGATGAAAATTCTTCTAAATCATAGTGACATCAACCTACTGAACTCAGTCCACTGTCAGTCTCAGTCTATTCAGAAGAGTGGAAGGGCAAATCTATTGGAATATAGCCTCATTTTTCATCAGTGGAAATCACCTAAGTGGTAAAAAGACCAATTTCTCAAAACCCATCCAAGACTAATTTTACCTGCCCAAATTAATATAAAACTTAAACTAGCCCTGGGGGGCCTTTTGTAAACCTCTCTTAAGAAGTGTTCTCCAACAGTTTTTGATTAGTTATTTACTGGATTTTAGATGTTTAATGGTTTGTTGAAATACTGTCCAGTACTGTAATATGGCTGGCCATCCTTTAACTGTACAATTACATTTCCAACATTTTCTTCATAATGCTTCTAGTATGGTGTCTTTTGAATATTGGGAATGTAAGAATCACTCATATGAACAGATTAGTTCTTAAGTGGTATGTACCAGTGATTTAAAATAATTGGTAGCATTCACCAATTTTCTTGTACTTAGAATTTTCTCTTTGGTACAGACGAAATTCACGAGTGGTCCGGGCCTCAAGATTCTCAAGATTCATTTATTATTATCATTTTACAACACAAGTTTGTTTAACAAAATGTAGTCCTTTTATGCTACTCATAAAAACAGAAATTATATAAATGGGTTAATAAATAATAAGTCATAAAAATAAAGCTTTTTTTATATTGGAGTGTGGAGGATGAATTGAGGAGTCTCACAGCCTGAGGAAAGAAGCTGCTCTGTAGTCTAGTGGTACGACAGTGGATACTTTTGTATCTCTTGCCAGACAGCAGCAGGGTGAACAGGCTGTGGTTGGGGTGGGTACTGTCTTTTAGTATCCTTTGGGCCCTGAGCAGGCACCTCACCAATATTGCTGGGGCTCGGTAGATGGGTACCGATGATGTTCTGGGCGGTTTTAATCACCCGCTGCAGAGCTTTCCTGTCTTGGGCCGTGCACATCCCATGCCAATTTGTGATATTTCCAGTCAGGATGGTTTCTATTGCTCCTCTGTAAAAGAACTTGGGATGGGAATTTTGCCTTCTTAAGCTTCCTTAAGAAATACAGTTGTTTCTGAGCTCTCTTTACTAGGGTGGAGATGTGTGATGTCCATGATAGGTTCTCTGTGATGCTGATTCCCAGGAACTGTTCACCTGCTCCACTTCAGCTCCACTGATGTAGACAGGGGTGTATTTTTGACCCCTTTTTCTAAAATCAACAATCAGCTCTTTGGTTTTGTTAACGTTGAGCAGTAGATTGTTCTCTGTGCACCATTCTTCAAGAATGTTGATTTCCTCCTAATATGAACTCATTGTTTGAAATCTGGCCAATGATGGTGGTGTCATCCACAAACTTCACAACAGAGTTGTCGGGGGTTGCAATCATGGGTGTAGAGTATGAATAGGAGGGGGCTGAGCACACAACCCTGGGGGGCTCTGATGTTGAGCACTAGAGTGGAGGAGGTGTGACCACTAATCCAAACTGTCTGGGGTCTGTGAGGAAGTCCAATATACAGTTGCAGAGTGTGGTACTCAAGCCCAGAGTGATACATTTTCCAATCAGTTTCATGGGGGAGATTGCATTAAATGCTGAGCTGAAATAAACAAACAGCATTATGATGTAGGTGTTATATTCAAGGTGTGCGAAGACTGAGTGGAGGACAGTGGAGATGGCATTCTCTGTGGATCTGTTGGTTCTGTATACAAACTGGTGAGGGTCCAGGCTGGCTGGGATGTTGACTTTGATGTGCTGGAGAACCAGTTTTTCAAAGCACTTCATCAGAATGGGGGTGAGTGCCACAGGGTGGTGGTCGTTCAGGCCCAGCAGCTTCATTCATATTCTCTCTCAGCAGGATTCTTCTCACATCTGCTGTGGATACTGACAGTGGCAGGTCCTCTGGAGGCGGAGTAGAATTTACAGCTGACTCTTTGTTGAGGATATCAAAGTGAGCATAGAATGAGTTAAGCGCATCTGGCAATGTGGCCTCACACATTATGGGGGCACTCCTGCTTTTGTAGCCTGTGATGTTCTGGGTGGCCTCACACATATCTTTGGAGGTCTCGCTCCAGTCTCTTGTGATGTCTCCTCTTTGCCTCCATGATGCCAGCTTTCAGTCTTGCTCTGGCGATGTTGTATTCTTCCTTGTCACCTTACCGAAAGGCAGCTTTTTTGGCTGTAGATAGAGCCCTTAAAAAGTAATGAATAGTTTTTATTTATCAGTTAACTTCATACAAAGTTCAGTAAATAGAAGAAACCTAAATGAAATCAATATTTGGTGTGAGTACGTGTATTAGTGTGATGTGCTCTATATTATGAACAGGGTATTGTACATCCCTGAAGAATTCTATATAGATCGAAGCACAGACTTTTATTTTGAAGGATATGGGTTAGCATTTCCGCTGTCATGTTCCCTATGTTCCTTAAGTGTTGTTGATATGTTATCAGTATGTTCTTATGTAATTGTGTAAATAAATACATTTGGTTTCATGTAAAGATTAGACACCTTTCCATAAAGGGAAATGTCAGAGGAAGTACAGCAATCTTCTTATTTCACAAATTGCACTTGTCGCACTTCCATTGGCTTTACTTTCTCTTTGTGTTACAGACTTTATCTGGGAAGGTACGCATATTCTTTGCTTTTGATACTTTTGCTGTTTTTGTTGTAAATTTTAAGTTAAGTTACTTAAAAATACATATGAAGTGTATTAATATTGTAACATTTTGCAGCTGTAATTATATTTCTTTTCGTGCATAAATTTGCTAATTAGGGGAAAGTTTGTTGAGGCATGTGTGTCGCAGGGCTGCTGTGTAGTTTGCCATGCTAGAGTGTACTGTTGAGACTGTGTTTGCTAGCATGGGGCATTTAGTGACTTTACTCGTGATGTTACACAGGCACAGGGAGCATCTATGCAAGATAAACCCTGTGAATGCTTCGTTTCTTCACAACTACAGTTGCTGTTGCCACTGGTTGAAAAATAAATTGCTCAAAGACAGTCCTGGGAAGTATGTCCTTGCCTTCTACACAACACAACACAGAGATGGACCCACTACACATGCTTTGACTTTAAAGCTATAATATGTAACTATTCTGCATTAAATTGTCTAAAAACAAGACCTATGTTATGTATTTTGTTCAGTTGTGTACTTACATTACCCGAAATGTTTCCAACCATTTTCAAACCTAGAGAAATCCATAATTTTAATCAAGTCAATGGTCCATTTTATTTAGTTGACTGTCAATGGCGTCATAGCCCCTCTACCCAAAGAGTATACGTGCAGAAGATGGTGATCATCTTGTGCGCATGCGTCGGCATTGTGGTTGTTTGCCACAATGGCGTCTACCAAAGTAGAGTATATGCACACAAGATAATACGTCGGCGTTGTGGTTGTTGCTAGAAACTCTGTTATAAATTGACTTTTATTCAGTTTTAAGCCACATTTTTATGATAAACTTTTTTAGATTGGTTGGTCGTTGTTAAGTATATCGTTTAACTGGATGAAGTATTTTAGTCATCGGATGTCTGGATCTTAAGTTATCAGAGAAACAAGCTGAGTAAACATTAGCAGCAGCTCGGCTCAGACCTGTGTAATTCAAGGACACCCTTTGTCAACCGAACAGCCTTGGAGTAAACACTGATTTTTAACGTGAAGCTACTTTATTCAGTGTTTTTACCAGTTTTAATCTCCGGGTCTGTTTGTTTTGGAGAGGAGGACACCTCTGCTGATAATTTGGCTCCCAGTAAAAACCTCATGAATAATGAATACTGAAGTAATCCTAACTGGGAAAAGCTGACTGCAATGATGGCAATGTGGTTGTTTAACAATGACGACAACAACTCCCATGATCCCATGCTACTTCACAACATCATCAAACTCCGTCTTTTGTTATTGTTTTGATTGAGAGACCCCTAACAGCAGAAATTACGTATTGTGTGTTTAAAACAGCACCAGTTCTCCTTGGCTTAGTAATTTGTTGTATGATATATTGTCCCAGAAATAATTGTGATGAACAATGAGTGATTCCACAAAACTGGTATTGGGGTACCAAAATCTATTTTTAAAAGCTTTTTATGTCAATTGAAATGTCCCCCTTAATAGTGTAAAAACATTACATACATTTTATCTTTATGTCAGAAATTATCTTGTTTTTTTCAGTTGATATGACCTATTATGTCATGCCCTCATGGCCTTCGATGAAAGTGTACTTGAAATGTGATTAACAAAATTAGAAAAAAAGTCCAAACATTTTGCCATTCACATAAACATCTATCAGTGCTTTTTTGCTGGTAATGTTTTTTTTCTAAATAAATTCATGATTATTCATTAAAATCACATTATTTAGTTCCGTACTTCAGTAACCTCTCAGCCCCTTTACACAAATCATTCTCCCTCCATAAAAATACTGAACTGATCCTAATGTAAAATTATCAACAGGAAGTGACATCATAGAAGTCTTCTGAACAACATGGTGCAAAAACAGGCAGGTTACCACATTGTGGTTGTCGAGCTCAACGACTCAACCTGTTGCTGATCAATTCACCAGGTATGCTCAACATTCCAAGATGGCGGCGCCCTGTGAGGCAGCGGCCACGCCGGCTCCCGATAAGAATGTGCGTTTTTTGTTAAATGTACCGTCGAAATCGTCCTCCAGAATCGCATACAACAGGAGTACATTACTGGGACTTAGAAACAACACAACAAGCGATATGTCCGGAGTTAACTTCGCCACGGATCGAGAAACTCTTTTCTTAGTGTCCCAAGAAAATGGCTTCTCCGAAGCAGCGGGATCCCTGCGTATTCGCCGGAAGAAAAGACGAGGTTGCCGCGCCGGCATCATACACCGATTAAAAAGAAACCCTCACAAAACAGCACTACCATCTATTCTTCTATCAAACGTCCGCTCTTTGGAAAATAAAATGGACTATCTCAAGCTGGATCTAACCACTCAAAGACACGTGAGAGAATGCAACGCGATCATCCTTACCGAGACGTGGCTTCACATCAAAATCCCGGACAGCGCCATTAAACTGGATGGATTTACAACATTCCGCGCAGACAGAAGCCACGCCAGCACGGGTAAATCTCGAGGAGGTGGTGTGTGCATTTACATCAATAACAACTGGTGTACAAACGCTGCAGTTATTACATGTCACTGTTCAGAGAACATCGAGTTCTTAACCCTCAACTGCCGTCCATTCTACCTGCCACGAGAATTCAATACCATCAACATCACAGCTGTTTACATACCCCCCAGCGCCAACACAAAAGAGGCACTCTCCATTCTGTACAAGTCTGTGAATACAGTACAAAACACACATCCGGACTCGGTCTGCATAATCGCTGGCGATTTTAATCAGGCTAAACTGAAAACAGTAATGCCACACTATCACAAGTGTGTGAACTTTGCAACAAGGGGAGAGAACACACTTGACCAGGTCTACACCAACATCAGACAGGCCTTCAGAGCTGTTCCCCACCCCCAACTGGGTTCATCAGACCATACCACTGTTATGCTAATCCCAGCCTACAGACCCCTGTTGACGAGAAGCAAGCCAACTGTTAAACAGATCAGGGCCTGGCCAGAGGCCTCCACTGCAGCTCTACAGGGCTGTTTTGAACGCACAGACTGGTCTGTTTTCAGGGAGGCGGCCACCACCAACCAGGACGTCAACCTTACCGAATACACAGACTCTGTAACTGGATACATAACAAAATGCATGGAAGATGTAACCGTTACCAAGGACATTACAGTGAGAGCAAACGAAAAACCCTGGTTCACCAGGGAGGTACGTGAGCTCTTGAGGGCACGCAACGTTGCTTTCAAGTCTGGGGACAAGGAGGCCCTAAAGTCTGCCAGGGCCAACTTGCACCGCGGCGTGAGAGCAGCCAAGCGTGCATATGGACAAAAAATCAATTCGCACTTCACTGACACCAAGGACTCAAGACGCCTGTGGCAAGGCATCCAGTCAGTCACAGACTACAAACCATCCCCCCCACCGTGCGAGGACAACACAGACTTCCTCAACTCTCTGAACACTTTCTTCAGCCGGTTTGAAGAAAATAACACCACAACACCCACAAAGACCCCCGTCAGCCCTGACAGCACAACACTTCGACTGGACTCAGCGGACGTGAGGAGGACCCTACTCAAGGTGAACCCCAGGAAAGCTGCAGGTCCAGACAACATACCCGGGCGCTTGCTCAGAGACTGTGCGAACTCACTCACAGATGTCCTCACAGACATTTACAACATCTCTCTGGATCAAGCCATCATACCAGCAAGTTTTAAAGCCACCACCATCGTACCACTACCCAAGAAGTCACCAGCATCATCACTGAACGACTATAGACCCATAGCACTCACTCCCATCATGATGAAGTGCTTTGAGAGACTGGTAAAAGCCCACATAACATCCACCCTCCCCACTACCCTGGATCCATACCAATTTGCCTACCGCCCCAAGCGCTCCACTGATGACGCCATAGCAACAGCACTCCACCTCTGCCTGGCTCATCTGGAGAACAAAAACAGTCACGCGCGGATGCTGTTCATTGACTTCAGCTCTGCGTTCAACACTGTTAGACAACACTGTACAATAGGCATCAGCACTTCACTGTGCAACTGGCTGCTGGACTTTCTAACAGGCAGACCGCAGACAGTCAGAGTCGGAAACAACTCCTCAGCGACCACCATCATAAACACCGGGGTCCCGCAAGGATGTGTGCTGTCCCCCCTGCTGTTCACGCTGATGACCCACGACTGCTGTGCCAGATTTGAAACGAATCACATCATCAAATTTGCAGATGACACAACAGTGGTTGGCCTCATCAAAGACAACGATGACTCAGCATACAGAGAGGAGGTACAGCAACTCATCAACTGGTGTGAGAAGAACAATCTGCTTCTCAATGTCAACAAAACAAAAGAGATTACTGTGGACTTCAGGAAAAAACAACCAACACACATCCCACTGATCATCAACGGCAGTGCAGTGGAGTCTGTGAAAAGCACAAAGTTCCTGGGAGTGCACATCACAGATGATCTCTCATGGTCTACCAACACCACCGCCCTGGTCAAGAAGGCGCACACACGACTCCACTTCCTGCGGAGGATGAGAAGAGCCAACCTCCCCACATCTGCACTCACCACATTCTACAGGGGTGCAATTGAGAGCATCCTGACCAGCGGTGTCTCTGTCTGGCATGGCAGCTGTCTAGCTGCAGACAAGAAGGCGCTGCAGAGGGTGGTGAGGACAGCAGAAAAGATCATCAGATCACCACTACCAGCCATTCAGGACCTGTACACTTCACACTGTTCCAAGAGAGCGATGAACATTATCAAAGACCCCACTCACCCAGCGCACAAACTGTTCTCCTTACTACAGTCAGGGAAGCGCTACCGCAGCGTGCAGTGCCACACAAGTAGACTGGGAAACAGCTTCTTTCCACAAGCTGTCAGACTCCTAAACTCACAGATGAAAAGTACATGATCATCTCAAGAAAACATTCCCTAAATATTTATCATTCCATGAACAATTATAATTATTTATTCATCATGCCGTTGCACTTTACCCTTTGCACCTTATAATGCATCTGTACTACAGGTCTCAACCTATATGACCACTGATTGTACTCTCTGCTGCTGCTTATGTGTGTGTGTGTGTGTGTGTATGTGTGTGTGTGTGTATGTATGTGAGAGAGAGAGAGTGTGTGTGTATTTTATTGTCCAGGAGATTTTTGGTAAATATTGTGTGTGTGTGAGTGTGTGTGTGTATTTTATTTTATTTTATTTTAAACTGCACATTGGAGGCTGGTCAAACGCAATTTCAAACTTCTGTGCTAACCCTGTTACATAGATTTTTGACAATAAAGTACACTTGACTTGACTTGACTTGACTTGACAAACAGGCCTCATCATCAACAAAACCAAAAGCCAAGTGATGTCCATCAACGCTTACACACATGCACGCATCACAATAAATAATGAGCCACTTGAAGTCGTTGACTTTGTGTACCAGGGAAGTCTGATTAGTCAGGACAGTGGCGCTCAAAAAGATATCCAGTGCAGACTTGGGAAAGCTCGCAGCACCTATGCAAGACTCCATAACATCTGGAAGTTCAACACCTACAGCCTCAAAACCAAGATCCGCTTGTATAATATCTTGGTCAAGCCGGTCCTACTATATGGGGCTGAGTGCTGGTGAATTAACAAATGCAACATGAACAAAGTCAGCTCATTCCACAATGACTGTCTGCAAAAAATCTGCCATATATTCTGGCCCAATAAGATATCAAATAAGTAACTCTACATAAACACTGGCTACCAAAATGTGATCTCAGAAATTAAACACCATTGTCTTAAGATGGCTTGGACACATACTACAAATGCCCCCAGAGCGGATCCCCAAAGTGGCCCTCAAATGGACAACACCAGGAAAAAGGAAACGAGGCTGAACAAAGATCACCTGGCGAAGCTGAACTGCTGGAGATGGATCTCAACTAGTCTTTAACAACTAGTTGCTAAAGACTTATGCCCCATAGGGGGAGAAGGGCATAAGTAAGTAACAGGTACAAAGTGTGTTTTAGTAAAACTCTCCTGAGGCCTTGAAAATTTTGTTTGGCCAGAGGTTTGGCCATGATGCCTAAGACTGCAGGTCAGTTACATACACTCACATTTGCACACACACACACACACATTATGGGGGGTGGAAAGGGTCATGGAGGACAAGATGCATGTACATATGCTTGTGTCAGTATTTACTAAAAGTCCAACGTGTGTATGTATGTGTGTCTGTGTGTGATTAGTACAACTCAGCCATGCAGATGCATATGTGTGTGCACATGTGGCTCCTAACACAGAGAAGTGTTCGTGTATGTACATCTGCACGTGCACACACACATGCAGTCACGTGCAAAGGTTTTTTTGCATATGCAGTCGTGTGCAATGGATTTTTTTTAAATCCATTCAGACACTCTTATAAGATTCAAATTTTGGCTGATGTCACCATCAGGTCACAGTAACTTACTAGTAAAGGAGTAGACTGGCAATCATAATGTTGGCGGTTCTAATCCGCTGTCAAGCATTTTTCCTTCCATCCATAGAAAATACCCTTTATATTTGTCTGATTAGAGTTTTCAACCATGCTACATGTAGAAGAGGACAGTTATCAACATCTCCCTCAAGGTAAGTCGGCTAACTTGTTTTTTTTTTCAATTCTTTTATAGCATGTTAGATAAATGATTATCTAAACTATTTTCAGCATTAATGCCCATATATAATAAATAAAATATAAATTTCAAAAAGAAAACGCAAATATTATGCCTCAAAAGGATAGGCTACATATAATTTCAATACAAGTAAAAGCAGTGGAAATTCTGGATGAAATCAAATTAAAAAGCCTGTAAGCTTTTAACAAGTCCTGTTTGAAATTCTGCTGGATAAAATACCTTAACCTGAGTCATCAGCTTGTAACTGGTTTCAAAGGGACAAATTATTGTCATTTAATAAACATGACCTCACTTTCAGAAACAACTGTTTATTGAAATACAGAACTTTGCTGATTGAAACACATTAACACTTTTATCAAACATACGTGTTAGCATGGAGCACCAGGGACATGCAGATAATATTGCAGTTCTCATGACTTAATGGGTTAACTGGACAGTTTCGGCAAATAAGCATACAATTCTGCAAATTAAAGAGCTACATCTGAGCCAAACCTCTGAGTTGATAAGGTGCCTAACACAGGAGACACAGTGGAAAATGATCCTTCTTCCCCACCCTATGTAGATTTGAGCATGCTGCTCTTATGTTTCTGTCTGCTCTGTTTCCTCCTCTCAGCTCTCTGTATGAATTTGAGAGTAAAAAACAACTATTTATATGTTAAGCTGTATTTGTCTCTTCAACTCCGTTACCATGTTCAGCCCCATTACCCTAGTCTCAATTTTTATTAATAATTTTTAATTTTTAATTTTTTAAGTTCATGAAAAAGTAATTTAATGTTTGTTGAACGCTGTCTAAAATGTTTAAAGCAATCATAAGAATATTGATTTTTGTTCAAATTCTGAAGTTAAACCACATCATCAAAAATGATGAGGTCGCTATCAAAAAAGTGCCCAACTGATTAATAGGAAAATGTTGATTTCATTACAAATACATTTTATAATCATAATCCGACAGCTTCCATGGTGTCCATACCATTATGGACACCATAACAAGACTAATAATAGGCAATAATAATAGGGATTTGATGCCTGAGGTGGGAAAATATGTTTTTCTGGAAGTTAAATATGTCCTTAATGTTATGGGGTGTTCAGTAAAGTAATACATTTTGGTAAAAAATCTAAAAATGTCAAAGTCCAAATCGTACAGGTTTCATGGAATGACTCCAATATTATTGTCATTTTATGACCATTGCAGTTAACATAGTATAGATAGACCACACGCAATAAGTTATGCTGTTAATTCTGGCATCATGTTGGGCTAAAATGTTGGTGACATTCTTACATAAACAAACACACATGTAATCACAATGGGCAATATATCGAGGTCAGCAAAAATGATCAAGGTCATGTCCATGTATCGTACGATAAGTTGATAACGTAATTATCGGGACAGGCCTACTCCTCAGTACATCTGCACACAGTTTTTCAGGTACTTGGCAGGTAGGTTGTTCCAAGTATCTTAGAGAAGTTGCCACAGTTCTTCTGTGGATTTAGGCATCTAAGCTGCTTCTGTCTCTTCATGTAATCCCAGACTGACTCCATGATGTTGAGATCAAGGCTCTGTGGGGGCCATACTAGTTATACTATCTGTTGCAGGACTCCTTGTTCTTCTTGTTGCTGCAGATAGTTTTTTATGTCTCTGGCTGTATGTTTGGGGTCGTTGTCATGCCACAGAATAAATTTGGGACAGATGAGACACCTCCCTGATGGTACTGCATAATGGATTCTAAACATCTAAAGTGCCTAAAACATTTGCATAGTCCTGTAATTAAGACAAACTTCATGCAATATTAGAGCCCAACTGATACAGGACTTTTAAGGTCAATGCAAATGTTTTAGGATTTTAAAAATGTGATAATATATCAGCCAATATTCATTTTTTAACAGAAACACATAACATAAGCAAACATTTTTGATAAGGATCCTTTACATTTTGTTATTGAAGAGTTCTAAACAAGATATATACTTTGGGGAAATTATACAGTTGAAAAATAAATATTTATTGTCAAGAACAACAGTAACTACAACAGTAAACTTCCCTGGAATTATTGTTGTTAATAATTACAGTATATAGTTATTTCTGATTGATTACCAGTTCTACCCAGTTGTTCTGTTATGTGATGATCAGACATTAGCCAAGGGGATTATTAACTCTGAAAAGGCACTGTCTCAGCATTAAACTTATTTAACTTTGAACTATAATTTCTGCGGTGAAAATCAGACATGAGACTGGCATGGCTGACAAAGCTGGCATGGCTGACAAGGCTGCTGTCAGGCTTATTTACAGTAGCTTATACAAAAAGGTGAAATGAGGGGACATGGTTTATTATCGTTCAAGTCATGTATTTCTCTCGTAAATGGGCCCCTCACCATGAAGACACATAACAGACGTACAAACGCTGAAATTCAATTTGTTGTTACTTACCGACCATTATAAACACAAATACCAATTTATCTGCAATTAGCTTAAATTGGCTGATAAAATTAACATAATTAATATTGTGTTCATAATATCATCATAGCTGCCCATTTATTGAGAGGTTTTTTGGATATGCTGATTTTTATTGTCATATTTCAGCACAGCAGCTTCTACATTTCAGTAGTTGTTGGAAACAGCTGCCTCAGTGTCTTACTGCATGACTGCTACATTTGTTTGCCAATTTGGACTGGAGGACTTACATCTACGTTTACATTTTGTCATCTCACTAAAGATCAAAAACTGGCCAGTGGTATGCCAACCCGTTCTTATTCCCAGGGCATCAAATACCGAAGCTTTGTCATGCCCCTCATCATCTGACACCAACGCACAAGGCACTGTTTAGCGTCTGTATGAGACGCACCGGGCTTTCAACTAACTCCAATGTAAACCCATCCACATGATTATTAGACACTCAGAACAACTGCTCCGGCCGTCCATTCATTCCAATATGAACCCAACCCTGATGCTGTGAGGACCAGAGGACCCACTGCCCAGAAGTATTTTCCTCACTGTCACCGTGTTAAGGTTTTCTTATTTTCTAATATCTTTAACATTTCTCAACACAAAAACACAAAAGTGTCCTTAATACCTCAGCGATACAATATGTCAATGTTAAGGTCATCAGTTTTAATTATGTTCAATTCTGAGAAATAAAGTTTTTTTTTGTCAGTTTATGATAGCGGCAGGCTAGGGAAGTGCATTGTGTTATGCGTGGACTTGGCACATTTGACTTATGTTTTGGCTAAGGTATCTGAAATAAATCAATATCTTTACTTTTTCTTAATAAAGATCATCTGGATGCAGTGTAAATACTAGTTTGGCTGTGCTCAATAATTGATATTGTACTGAGAGTACACTGGGGAGTTTAAGGGGATTGTAAACACATTTGTGTAATCAGATTTTAAATATCTAATTGTGCCATTTAATAGTAATAGCCCCTTTTGTTGCTGAATTATACGATTTCAAACATGCACAAGATCAAGGTTCAAATGTCAGTATTTCAAAGCAGGAGCCATGGAGAATGTTTATACTGACATTTAATTTTCTCATTTCATGGACACTGTGGTATAATTTCTAAAAGACCTGTGATGTGCTGAAGGGAACAAAATTGCATTGCAGAATGATTTTAATGTGATATTGCATGTTAAGCCTTAAGTAAGGTTAAAATACTGTTATAAAACACTGAATTAATTATATTTCATGTATACCTCACAAGATGTGTGATTAAGTGTGAAGACACATATTATGCAGATGGAAATCTCACTCAGTGCACTTGTTGAAATTTAAAGTGTGTGTGTATTAAACTTTAATATTTTTTTAAAATATCCTTAAGAGAAGGTTTAGAAATAAGGATGTAAAACAAGGCAGTAATAACTTTAAAAAAATAAGACCAAAGGGAATTGTGAAGATATTGGTGTAAAATTAACAAAGAATAGTCTTAAAAGAAAGAGGACAAAGCTCCAGACATGCCTAGGCAGAACCTGGTCTGCTGAAACTTGTATCAGGAGAAGTGACCAAACAAGGACCGAAAATAAGTTCTAATAGTGTAATTAGTCAGAAATAAGGGGTTGGCCATAGGCGTGACTTTTGAAGGCCAAAGAGTATAAAAGACAAAACAGAAACCACAGCAGACCAGAGTCATCTCAGATACACATTGTGTGTTGTGATATGCTCTCCTTTTCTTGCCTGGCAATAAAAGAACACTCTTTGCTGCTCTGAACTCTGACTCCTGAGGATTTTTTGGACATCAAAGACAAGTTTCTTGATTTGGTTTTGAGATATTTTAAACTTCTTCAAACTGAGACCCAAATTATCTGACCCAACAACACAAGCTATCCCAGGCCTAGTTTCAGAGAGCACTTTGAAGGCCGAATATATAAAATGAAACTTTTTGTTTGTTTGTTTGTTTGTTTGTTTTTTCTTTTTTTATTGGAAATAGTTACCAAATTGAGTCACCTTTAGAGATTACACTACTGCTGACAATCTCGGGCATTACTACAGGTGGAGGAAGGCCTGAAGTGCTTGGGTTAGGGTTAGGGCTAGGGCTTAAGACCAACCCGTTCTCATTCATGCATAGGCTACTATTTACACAGCCTTGGAGATTTTTTGTATCTTTATGTTTCTTGATTTTGGGATTTTATGTCAGCATGACATAGCCCATTTAAACAGAATCTGTTTTATTTGCCAATACAAGCATACAAAGAATTGCTCCCAAAAAACACAATACAGAAGAATAAAAATGAACAAAAGTAAGGTGATAATATTAATAATGAAATAAACAAAGTTATATGAAATTTAAATTAAAATATTGACTGTACAAAGGAAATATGGACTGTGCTATGGACAAAGAAATGAAGTGTGTGAAATAAATGAAGGTGACAAGAGCAAAGATTAAATGTAAAATGCATAAATAACTAAATTATGTAACAGTCAAGGTTGAATGCAATACACAATCTAAAGTCTAGTTTGATGAAATATATGTAAGTGACAAGTGCAGGGATTAAATGAGGATGTGAAATTCAAAGTCCAGTTTGATAACCGTGTCCTCATCCCATTTATATAGCCATGGAACAAGATTCAATGCGCACACACACACTTTATTTAATGATGTGGCTCAATATTAATTGAAGAAGAGTCTATGTTTTAAGAAAGATGATTTAATATTAATATCCTCAGCCACATATTCTTGGAAATATAAAATTAAATGAGTAATCGCCTTTTCTTTTCTTAACAGAGATAGTGGTGTTTGGATTCGGGTTGCAGCAGACTGGTAGCAATTTGAAATAGAATGAAGCCCACTGACAGCAGACAATCCAAAACAGTAGTCAAATGTGCCAAGTTACTCACAACACAATGCTCTTCCATAGCCTTCCACTATCCAAACCTGGCAAAAAAACATTATTTATCAGAATTGAAGGAGAAATCATTAAAACTAAGCAGGTCCTCCTGTCTGCCTACTCACTGATGTTCACAGCATCTTATAGCGCCGTGGTCGGGTTAATATTGGAGTGAATGGACGGCCAGCATCGGTATCAGAAGTCGACGGCGTGACAAAGCACTGGTATTTGATGCCCTGCGAATGGGAACAGGTTGGGTATGCCATGTTCTGGTGGCATGTGTTGATTCTGAGTGGTATGTCATTGTTGATTTTTGGTATGCTAGATTTAGTGACTTGTGGCACTTATGGTATAAACAGTTATGTGTTACACTGTCATACACAACTTCTCACCGGCATATACCGATCCTTATTGACATATGAGTTCACCCCTCAACTTGCATGCTTCTCAGATCAGCAGATCCTTGGTCTGAAACTTGTGGAAACAGATTATGATGAGCCTAGGCTTCACACTAGGTCTGGCAGTCAGAGCCAGGTAAGCATGATCTAGTTCGAGGGGGTGATGTTAGCAGCTGTTCACCGAAGACATTAACCAATAGAGCAGAAAAGGGGACCCTCAATCTGTTCAGCCCTCTTTCTGGCTTTCAAGGTCATTTTTACGTCAGAAAAAACACTACTGAAATGCTTTCTATTTAAGAAATAGAAACAGGTTTGCATGGGGGAATGTAATGCATGGGGACGAGTGTAAAGTAGGAACTCCATTTGATTAATTGCAAATTTGTTTAGGAATATGCATCTCCAAAGTACATTATCAACTGATATAAGGACCTTCAGATAGTTCTTGTACCAACATTTGCATGAATGTCCCTAAATAAATTTGTTTTTAACCACATTACCACAAACAGGTGGTATCCAACAAGTTCATATGTAGGCTGACATGAGCTTGAAGACCAAAGTGTAAAGGATGACCACTCACAGGGTGATACCTCATTTTGAACTCTAACAACCATGGTAAACATAAAAGTGGTGAGGACTCTACTACAAAGAGCACAACATTTTGTGCTCTTGGAAACTAGTTCAGGTTATCTATACATTAAGTGTTAAGAGATGTACATTTTTTGTTAAAAGAGTAAATTTGCTTTTTGCATTGAACAATGGAGGGTCAACCTGTTTGAAAAATAACTGATAAAATTTTAGATAGATTGCAATGTGATTCATATTTTATTAACTGATATTTTCTTATTTCTTGTAAATATCTGCCATCTATAGGGGGGGAATAATGAATGCTTTAAAGACTAGTGTGAAAACATTTTCTGGTGACTGTAGTGATTTGTATGTCAAATGATGGATTGCATGTAAAGTATCTGGAAATAACCTGAGATATCGCTCTGATGAAGGCAAGTTAACCAAAAAAAATGGAAAAGGAATAAAGCATAGTTTGTTATAGAGTGTTTATGACATGTTTAATGCCTTGTGCACTCTTGTAAATCAGATTTCTCTGACTGAACACCAAATACTGGTTCAAAGGAAGGTTCAGCAAAATCACAAAAAAGTATTTTCCTACTTAACCATGGTAATAACCATGTAATGGAGGTGAATGCAGCTATGTTTGTCATGCAGCAACAGGGACTTGCATCAACAGAATAGAGATAAAGATACATTGCTCAACTGCTACTTCCTTATTATACCCCTTGGCGCATAGGCCTTCAAGGCAAAGGCTTTTGTCTAGCTCAGGCTGAAGGTAAAATAGTACAAAGAGTATTGTAGTGAAAATCCCAAGCAGACTATATAATTAGTTGCCCCACCCTGTCAAGACTTGCTGAATTATTAGTTTTTGTGTCATAACACGGATCTGTGTCATTTACAATTTGTCTCTCAGCTTTCCCCTGTTCCTGTTTTACATGCTATGGAAAACTGTCCATACAACTGGCTTTTGATGAAATAAAGGTAGTTGTTGTAAAGCAGTAGTACACAGAGCTTACAAGCATAAAACTGAGTGAAAGAAAGGCCAGACCTGTAGTGAAACTGGCAGACATGTTGATTCCAATCTTCCAGACTGTGTTGACTTCTTATAGACACTTAGTCCTCCAATGCTTCTCCTCTGAATGAGCTCTCCTGACTCTGTACAACAGAGTTAGTTAATCCTGCTAGTAAACCTGACAGAGGAATGTGAGTCTGTGGAGTCAACCTTTAGCTTAATTATTAATCAGTTTGTTATCAAGACAGTCAAACTTTACTGGTTAGCTATAATCACTTGGCAAAGACTGACATGCATGAGGTCAAAACAGTAAAATGTGCCAAAAGTTGGATGAGCCCAGCATTCATGTTAAGTGATGTTATACCCTTCAAGAGGCCCTGTACTGGTGGGTATCAGGCTATGGTGTTTGCTGACCACCTGTAAGGGCTGCACAAATTGTAAAACGAACACACCTCCCTGCCATCCAAGGAAAGTTGCAGTGAGCCTCGCTCTGTGGAAGTCGTGCTGATGAACACTGCAGTTGTGAAAATTCCACAGAGTTGTTTCTGGTGGCTGGTGTTTCTGGGGCCTGTCGGATGATTTTGCGTGGAACATAATGCCAGTGTATAAAAAAATATGACAGCTGTGAGCTCCCACCCCGAACTTTGGCCTTCTCTGATTGGTTAGAAGGGCGAGGCTTGCTTAAAAAACTTTAGAAGGGAATATCTCTGTACTGCTCCTAGGCTGTGCAATAAGCCTGGGGTCACAGAAGCCTTTGACAAAACCTTTCCACATTAAAACATGCTTTGGAGCATATTTCAACAAAAAAAAAGAGAGAAAAATTTACATACTGTAGCTTTAGTCGGTATGAATATGTTTGTCAATGTGAATGTTTTTTTTTAAAACATCCACTGCATGTGATAATTTGAAAGTTTTCATTAGCTGGCAAAACACAAGAAGACGCACATCAATATAGGTGCAGTTAATATTTGCTTATGAGTATAAAATGACCGCTGCACATGAACTCAAAACAACATTATTTATACTTTTAAAATGTATTGCTTACCCTGATTTAATGGCAGTGAAATACTTGACACTTCGGCCAGTCTGAATTAAATGAAACCCACATAGCTTCTCACCTTGTAATTGCTGGTTGTAAATATTTGTGATAAAACAAAAAGTGTAAAGCTTTTTCAAAGATTTAGACATAACTACAGTTCAATTTGAATTAAAATGTTTATTCTTATTTCATTGTGATAGATGTAATGCATACATATAAATTTGCTTGTTTTCATATCAGTCACCCTGCACTAAATGTCTACTGGCATTATTGCTTGAATATGTGGTCAAGATTTTAGTCCTAATACTGCCATAATATCATAATGCGCACAGCAGTCTGTGTCTGTTAATCATTTGTTCTGTCTCTGCATAGAATGTGAAGCAACTTCCAGTGGGGGTTCATAATGTTATGAAAACATTTTTTTCTAAATAAGTGATGAAGATGTGAAGAGGTTTATGTAAACCTTAAAATGTTAATCTGTAATGAAGATCAGGGATGTCTTCGCCTTTCCAGCTGACTCATGGACACACAGAGTTGCTCATATTAGCTCAGCTCTGTTTAAGGTCTATAGCTCTGTACAACACCTATATTGTTCATGATATATACTAATGTAGATGCATCAATCTGAAAGTTTCTTCCCTTAAACCATTTGTGATAGCTAAACCAGCATTTTGGCTGTTACAGAGTACCAGTGCTCTTTTTTACAACCAATTTAAAATATGTACATCCTCGCTGTGATTACTGCTGATTAAAATAATTTCACTGCGTGCAAGGTAACACACTTCTTAACTGTGGATATGTTCATACACCAACATGCTTTTTAGTCTTGTGCAAATTTTTGTCGTATTGTTCTACAGAGCTTATGAAAATGCAATTCCTCCGCCTCATAATTGTTGTGTACAGATAAAGACCTGACAAACAGCGCTGAGCTGCCATGAGCAACACTGATCAGAGCTGTGTCCACAGAACAGCTGAGGGAGAAGTGCTTACCATCACCTTTTATCAGATTGGATTGTTCATTAGACAATTCTGATTTAATTTGTTTTGCTCTCATGTCAGGATATGGTAAAAAGAAAAAAAAAAGTTACCACAAGTTAAGTGCAGGGGAATGCCAGTGCCTTGTTCCAAACAACTGTTAAATTGATTTTTTTCAATCAATATCATGTTGGTTCAAAATTTAACACCACCACTATCTATAGGCCACACCTGAAAATTCGAGTGTAAACACAGTACAGTTAAATTGGTACAGTACAGTTAAATTAACCACACAAAACCCCATAGAAACTGTGTATACCCCCCACCACCAATAATTAATTGAATCAATTAAATCTAAAGTAAACAGAACAGGAGTTATACATAAAAATCGAATAAAAATTAACACCACCACTGCAATAGTACAACAAAATAGGAGAAGTAAATGTGGACTCTTAAACATTAGATCTCAGGCATCTAAAGCTGTATTAATGCATGATCTAATATCAGATTATCATATTGATTTATTTCATCTTACTGAAACCTGGCTGTGTCATGAAGAATATGGTAGCCTAAATGAATCCACTCCGCCCAGTCATATTAATACTCATGTTGAGGTGATGAGACAATCAGATGAACAAGTAAGATCATTACATTTTCTCTGTGACTCTGTGTGTGTCCCGGAATGTTCTTTTGTTATTGTTGAGAGGCCCAACTGGTCTTCCCCATCCTGTTTCATGCCCAAGAAGAGTATACTCTGTGTCTTGGTGTAAGCAGAATATGTTAAGGGGTCAAAGGCCATATATGGGGAAATGTGACTCTTCTTTATCATACATGTACATGTAAATGTATGTCTTGTGGCTGTGTGCAATTGGCTGTAATAATATGAGCTGATACACTGACCAATCACAGATCATTTCTCTGTTCCTTCTGGAACTATAATAGAGTAGAGTTGTTCTTTGTTCGTTGAGACAAACTGATGCAAATCTTTGTGTGTTCTGTCTCCTTATTGTACAATAACATTTTTTAATCTTCAACCCAGCAGTGTTTTGTGTATTATTTCATATGTGTGTTCAGTGTTTTCAGACAATTTCCACGACACTCACATTCCTCGAGACACTGGCTGAGGAGGTGGAGTTGCAGCTATTTTCAACTCAAGCCTATTAATCAACCCCAGACCTAAACTTAATTATAATTTTAAAGCCTTGTTCTTAGTCTTTCACACCTAACCTGGAAAACTTTCCAGCCAATTCTATTTGTTATAGTGTACCGCCCTCTTGGCCCATACTCTAAATTTTTATCTGAATTCTCAGTTTTTATCAAACTTAGTCCTTAGCACAGATAAAGTAATTATAGTAGGTGACTTTAATATTCATGTGGACGTCAATAATGATAGCCTTAGCACTGTGTTTATCTCATTATTAGACTCAATTGGCTTCTCTCAGAGTGTAAATAAACCCACTGACCATTTTAACCACTCCCTTGACCTTGTTTTGACATATGGCATTGAAATTGAACATTTAATAGTCCAAATAGTTTCCACAAAATCCTATTTTATCAGACCATTACTTTTGAATTCCTATTACTGGACTACATGCCATTAGAAAAAAATGTCTTCACTAGATGTCTGTCTGATAGTGCTGTAGCTAAATTTAAGGAAGTGATTCCATCAGCATTGAATTCAATGCCATGTCAATTCAACAGAGGACTCTTAAGACCTTTACACACCAGGGGCATGAGGAATAAATGACACAAAAATGCAAAATACTGACCTGCAAATATTTCCAACTACCTGGATCCTATTGACCCAGAGCGGCATCTGGCAGTCTGTCTGAGGTAAGTTGTTGTATAGTGAAAAAGCTATTGTTATGGAGATCTGCTGATAAATGGTCAAGTGAAGAAAGTGTCCAGGAGCCAGGATGTCTTATGCTGACAATATTTATTGAAGCTTGGCCAAGGAGAATCATCAATACAACAGTGCATGATGCCGCCTCAATTCTGAAGATTTGGCCCCCTCTGATCAGTCTTTAAACCCCTACAGATCATGCCACAAATGCTATATGCCCAGAAATGGTCAAACTCAATGCATCTACAGTATGCAAAATTGGTTCGTTAGTTTCTAAACAAGGAAATGTGTTTACCCATATTAGTTAAGATCACGTTGCATGGAGCTTCAGGTCACCGTCAGCGCATTCTAGTCTGGAGCCACTGTTATCTGACTATGCCAACGAAAACTACGCAGTCACCTATCTGTGGTGTCTAGGGAGTCAAGCAGCCATCTCCTCTGACCTTGGTTGTAGCAAGCAACGTTGATTCACTCTTTATCAGAATGGCTCCTGCCTTCTCCAAACACCACAGATAGCCACTCTGCATCTCAAGGGGAGGAGACAGTGTCTCCTTCTGCTGAGATTTACTGCCGTCTTTCTCTGTGACCCCAAGGCCCATGCTTGACCCAGTGTAGCCCAATTTGTAGTCCCTAAAGATAGAAAATTCCATAACAATCCTCTCTTATTGATCATAAGATCAATACTAATTACCAATACCCTTAATTATTAACTTTGCAGACCACCAGGAGCACCTTCAGAGTATAAATGACATATGCATTACAGAATAATTTTTAATCACACAGCAAATCAAGAGAATATATGAATGAACTTCTACATAAAACAAAATTAGCAAACATCATTCTTTGAACTCATCATTCAGTTAAGATCAATCCATATAATCAGTGTGGTGAAAACCCCTCTTTTGTACCACCCATAACACTTCTTCCACATGACCCAATGAGTTCCGCTTTCCAGCCAACAAGGACACTTATGAGGCAAACCCTCAAATGAATGAAGATCCCCTGAAACACTAAGGCATTAAAGGAGCTTGTGACAGAGGTCACAGATCACATGCACCTACTGACAGAGGTCAAAAATTTCACTCATTCAACTGAAAGTGGAACAAAAAGACCTTGCCCTAACTACTTTACTCTAGACAGGAGCAAAGCCAAACCTCAGTGACAGGGAGGATAAAGACCTATTTTGCCCTTCTCATTTTAGATGAAACCCTAGCAACTTAAAGGGTGGTATCATGAAAGCTGGAATCATCAAAAAATAAAAATAAAAACAAAGAGGTAGCAGCATGTTGGCATGTTGTCTGCAGATAGAAAATATGTTATTTCTCAACTTTATTTAGTACAAACAGACATATCTTTTTGTCTCTATCCGGCTCTCTGGTTCATTTAATTTTTTTTTTTACAGATCCAAAGTCTCCTCCTCAACATTCCTCCTCAAGAGGAATGACATCCAGCCCGAGATGCTGAACCCACTCCTCAAAACCTTGATAATCATAGTACCTCATACCCACATTATTGGTAGCACCTGGGGTGCTTGAACTACAGACCGTGTGGTCTTCTTCACTATCAGCTTGATTATTGAAGGAGGATGAAGAGGAGAACAGTGACCACAAGAGTTGTTAAGAACTTGATGCCTAGCGCCGTGTCATGTGCCATGTCCATGACATCAGCTGTTGCATCAGAGATGTAGTAGCAACGTTCAATACAGGTTCCACCTTGTGCCACCAACAGGAAATCAAGCGCCATGCAGTTCTGTAAAGCTACTCTTTTGACTTCCTGCAACTCTAGCCTCTATGTTCGGCCAGCATAGCTCTACATGAGGCGTTAAGATGATTCTCTAGGGCTTTAGACAGGGATGAGAGTTCCTGCTGGGATATGTATATACCATACTAGGGTAAAAAGCGGCTGAACAGTTACACACCTGTATTTTAACTGACCCTATGGACCTAGTGCCAGACCATGGTTGCACATAGACTAGAGCTTCAGCCATAACAGTGGTAGTATACAGCTGGGGAACACACACCTGGTTTGAGGAGGTTTTGAACAATTTGTCTGGGCCAGAATTATTTGGACTCTATAGTCTCACATACATTTGCATATGA
The DNA here is from genome assembly GCA_038419695.1 of Scomberomorus guttatus. Taxonomy (NCBI): domain Eukaryota; kingdom Metazoa; phylum Chordata; class Actinopteri; order Scombriformes; family Scombridae; genus Scomberomorus; species Scomberomorus guttatus. Next base: position 173,637 of record CM076454.1, read on the forward strand.
GCGATGCGTAAGTGTGTGGTGTAATTAAATCCGCTCAGCAGGTATTGGTCATTGACTGTTTTTGGAATGTATAGAGCAATGTCTGCAATTTGTCGAGACTTACCGGAGTCTACAGTCTACAGTCTACAGTCTTTAAGTCTTGAAGCAAGATCATTCCAGTTGAACATTTTGTAGTCGGCTTTGGTGAATGGAATCAGGTTAAACATTGGAGAGTGCATTGACACTGGCATATTTTGGCATAACCAAAAGTTACTGAGATTACAATCACACACATAATCAACCATCAGGCTGAGGGCTGAATTTGCTTTTTGCACTACTGGCTGATGAACACTGCATGTTGCTTTATTTTGCACCGTTGGTTCAGGTTTGGCTGAACAAAACACCAATTGTGTTTTTGGATGAAAAGTGACCATTCTGGAGAAGGCTTTTTAGCTTCATCAGTTTCATTTTTTTCAATGGTCTTACAGCTTTTTATCTCCCCTGGAACCACTTGGTAATTAACACCCCACAGTTTACAATCAGGATAAGTTTTCAGTTGCTGTTTAGCAAAACACCACAGTTCTAGAGGTGTGGTCAAAGGTACAGCAGGTGTGAACTTTACCTTCATTAGCCTGCCTGCAAATTGCTCCATCTCAACCCATGTTTTGTCATGCGTGGCCCACCACCATTTGCCTCTAGAGAAGGTCAAGGGATATGCAACATAACAGTCATTCACTTCACATCTATCAATGGGAGATTCAAACACAACAGTGTTCACAGTTTGTTTTGCTCAGAAGAGAGCTGGAAACATATGTCTATCAGTCTTTTCTGACTCTTTTCTTTCCGACTCTCTCATTGCAACATTGTCAATTTGTCTCTCAGTTTTGTCTGCACTTACATTACTGTTAAGTCCAAGGCGACTTGGACGTTCAGGGTCTGGTTCATGGTTCGCCTCTCCAGGAATGTTCTACAGAGAGGGCCCCCTTTTATGGGGCACTGGATCAATGGCACTGACCATGCCATGAGCAGGAAAGCCTCCCTGCTCTCCATCATCTGGAACAAGAGAGCCACCCGGTTCTCTGTCGTCTGGAACACCTTGATCTGCTCCCTGCTCGAGCCTGCTCAGCAGGAGGGAAAGGAGGAGTAACCGACCGGTTATTCGCCATGGCTCTGCACTCCAATCTGCATGGATCACGGAGCCACGGCATGGATCCATTCTGCTCTGCCCTCGACTCTCAGGGCTGTACTAGTCATCAGCAACACCTGGTAAGGACCTTTCCACCTGGGAGACAAAGACACCTTTTTTAGAGACTTGATTAGTACAAAATCACCTTCCTGAAAAAGATGAATTGGTTCCTCTGATGGTTTGGGGAGCCTGTCAGACACCTGTAAGTGAAACTTTCTCAAAATCTCTGTTAGATTTTTCACATATTCAGTCATGAATTCATCCGTCCAAAGCAGGGTAGTTTTGTGTGGTGTCAGAGGGGGGGCTTGTCACTGTGGACATTGGTCTCCTCATCAACCCAACCCACAACTGACAGACATGAGTGATTTTTGACACAAAATCTTTTAGCAGACACTTCACAACCGTTCTTGCGTCTTCTTTTCTTGTTGCATAACCCTCCACCCATTTCAAGAACCGATCGGTTATGACTAACAAATATTTGTAGCTGAGGACCTGATTGCAAATGGTCATGCTTCACTGTGCTGTTCTTTGCATGTCGCCCATGTACAACATGAACAAAGATGGTTTGAATTCGAGCTCTGACTCTCTCAATCAGCCACTTATCACAATACAAATACACAATAATGACAGAATGACTTCTCTTTAAAGCTATAACAGTATTTATTAATCTCCACAAAATCAACAAAGTTAACGAATGTTTCGATTAATTCACACTGCACTACCAGCTAATGCTACAACAAATACACAGATAACAGCATAAACAAGTTCCACATGTGTAAGCAAAGTGTGTGTGTATGTGTGTGTGTGTATGTGTATGTGTGTGTGTATGTGAGTGAGTGGATGTGTGAGTGAGTGGTCGTGCAGGACCAGGAATGGTGGGCGTGATCTGACCAGGTGACGTCGCGCACCTTACGGTAGCGGGCGTGACCTGGGGAGATGACGTTGTACGAAATTGAGATGGCGGGCGTGGCCTCGTGAGGAAGTCACGTCACGCGACAATGAACCGGCGGAAGTGCCGCGGTATTCAAACAGTACAATGGCAAAATGGCGCCACCTAGCAATCGGCGGTTCTGCACTCACCCAATTTATGTTCACAAGCACACGTGTCTGATGGCGGATAATGAGGGACAGAGCAACGCTATGTCCCACGCTATCTTACCGTCAGATGTGTAAAAGAGATGTGCGGTTATGTAGGTGTGCGTGTGTGCGGGTTAGTAGGAGAAGAGAGAGGGGGGGAAAGAGAGAGAAAGGGAAAACCGACTCTCGGCGGAGTCTCACGACCGTGGGGGGAAGGCAGCGGTTACTTTATCTACAGAGAGCGCGCGCACGGATAGCAATCTGTGCGCCCGTTGTCTGGTGGTTAGCGGATAAGGTAACTTACTCTCCTCTCACGGTGGCACAAACACAGTGGTCCCGAATGGGACAAAACAACAGTTTAGCGTGGTGAACACTAACTAAACAGGTAGCAACTTCAGATTACTCGCTAGAGTAAGCAGGCATGGACTCGGCGGTCCGTTAAACATCAACAACGTACAATAAGCACTAAGCTTATGAAACACACACAAAATATTATAGTCTCTGCCCAGACAACCTCTTACTTGTGTCGCTCTTTATAGCGAACTGATGTGTGTTTAGTCCGTCGGTGTACACCACGGGGGGTGGGGGGGGGTGGGGGGGTGGGGGGGGGGCTCCGGTGTGTGGTACTGGCGGTGCCGTTCAATTCCTCGGGGACAACGGCGGCTGGTTCCTCGGTGGGGCAGCGAGGAAACTCAGGGTGGTCGACTTGGTCGGTAGATAGCGGGGCGTAGAAGTTATCCGCTTCTCCGTGAAGATAATCCCTCTTCTTTCAGGGTGGTCGACTTGGTCGGTAGATAGCGGGGCATAGAAGTTATCCGCTTCTCCGTGACGAGAATCCCTCTTCTTTCAGGGTGGTCGACGTGGTCGGTAGATAGCGGGGCATAGAAGTTATCCGCTTCTCCGCGAAGAAAATCCTTTCTTCCTTCTGCAGGCAAGGTGAGAGGGCTGGGTTGCACACAGCGCTCTCTGTGGATCCGATGATTGTGTTCTGGATGAACACGGGTCGTGGTTTCGTCTCGTCCAGCGAGGGGAGAAACTCCAAAAAGAAAAGGGGGAATACACGTGTACGGTTACCTCCGTAGCAAATCTGGCCGGTGAAGAAAGCGAACTTCCTCCTGGCGCGGTTACTGTGGAAAGGCGACGGCAACTCCGTGCAGCCGCTTCTTAAGGGGGCGATGACGTCACGGCTGTGTTGCCGTGACTCCTGGTGGTGGTTGTGGATCTCTGCCAATCCGCGACTCGGGTTTGAGCTCCCGCTGTGATTTCTCACTTAGGTGCGAACTGGCAAAGCATTGTGGGAGGAGGGCTCTGCGAGCAGCATTTTGGTGCTGCTCCCTTTTTTTTTCAGGGGACAAAGGACAAAGGAAGCCTCGTGGTCAGGTTTCAGGTTTTACATGTAGGCCTGCCTTTGTCTGGCCTCATGGTTGAGGACCAACATTAGCCATTGCATTTCCTTGTAAAACAGGATCAGTTCCATTAGTGTGAGCAGCACATTTGACAATTGCAAGCTGAGACAGGCACAAAATAGCATCTAACAGGTCATTTACCAAAACGTGATGCTTTAGCAGTCTGCCAGATGATGACATAAAGCCTCTCATCTTCCATAATTGTCCGAAGTCAGGAGCAGCACCGAATACATAGCACGAGTCATGCCTGGGCCACACTGGCTGCGTGAGCAGTGCGTGTGCGTCACGGAACCTCTTGGTTTTCATTTCGGTGCCCATGTTAACAGGTTAGAGCAGCCACACAGCCTGCGTGAGACACATGTCAAACGCGCATCTCACGCCGCAGCAGCCACGCTTCATCTAGAGATTCTGAGTCTCGCCTATTTTTTCCGCGTGCCGCGCGGTTCTCAGCAAAATAGACAGGGAAAATGATCTGTTGACAGTCATATTGACATCATACCAGCAACAATAACACATTTCACTATGGTTTCAATGTCTATATGTTTAGAATATGTCACAGACATGAAGTGTCACCATTGCGGGTCAGCCTGGGCGATGTACGCCGGGGCAGGGAGCCTTTCTGGCGGGGAACTCCAGCACAGAGAGTCAGTGACACATGGAGCTTCTTGTTTCGAATCCTGCTCGCTTTCTGTGATATTAGCTCAAGCCGGGGCTCCTGCCTGCTGTTTCACCTGCTTCCAGACAGAGATTTAGCGTTGTTATTTTCCTTATTTGTTGTCAATTTCCCTCCTGACAGTTTGGAGGTTTGTCGGGGTGTGTTTGGCTCGTTTGGGGAACTTGGTGTCGTCTGGGGGGATTTTCCTCACTTGGAGCGGTGACAGCGGGGGTTTAACTGGCGGAATAATTAATGTAATCAATAAAAAAAACCCTGTCCTGTGTGAGGTAAATGTGACTGACACAGAAGTATCCAGACCCCGCCATGCCCGTCAGAAAGAAAGCCGCTTTCACCTCACATATTATTATTGATTTTTCACAATTGAGCACACGTTTCTTAACCTTTATCTGTCTAAACTATTAATAAATTAAATGATATGAAACATTCTATTATTGATTGCCATTATCAAAGTGAAACTCTATGTAGAAAGATAGGGCTGGCAGCAGCAGAGCCGCAGCAGCAGCAGCAGCAGCAGCAGCAGCAGCAGCAGCAGCGCAGCAGCAGCAGCAGCAGCAGCAGCAGCAGCAGCAGCAGCAGCAGCAGCAGCAGCGCAGCAGCAGCAGAGCCACTACAGCAACGCTCTCTGTGTGAACACCGCGAAGTGTGGCCCAGGTGTCAGTGTAGATAGTGGCAACCTTATCAGAAGCAAGAATACAAGCTCTGGTAAAAGCATACAGTTCTGCAGCCTGAGCTGAAGTTCCATGGGGCAGAGCTCTCAATTCTACCGCTTGGCAATCATTTACTACTGCATAGCCAGCCAGGTGTATGTCGGATGGTCTGCTAGCTGAACCATCAGTATAAAGAACCATATCAGAATTACGTATTGGTGTCTGCAATAGGTCTGGCCTTGGGGATGTTCACATGTCAATAGTGGCCACGCAATCATGCTCATCATCCATATTAACCAATGGAAGGAGAGTAGCTGGATTCAATGGAGGTTGTAGCGGGTCAACTACAAAAAATGCCGGGGTGCCAGTCAGAGTCAAGTCTGACAAAAAAAATAAAATAAAACAGAACAAAAATAATGCAGTCAACCCCCACAAATATAATAAACAGGCAGCTTAACACAGCAAAAAAAATAAGCAATCAACACACCTGCAAGGTGATTTTCAGAATGTGAATATATATATTTTTTTTTTCACTGCCAGACTAACCAAAAAACAAGAGTTCAGTTCAGTCCTTGGTTGGGAACTGTCTGTTCCTGGGTTTTCCAACACCCACCGTTCAGTTCAGACATAGGCCAAAACAAAACAAAAAATCCGCTCCGGGTTTTACCGCGGACACCCACACAAAAAAATAAGGAAATAACTCAAATAAACCAGCGTCTCTCGTCGCGGTGCAGTACAAACAAAAGGAAAAGAACAACGAAAACAAAATGTACAACGGGTACTCACTGTACCGAAGTTGAAAATAAATGTGTCAGTCTGTCAGTCGGTCGGTCGGTCGGTCAGTCTTCTCCACCGGACCCGGCACCTCCGGACGCTTGAAACAGCTGATCCAAGTCAAGAAATATACAATCCACTCCACGGGACGACGGGACTCCAGTAAGCATATATCCAACGTGGACTTAAACACACGCTAACAACACTATGCACTGTTCAGTTTTCGACCCTCGGGACTCTCCTCTTCCTACCTCTCTAATACCGGTGACTTGCACCTATCCTAAATACTTCTCCTGGAGGACAAATTGAAAACCGCGCGGGATGCGGTGGCTTTCGTCCATTGGAGTAGGCGCTGACTGTGGGTGGATGACGGAGGACGCCCATGAATGGAGGTGTGTTTGAAGGTGTGGAGCAATGTGTTTCAGACTGCAGCGCTACACTTCCCCCCCCTTAACAGAAGCCGACCAACGGTAAGGCGCAGTAGTTGGACTAGTATGTGTGGTTACACAGAATTACATTCTAGGTTTTTGTTTAAGGGATGTTGGTCAGTCGTTGTCTGAGTCAGTGGGATTGCTAAAATTGTAATTTCCTAGTTTCTCGGCAGATCCTTTAATCAATCCTCCATTAAAGGTAGAACAGGAGGAGTCTGTAAATCCCAGGAAGTCTTCTTCATCCGACTCCTCATTGAAGATTTCAAGGAGGTGTTTTTTCTCCTGCTCCTGCAGATCCTGAGCAGTCGGGTAACAAGGTTTAAGGCGGGAGATGTGGACAACTTTCAAGTCTGTGCCGGAATTTTCTAGGACAACTTTATAATTTACAGGCCCGACTTGTTCAACGACCCGATATGGCCCTTGCCATTTTGGAGCTAGTTTGGCAGCAAAAGATTTGTCAGCCTTGGAGAGAGGATGGGCTCTCAACCAGACTCTGTCCAGTTCTTGAAACTCAAGGTCACGTCTGTGTTTGTCATAGTTTCTTTTTTGGCGTTGACGAGCAGAGTCCAGATTTTTTTCCACGAAGGAACAGAGATCTTTGAGCTGTGTGACTTTGAGGTATGGAGGAGTGTCAGGAGCAGTTTCCTGAGGTTGCAACAGGGAGTCAAGGGGTCCTCTCAGGGAACGACCAAGATTAAGTTCGGCAGGAGAAACGCCAGTTGACTCCTGGACTGCAGAGTTAATTGCAAACCGGAATTCAGCCAGGTTCTTGTCCCAATGTTTATGATTATCACCAACATAGGAAGCTATCATTGTTTTCAGGGTACGGTTCACTCTCTCTGTTAGGTTAGTTTGTGGATGGTATGCAGATGTTAATTTGTGTCCCACATTCCAGGTTCTGCATACAGTTTGGAAAACTGAGGAAACAAACTGTGTTCCCCGGTCCGACAGGATGTAGTCAGGAATGCCCCACCGGGTCAAGATGTCTTTGACCATGATCTGCGAGATGGTTTCAGCAGTGGCATTTCTGATGGGGAACAGTTCAACCCACCGGGAGAAATAGTCAACAAACACCAGGAGATAAACGTTTTGTTTGGAGCTTTTGGGGAAAGGACCCATCAAATCCACTCCCAGCATCTCCCAGGGGCGGTGAGCTTGAGTTTGCTGAAGTTTTCCGGCAAGTTTTCTGTTTTCTGGTTTATACCGTTGACACGTGGCACAGTTCTTTACATGTTCTCTGACATCCCAGCTCAGCTTTGGCCAGAAGACAAGATGTTGTAGTCTTCGGTAGGTTTTGTGCCTGCCCAGATGTCCAGAGAGGGGATCTTGGTGGAAGTAGTCCAGCAACTGTGAGCGGAAACTTGGAGGTATATAGAGTTGGTAGATGGTTTTGTAAGGAAGGGTGATGCACCGGTAGAGGAGATCGTCCATGATGATGTATGCCGGGTTCGTATCATTGTCTTGTCCCATTTCTACTACTTGTTGATATAGAACTTGACACTCTGGATCTTCCTGTTGTCTCCTCCACAGAGCCTCAATGGAGATGGGAAGCTCTTTTGATGGTTTTGGAGGGGCAGACATGACGGTAGCATACACAGGTGCGGTTGTATGGAGGGAGTCTGTTGGAGCTCGGGAGAGGGCATCTGGTACAATGTTATATTTTCCCTTTCTGTATTCCACAGTGAAGGTAAATTCTTGAAGCCGGAGTGCCCACCTGATCAGTCGGGTGCTGGGTTTGGTGGTTTTGAACACCCATAGAAGGGAGGCATGATCGGTAACCACCGTGAACAGTCTACCTTCCAGGTAAGTTCTCCATTTCTCCACTGCCCACACCACGGCCAAGCATTCAAGCTCAGTGGCAGCATAATTTTTCTCTGCAGGGTTTAGACTGCGACTGGCAAAGGCGAGGACTTCCTCGGTTCCATAGCTCGATTTCTGGACGAGCACAGCCCCAAGCCCAATCTCACTGGCATCGGTGTATACCACAAAGGGAGCATTGAAGTTTGGATGGGCCAGGACAGGTGGTTTGACCAGGTGATTCTTCAGTGTAATAAAAGCTGTTTGGCATTCAGGTGACCAGCAAAATTTGGCTCCTTTTTTCTTTAGGGCATTCAGTGGTTCCGCAATCTGGGAAAAATTGGGGACAAATCGGTGATACCACCCAGCCATGCCCAGGAACCTTTGTAGAGCTTTCAGGTTGGTGGGTGCAGGGAAGTTCTGTACAGCCTCAATTTTGTCTGGGTCCACCTGGACTCCTGTAGCAGAGACGATATGGCCCAGGAATTTCAAAGAGGTTCTGAAAAACTTGCTTTTCTTCATGTTCACTGTCAGACCTGCGTTCCGGAGTTTGTCCAGGACAGCCTGGACATCATATGAATGCTGTTCCCAGGATGACGAGAAGATGATGATGTCATCCAAGTAGACAAAACAGATGACTCCCTTCAACTCTCCCAGTGCTCTCTCCATGAGCCTTTGGAAGGTGGCAGGGGCATTCTTAAGTCCGAATGGCATGACTTTAAATTGGAACAGTCCATGAGAGCAGATAAAGGCTGTGACTTCCCTCACCTCTGGATCCATCTCTACTTGCCAGTAGCCACTATTTAGGTCCAGCGAAGAGAAAACAACAGCACCTGAGAGACTCTCCAATATCTCCTGGATGGTGGGAATGGGATAAGCGTCAGTGACTGTGTTTTCATTCACCTTACGGAAGTCGACACAAAACCTTGGTTTTCCTTCTCTTTTGGGAGTCAGGACTACAGGTGAGGCCCATGCAGAATAAGAAGGTTCGATGACGTCATCCTTCAGCATGTCCTCAATGAGTTCCTTCATCACCTTTTGTTTGGGAGGGGAGACCCGATAGGGTTTCTGTCGGATGGGTACAGGACTGGTGAGAAAGATTTGATGTTTTAATATCCCAGTACGTCCCACTTTGGTTGTACCCACATCCACATTGTTACGTAACAAATTGTGTAAGTGATGCTTACTGTGCTCCTCCAGGTGAGACTCCTGAACTGCCCTCAACATCAAATCTGCATCTTCCAAAGGGGTCTGTGTAGGGAACAGTGCAGTGGCCGCTGGAGCTTCTGCAGAAAAGAAGGCAATAGAGTTACCAGTCTCCCCCTCCCCGGGAAAAACGGACTCTGCACAAAAGTAGAATTTCTTTCCCAGTTCATCTTCATAATCTTCTGACAGAAAGGCCGCACAGAACTTTTCTTGAAAGTCTGGCCAGGTATGAGTGTTTAAACGCCCCACATCCCACCAGTCCCTCGCTGTTCCATGTAGGACATTCCTTAAAGTTGCCATCAACTCCACATCCGTCAGTGGATTTAAAGCAAGAAAATCATTGCATTTCTCCAAGTACAAGAGGGGGTCTGCTTCATCCTCCATCTTTCCAAATGATGGAAACTGCAGTTTCACAGGACATTTTCCTGTTAACCGTGCTCTGGCATCCAAGAGAACAGGTGAGTCCTCAAGAGACTGACACACACCTGCCTTATCCGTCAGAAGAGTAGATTGGAGGCGCTGACTCCGAGCATCCTCCAACCGAACATTTTTCTGTGCTGCTTGCACAGGAATTGTTGTAAGAGCAGATACGTTCAGTGTTTGTTTCATGGTACCCAATTCCTGGGACATGGAATCCATATTTTGGGTCAATTTCCACACATCATCCTGCAGGTGTCCAACTGATTGTGCAACTGGTGTCATGAACTCTTTGATGTCCTTTAAAACCTCTGTATGATGGTGAGTTAAGCGCCAGTTAAGGTTTGCTGAAAACTGGTTCCTCAGAAACGTTGATTGTTTATCCAGAGTTTCATAAAAGTACTGAAATTGTTGTTCATATGTTGATGTGACCTTTTTAAATAAAGTTGTAACTGTTTTTTCAAGCTCCTCCTTGTGTTGTTTTTGTGTTTCCATTAGAATTTTGAATTTTTCCTCCAAAGTTGCTTTCATTGTTTTATCCGTGTCCACTGGTTCCTCCATTACTTCAGTCGTCCATAAAGATGAACAACCATCCTGCTTTCCAGTTTCATCCAGAGATGTCCCTGCTAGAGGAATGAGAGGTTGCGACAAATCTGGGTTTAATGAACCACACAAATCCATATCCAACAATGAATATGTGGTCCTTTTCTCTGCTGCTGGCTGAGTTGGACTGCCATTTTGGTTTGCTGCAGCCATTTTAACAGGTGTTGGTTGAAGGTGTGTGTTTTTTTTTTTTTTTTTTTTTTTTTTTCAATCCAGGGTTTTTAATGAATCCAGATATCTGGGGTGCCACTTTTGTAGCGGGTCAACTACAAAAAATGCCGGGGTGCCAGTCAGAGTCAAGTCTGACAAAAAAAATAAAATAAAACAGAACAAAAATAATGCAGTCAACCCCCACAAATATAATAAACAGGCAGCTTAACACAGCAAAAAAAATGAGCAATCAACACACCTGCAAGGTGATTTTCAGAATGTGAATATATATATATTTTTTTCACTGCCGGACTAACCAAAAAACAAGAGTTCAGTTCAGTCCTTGGTTGGGAACTGTCTGTTCCTGGGTTTTCCAACACCCACCGTTCAGTTCAGACATAGGCCAAAACAAAACAAAAAATCCGCTCCGGGTTTTACCGCGGACACCCACACAAAAAAATAAGGAAATAACTCAAATAAACCAGCGTCTCTCGTCGCGGTGCAGTACAAACAAAAGGAAAAGAACAACGAAAACAAAATGTACAACTGGTACTCACTGTACCGAAGTTGAAAATAAATGTGTCAGTCTGTCAGTCGGTCGGTCGGTCGGTCAGTCTTCTCCACCGGACCCGGCACCTCCGGACGCTTGAAACAGCTGATCCAAGTCAAGAAATATACAATCCACTCCACGGGACGACGGGACTCCAGTAAGCATATATCCAACGTGGACTTAAACACACGCTAACAACACTATGCACTGTTCAGTTTTCGACCCTCGGGACTCTCCTCTTCCTACCTCTCTAATACCGGTGACTTGCACCTATCCTAAATACTTCTCCTGGAGGACAAATTGAAAACCGCGCGGGATGCGGTGGCTTTCGTCCATTGGAGTAGGCGCTGACTGTGGGTGGATGACGGAGGACGCCCATGAATGGAGGTGTGTTTGAAGGTGTGGAGCAATGTGTTTCAGACTGCAGCGCTACAAGGTGAACGCTTTAAATTATGTGGGGACTGAAAAGACTGATTGTTTCATAACCTGAGCAACATGCTGCCATCATGTGTTGAGTAGCAGATGTGTTCAAAATGTGTAACACTGCATGTGGAACGTGTACGACACAGTCATGAGCCAGTACAATGGGAGAAGATTTTCCAATCAGGAGGGCACAGCAGCCACCACTCTTAGGCAACTTTGCATACCAAGGACTACAGGGGTTATTCAAGAGGAGTAGTATGCAACAGGACAGTAATGAGACCCAAGTTTCTGAACCAGAATGCCTGTAGCAAAGCCACCTCTTTCATGTATATGTAGATGGAACGGCTGATGATAGTCTGGCAAACCCAAAGCGGGAGCGATGGTGAGAGCATGCTTCAGATCTTGAAAAGGTTTGTGCATGTCATCAGTCCACTGCACCATGGGAGGAGCTGACTGCAGTGTGGCAGCTTGGAAAACAGAGTCCATAGTTGCATACTCAAAAATCCAATGCCTGCAATAGCCGTTGCAAGGAATAAGATGATCTCCTTTTTGGTCTTAGGAGGAGGCATGTTGACTGGCAGCTTCATCCTCTTTGGTGACAAAACACACTGTCCATCCTTCAGACCATGACTCAAGTACATCACTTCAGACCAACAGAATTGCAACTTAGCCAGTAACGCTCTATGACCACACTCAGCCAGTCTCTGCAGGAGCAAGATAAAGTCAGTTTGGCAAGCTTCTTTTGACGGAGAAGCTATTAGGAGATCATCTGCGTGCTGCAGGAGAGTGGAGCCCCTGGCAGGTTTTACTGCTGCTGCATACACCGTACGACTCTCGACAAAACCCTGCGGTAAACACTGCCATGTGTACTGCTTGCCTTTAAACATGAATGTAAACAGATACTGGCTATCGGGATGCAATGGTATTGAGAAAAAGGCTGAACATAAATCAATGACTGTGTAGTGTGTCGGGTTGGATGGTAATGAGGCTAAAATCGAATTGGTGTCTGGCACAATTGGAGCTGTAGGCACTACAATGTTATTAATGGCTTGCAGATCTTGCACAAACCGCCATTCATCTGGGCGATTTGCTTTTGGAATATGCAAAATGGGTGTGTTGTATGGGCTGGTGGTTTGAACCAGCACACCTGATCCAATAGAGACAAATTGTCCTGTCCCTGAAGTTCTTCCACAGTCTCTTAGCTTCTTCAACTAAAATCATAAACAGTATGTTAAATACGATATTAAAACATAGCATGTCAGCCATCAAACACAAAGCATTTGTGTGCTCCAATATGTATTCTCCAGTGTCTTTTGTTACCTTTGGGTAGTCTATGTGCAGTGCCCAAGTAAAAAGCTACACAGAGTGCCTCCTGTATTTGATTAATATGACATTAACATTAGATAGTCAGCTTACATTAGCTAGAGTAAAGAAAAAAAGAGTAAACTACATAAGCTATTCACTATCCTGACAGCCTAGTCTTTATAATTTTTGTGTCCCTTGTCATACAGTACCGGGTGATGACAAATGCAAATGATCAACAGGTCTGCCATTGACATTAGGAGTTGTGACATGATGTCCGTTCTGCACAATGTGATTGGTTGATGCCTTTATTCGCGATGACCTCGATTGACCTCATTCCGAAAAAAATTATGTTGTTTTTTCACCATGTAATATTCACGTTCTGTGTGAAGGTACTCATGACAAAAACAACAGTTTGAAAAAATACATTGACGTGAATTAATCGCATGAAAAAAATGCCCCCAGTGTGTAAAGGCCATTATGCTAACTTTAGTCCCTCCCAAATTGATCATCTTGTTGATTGCCGCAGGCTCAGTGCGAATGACATTCAACTCCATCGCCCCTTTAAAAAAAGATAATAAAACAAAAGCGGTTAGCTCCATGGTATAACTCCCAAACCCACAAATTAAACATCATGAAAATTTGAAAGGATATGGGGTTCCACCAAACTGGAAGAATCTCGCTTAGTCTGGCAAGATAGCCTTAAAACATATAGGAAGGCGCTCTTATTACTCATCATTAATAGAGGAGAATAAAAAAAACACCCCTAGGTTCCTTTTCAGCACTTTGGCTAGGCTGACAAAGAGTCATAACTCTATTGATCCATTTCCTATAGCTCTCAGTAGTAAAGAGTTCATGAGCTTCTTTAATGAAAGAATTTTAACTATTAAAGACAAAATTCATCACCTCCTGCCCTCAAGAGGCACCGATTTATCCCCAAACACAGGTACATAGAAACAGCTGTAAAAACCTAATATACAGTACTGTGCAAAAGTTTTAGGCACTTTAGATGTTCAGATTCTTAATGCAGAACCATCAAGGAGGCGTCTGATCAGCCCCAAATTTATTCTGCAGCATGACAACAACGAGCCCAAACACACAGCCAGAGTCATAAAGAACTATCTTCAGCAACAAGAAGAACAAGGAGTCCTGCAACAGATGGTATGGCCCCACAGAGCCCTGATCTCAACATCATGCAGTCAGTCTGGGATTAAGAGACAGAAGCAGCTGAGACGCCTAAATCCACAGAAGAATTGTGGCAACTTCTCCAAGATGCAGGAACAACCGACCTGCCAAGTACCTGAAAAACTGTGTGCAGGTGTACCGAGGAGAGCTGGTTTAAGTCCTATGTATCAGATCGACTTTAGTTTGTACATGTTTGTACATGCGTGATGAATCTTCCATGCAAGCAAAAGTTAGACACGGAAGTCCACATGGTTCTGTGCTTGGACCAATACTACTCACCTTATATATGCTTCCTTTAGGAAACACTCACATAAATTTTCATCATTATGCAGATGATACCCAATTGTGTTTATACTTGAAGTCAAATGAAACCAATCAGTTAATTAAACTCCAAGTATGCCTTAAGGACATAAAGACCTGGATGACATGCAATTTTCTGCTACTAAACTCAGACAAAACCGACATTATTGTGTTTGGCCCTAAACACCTTAGAAACACATTATTTAATGATATAGCTACTCTAGATGGCTTTACCTTCCAGCACCACCATAAGGAATCTGGTAGTTATCTTTGATCAGGATATGTCATTTAACTTCCACATAAAACAAATTTCAAGGACTGCCTTTGTTCACCTACGTAACATTGCACATTGTGAGGCACATTCTGTCTCAAAAAAGTGCACATGCATTTGTTACTTCTAGGCTGGATTACTGCAATTCTTTATTATCAGGCTGCCCTAACAAGTTTCTAAAGACTCTCCAGCTGGTCCAGAATGCAGCTGCACATGTACTGACAAAAACTAGAAAAAGAGATCAAATTTTTCCCATTTCAGCTTCTCCACACTGGCTCAGTGTAAAATCTAGAATAGAATTTAAAATCCTTCTGCTTACCTACAAAGCCCTTAACGGTCAGGCACCATCATATCTTTAAGAACTCACAGTACCCTATTACCCCACTAGAACACTGCGCTCCCAGAATGCAGGCTTATTTGTGGTTCCTAGAGTCTTCAAAAGTAGAATGGGAGGCAGAGCCTTCAGCTATCAGGCTCGTCTCCTGTGGAACCATCATCCAGTTTCAGTCCAGGAGGCAGACACCCTCTCTACGTTTAAGAGTAGGCTTAAAATTATTCTTTTTGATAAAGCTTATAGTTAGGTAGTAGGGCTAATGCTATAGGCCCACCCTGTTCTGCTCGAGGTTTTTCCTTGCCACTGTTGCCAACCCACTGTTGTTGGGTCTCTGTAAATTAAAGAGTACAGCTCTATGTGAAAAGTACCCTGAGATAATTTCTGTTGTCTGCGATATATAAATAAAATTTGCTTGGTACGTTAATGTGACTAATTTTGCAGTTTAGATGAAGACTGGTGTAGGCTGGCGAGCTTGCTTTCTGGGACAGGAGAGATACATTATCAACCCTAAATCTGTTGCTTCAGTGCTGGCATCTGTGGGGGACTACAAACTGTAAGAACTCGAGGTAAGCCAGGCTGAAAGATGAGACACAACACACCTCTCATTCTAAAACTTATTGTAAGCTTTTGAGGTTGGATCTTGTAATGATGACTGGCTATTCAGTGATGTCTTCTTCATTTCTTCAGCTCTTCTGAAACTTGACATTTCTAATTTTAGGTAGTGTTGTCTGTTGCATCACACAGCTATCTGTGGCTTCAACAAGACAGCAGCAGCAAAACAAGATAATTGTCTAATTGTCTCGCTTTTTGCTGTTTTTTGTTACAGATGGTGCTGATTCTTCATGAAGTCCATCTGGAAATGTATTATTATGTATGGAAATGTATTATTTGTAGTCAAGGACTGGCTGGAACTGTGATGCCACTATTTTATCATCTTTTGAACCCAACTCGGACTACTCCAGTTTCTCTTTGAGTTCTGAATTACTTCCTAGTGAGGTGCTCTCCCACTTTAATGAGTCTGTCAATAACCTATCAAATGTGTCTTTTGTTGATATCTATGGTACATCTTTACAGCACAAAGCATTTCAGGAGAATCACTTTGAGGCAGGAAATCTTTTTTTTTTAATTAGAGTCAGTGCAGAAACAAGAAACATGGCGAGTGAGATGACATGCAACAAGAGTCCCACATCCATGAACTGAACCACGGACATTGTGCCTTAACCATTAGGCCACCGGGGCACCCCAGGGGAGGAAATCTTAATCCAAACCCATTCTCATTCTGGTGGAACAAGTTGCCTCAGTTCAGTCAACGGAATCCCTCTCTGTCTTCAAAAATTACGTGAAGACCTACCTCTTCAGAGAGTACTCACTCACTTAATATGCTCATTTTACATCTTGATCCTTCTCAGGCTGTCGAAGAAAGGTTTCTGCTAGACACTTATGTATATTTTACTTCAAGGACCTGCAAGCCTTGTGGCACTTGTGTCAGTGGAATGTGGAACTGAATATTTTGAGGCACTTATTCTCAAAGGCTTCCCCTTAAACTAAAGTGGCTTGGATTGTAGCTCATTTGTACATCGATTTGGACAAAAGCATCTGCCAAATGAATAAATGTAAATGTAGTTAGTATCAGCTGACAAAGAACAAACTGGGTACATAACTTTGTATTAAGGCCATAGATTTTTTGTTCTCCCCCATGAGTTCAATAAATTATTCGCAACTTGTTGTAATAATTATGATTTGGGATGCCCCCCTAAAACCCTGTTCTGAATTGAAATCGGTTCTAAAAAATAAGGACGGTTCTTTTATCTGATCTTTTATATGTTTTGGTGTAACTTATGGTTGCCCTGCACCCCTCCTCTCTGTCCTCTTCTCCACTCTCTGTGTTGATGCTTGACCAAGAGCGGGGCTCAGCCCCTCCAAACATGCACATGAACCAGGTGCAGTAAAAGACTTGAATTGATAGCAACTGTAAGTGCAATAAAACCTTTGTGAGTAAAAAGACTAAGAGCAACTTATCAAACCACCTATTCAACAAGCATAAACATGTAGAAAATATTTTCAATAGGTTTGTCCACAATCTCCCATCCACCACCAGTATGTTGCTGGTTAAGATAATAAATTGTTATGAACAAGCTAAAATGAAAGCTATCTGTATATAGCCTAACTGTTTAGTACAGAAGTCGAGAACAGCCACGTCTTACTTTTAGGCCTAACTAGCAACACTAAATGTCTTGTCAGCCATTGTTGATGGAGAAAATAGACATTGACATTGCACTTCAGATAACTGACAGGACAAAATATATATTCATGGCCAAATTGGCTTGGAGTCAAGAAAGCTGTAGCTACATTTGACTCCAAGTAGTCATCGTACTTAAATGTGGAGGGAAAAGAAAACAAGCTGCTGTGTGTGAACAGTAGCCTAATCAGCACCACAGGGGCCTGGACAGCTCTGCTTCAGGATAACCAGGGTTAAATCATTTCTGCGGGTTAAATACTGTATATAAAGTGTCAAATATGTAGGGTTAATCCATGTATGTTAGCCCAGAATAACGTTAGCTCAAGGTTAAATAATAACAATAATAATGAATAAAAGTAAAAAGACCTGTACATTAATATGAATCATAATGAAAACATAATGTTTATAGGGTTAGGTTGGTTATGCTAATCAAGAGCCCTATTCCACAAAGATAGAATCCCTAATATTATATTGAAGTGGTTGAGACCGCACAGGTGTTGGTTTTACACATCATCATGCCATCGAGGAACAACAGTGGCAGGCCCAACATAATCTATGCAGCCTACTGCTGGAGCTCTAGTTGATAGGGTTGATTGAAGTACTGTCTGATGCATTGATCAATAATGGATACTCCTTGATCTGACATTTTCAGCTTAAATCAGTTGCTACAGTTGTCAAGACGCCATCTATACATGCTAGCATTTTACTCCTCATCTCTGATAAACATTATAAGTAATATGAGGAAACAACCTATTGTTTTCTCATGATAACGGGTTGATTATCTCAAGATAACAAAGCTTGTTTCCTCAAGATAACAGAATAATTAGCTTGTGATCTTCAGATAACCGCATTAAAAAAATAATTGCAAGCAACAAAACAGGGCAAATTAGTCAGGGCAGTGGCCAAATCATATGGCATTTGCCATGTGACCCTGTACCGTTTTTTACAAGAGGCAGAGGCTGGAGTGCCAGGGAACCAAATCACTTACCAGAGTAGGATATTGGAAATGTTATATTACCTTCCCTGGACTGACATAAAGAGGGGCCATGTCAGACCCTGTAATGAGACCTTAGTCTTTGCCAATTTGAAAATGGCTAAAGGGTTACAGGTTTATGGACAAAGTTGACCAATATTGAGATAATTTAGGTCTTGCAATACTGATCTTCAATAAATATCCACTTCATGAACATTGGAATTAAAAAAAGTATAACCATACCATTTATGACCTGGATGTTTGAAAGCCCATACAATAAAACAAAGGAACTGTATTGATGTCTGTGTTATATTTGTTTAACTAGGGTTATAGGAAGATTCTGACAGCATTGTCACCCTTACATTCCTCAAACAGTTTGTGGTTTACTTAGAATATAATAGTAGGCAACATTTGCCGATTCAGGTGATCCAGGCACAGGCCCAGCGGCGACAAGGACCACCCCAGTCACCATGAACTATGGTCAGGCCCATAGCGGCCCAGTCTGGAGGGCCTCAATGCACAGGGCAGCGAGGAACCAAGTTGGGAGGTTGACAAAAAAAAGGAAGGGTAGTTGAAAGCAACATGGCAGCTACTTCACTTGGCTTAATATGAAAAATTCCCCATCACATTCAAATGCTCAATGGGAGCTTAGGTTTTTTTTATTAGTTTATTTGTCAGGGACAATGAAAGAGACATTGTAACAAGTTATAATAACTTGATACAGATGTGTTGCATGCAGGATTTCAGGCCAGGGCTAATTTGCCACAGCTGTCCCTGGTTAGGCTTTTCTACTTAAAAAGGTCATATCATAAGGTCATAAGGTCAAAACAAATCATCACTATCAAGAGTACAGTAGTTAAAATGAGCACATAATAAATAGACATTTTCATATATGAGACATGACATCATAAAAATTATTTTACATCACATTACAATCATTTTACATGTGTTGCGTATGTGTATGTGTGCACATGTGTATGGTCCCTAATTCATGGCAGTGTATGTATGTACTATTTATGGGTGTGTGTGTCCATGTGCAGCATGTTCATTATGTCACATAAATGTTTTGCAGACTTGCAATAAAAAATGAAATGTTAAATGAATTTTAAAAAAAGTTTATTTGGTAATAGCTTATTTTAATAGCTTGTATTACGTCAAGAGTAAAATTAATTATTAGATTTAATTTAAAATGTATTTTTTTAATTATTATTATTATTGTTGTTTAGAACCATGTCAATGTTATAACCTTCATGGTGGGTGATTGGGACCTCTGCTGGTGACTTTATACATGCTCTTTATTTGGGTAGAGAATATGAAATAGGGGTAACAGTTTCCAAAATATTAATTAATGCCACTCAGCTAAAATAATATCACTATATGTCACACTAACTAGCTACCTTTAGCTTAATCTGAAGCTACAGGCAACCAATTCATTCACAAAGTGCCTCGTTCTCCTGACAGTAAAGTTCTCACACATTTAATTTTTATTTTGACAGTTTAATTTTACTTCCGGTTCACCCTTTCATTCATTTCAGTCACTTGTGGTCTTCATATCAATTATCAATTCACTAGGGAAAAATTAAAAATTGAAATTACACCAAACCAAAAAAACGAGCCGTTCTTTCCACTTCCACTTGATTTTCAATGTTAAAGATGTCGCAATTTGACTGTACGGTGAAGCATTCTCCTGCTTCATATTGATTCGGTGCCTAGAAGGCTTGATTTCCACATCACTACTTTTTAAAGCTTGTTGTGTTTACATTTACATTTTATCATTTGACAGCCGTGGTATAAATTCTCAAGCAGGTGACCAGGTACAAGTGCAATGAAAAAAGAGCACTAGACAGTTTTTAAATTTTTTTTAAGTTTTTTTAATTATTAATGTTTTACTGATCTGGTTTTACACATTTTGTCCAGCATTACATGGATTACTAAAAATTTTGCCTCCTCAGTCCAGATCTATTATAAAGACCTTTGGAGATATTCATAATGACCTGACAGTTTTCCATTTAACCACAGATTTCTTACGGGAAATATTTCAGATTTAGTAGATCATGACAGCGCTGCTCCAGATTCGATAACCCTAAAACTGATCTTTTGTTGATGTGCGTCTTCCTTGTGGTAACATGTTATGAAGCTTGATGACATTAATATTACCATCAATATTATATTATGTGCATGAGAAGGCTACTAACGAGAGGTGAAAAGCAGAAACTGCAGAAAACTACATCAAGACAAATATATATCAACATGAACCATCTGGTTCATGATGATAAAAATCAATAACAGATCTGTCAAAACTTTACTTCAGGAGTACTGTTTTCATATAAGAAGAAAGTGAACTGACTCAGGGTTTATGATATCATTTTCAGAAGAATTTTATTACATGAACTCTTAATTTACAACATACTGTTAATCTTACAGCCATCTTCCTCCTCATAGTTTGGGGGATCCAGCTAGCTTCCATCCCTCCATCTTGCCAACTTTAGTGAAGAAGGCCAGTGTTCCCAGACCCAAACATGCTGATGTACCGGTCATAGCACTGTGGGCTGGTTATGGACACACACAGACACAGACACACACACGACATTATGGCTTCACTTAGGCAAGCTGTTAGCATAATTTTACACTTTCTCTGCCATAAAATAGTAATAAACTGTACCTATAAAAAAAAGAATTCAATTAGTCTATCATTGTCATTGTATTTGTCCCCAATGGACACCCAAATATATAGCCTAATACACATGAATGGTCTTAAATGGCCAAGTCAATGTCTGGACTTGCAGTTAATTCAGTCACCATGCAATGTACCAGAGCTAGAACAGCTTTATAAATGAGAATATGGTAAACTGACAGACCAGAAGGCCAAATATATATCAATCTAATCCTGTTCTGAATTTATTCTTTTTTTAAAAATATATTAATTAAAAAAGCCAATTCTTCAGTTATGAAAAAGAACCGGTAAGAGTATTGATAAAGAACTGGACCAAGAAGAGTATGGATAAGATAAAGATAAAATTCTAACCATACCCGTCCCAACAGCTAGCTAGTGGCTACACCGTGACTATGGGAGGATGAGCAAATCGCAGTTCAAATCCCTTCACTATAAGCCTTGTTTTACCAATGTTATTTTGTGATGATTTTTTTTTTTTATGGCACACAATCATTGACAAAAATGTGAAGGATTACTTCAGGACAAAGCATTTACTTCATCAGTGGGCATATCTGTTTACTTATCTTCTTGCTAACATCTGAGTGTAGCTTACTGTGAAAAACTACAACCTGTCTTTTCTTTAAATAAATATTGTAATGATAATAGTCCAACATTATGTGAAAATGCATAGTTTTTAGACGCCCAAACCCCTCTGACAACCCCCCCACCGCAACCACGGCACCAAAGCCCTCCAGAACCCTAGGGAAAACCCTGGCTTCATAGGAGTTGCAACATAAACCAAAATGGTGTTCGATGCTGTGTGTACCATTCTTTTATTTCAAGTATTTTGGTGCAATTTAGCCTTTATTGGACATGACACAGTAGAGAGACAGAAAGATTATGTTTCTCATTCTACTATTGGTAAAGTTATAAGAAAACTAAATCCTTTATGTTGTTTTTTTTGCCCAATAGCACCAGATCTGTGGAGACATGAAAAGAACTATTCTTGTGTGGACAGTGTCACAGCTACCTAGTGATGGTACAATGGGTGCTTTCTATTTGGCTAACATTGCTCCTTGCCTCCCTCACTCACGAGTCTTAGCTCCTCCCTGTGGGGATGCAAAAGGGAAATGCACGGACAGGGGAACTGTATTTATCGCTCACTGCGGCTTTGAGATTACTCATGACACACAGCTACTCAGTTTAAGAGAAAACATCTGAAGCCTGATTACTGCCGCTCCAACACCCATTACAGATTTGGCATAAAGTCGTCACAGAGTGTGACTGATATAGAGAGTACCAACAGATGATTAAAATATGTTTATTAATTGAAGAACAGACCGGACATGAGGGAGAAATAAAATCAACCATAAATAAAATCTATAGCCTAATTAGTTTGAGAGATGCTGCACGTACAGATGTCAATTTCAGGCCCAGGCTGAAATTATAAGGCTGCTAATAATAATTATTATTATTATTATCATAATCATCATCATCATTATTATAACTGTGACAGTGAAGCTGTATAGGACTGTGCGGTTGAATCTTTAGAAGACTGACTTAGAAGAGAAAATAAATTAAAAGTTACAAAGAGTGAATACATCCTATATGAATAATACATTGCCATATAGTGTTCCTAATCTACAGTATTACAATTATGCAATATTATAAACATTACAGTTTAACATAGCCATTCTTTTTACTGTACCATCAGATCAGCTGACCAATCAATAAACAGATTCTGATTGAAGGGGTGTACAAGAGGTGAATAATGTGTTCACACATACAACTACAGGAAGCATCATCAGCTGAATGGAAAGTACCCAGGGGTACTTGTGGTTACTCACTTCTGGCTCCAAGGAAGATCCCAGAGGCACAGCCCCCGATGAAGTAGTTCAGTGGGTCATCTGGGGCTTCACGAGCCTGAGCACTAAGACATGTAGCCATGCCAAAGATGGCTCCCATGGTGGCTAGTACAAAACAGACAGACACACATAATAGTATTACACAATTTAATGCCATTATCCAGAGCAATTTGTGGAATCCAAAGGTTACTGCTTTAACTCATTTAGACCAAACTGCCTGAAACAATCAGGCAAATTCTGCGACACATTCATCATCATTGTTCTGGCTCTGTACTTCAGCACATCAGATTGAAATGAAACCATGAAGTTGAAGTGCCTACTTTCAGCTTTAATTCTGGGATAACGCAGCAGGTCAATAATACTTAACATTGAGCCAAATAAATCAAGGAGTTTAAGGGCTAAAGTGGAGAGTTCTTGGCTGGCTAAGTCACTCACCTCACCTCAATGTTTTGATTTTTAGGGGTCCAAGCACTGAAGGTGCTGGAACACTATTGTTTTTGGTAGGCTTGGGCGGTATTGATTTTTTCATACCTTCATACCTACCATTTCAACAGGCTACATGATATATTACGGTATATTTGTGGAAGAAAAAAATTCAAACCATTACGATAACCGCCATAAAAAAAGATATTTTAAACCTCAAACAATATAAAATAATAGGTTTCTAAATACCATATTGGCCTTAATATAAGGCGACCCTGATTATAAGACGACCACCCCCCTTTTAAAAACACCTGTTTTTGGAAAAAATACTTTTTGAATATAACTTAAATCATAGCATTATATGCTCACACACTCTCCCACCAGGCTCTTAGAAGCGGTCAAACATTATTTTCTCCAGGTGTTAGCATTTATAAGACTGCCTGTTTGTCTTTTTGAGCTCCTTGTCATTCGTGACAGTGGTATTTGGCAGCTTGACACTCTACTTCTGTAGTAGAGATGTTGGAAGATGCTGTGGACTTGTTTTCACTCGTCATGAATTTACTTCCTCCGTGGCAGAAAAACACATTAGCCTTCAGAAACTCCAGCAAGCTAAACTGGACTAACAAAACACTTTGAGGGCTGACCGACTCAAACACACTTACTATAAAAAGACTAAGCCACTCACTACACTAGCAACATTAAGGCTACCCATGATGCAACACACCGTGTAGGAGTTGATTTTATACCAGTACTTTATCGATTGAAAGAGAATATCTGATGTTGCGAACACGTCTAGAGGAGCATCTATATTTTTGATGGTATTGAAAATCACACACGGGATTTCTAAATACCCTGGTATACTGTAATACCTTGATACTGCCCAAGCCTAGTTTCTGCTGGGTTTTTAGGGGTCCAAAGGTGCAGGAACCATATTCTATTTACTGGGTTTTTAGGGGTCCAAAGGTGCAAGAATTCTATTGTATTTGCTGGGTTTTATATTTAGGGTCCAAGCACCAACGGTTTTGGAACCCTATTGTATTCTAGTGTGTCCCCTATACCCTATATGCACATAATAATCATGAGGAACGCAAACCATGCACACTTTCTTCACTTTGAGCAGCTCACTGGAGTTACTGCTGTGGTGAGTGAATGGGAATTTGTGTTATTTCTGGTCTTGCTGCAGCCTCTCCTCTCTGCCCTTACCGTTGCGCTGGTGTTTGATCAAGGGCAGGGCTGAACTTTGTGATCAAATGTGACATTATTATTACTAACTCTTTAAAAAGATCAGGTTTGCACTCTAACTCATATTCTAATTTGCATTTAAATGTTTAAAACAAATATAGTATACAGTACAGTAAAAAGTAAGTGCTAAGCAAGGAATTCATCTCCTTTGCAAGTGAGAGACTGAAAAAAAGAGGTACTGACAGCCACTAGTGTTTTAGATGGATTACATGGACACGTGCTGCCTGCCGGAATTGAGGGTAAGTATAACGATCAGATGACTTCATCAGATAACTATATGGCAGGATGAGATACTAAGACCACAACATCATTACTTCTTCAAAATAAGTTATTTTAAAATATGAAACATCAGATTTTCACTAGAATTAAATGACAATAATTCATGTCGTACTGCATGAGCACATGAAATTTTGTGTCAGCAAGAGAAAACATGATACTACTATGATGGGTACATGCTATTTTACACTATGCATGTCTATAGGCATGTGTGTACTGTCCTAGTACGTCTTATTTATGTCAGTTGTCTTGCACAGTGAGCTAGCAGACACGCAGTTTCGTTCTGCTGTGCATTCCTCGTATGGTCTTGAATGACAAATGAACAGGTTATTTTTTTGTAAAAGGTATTGTGAAAATCTATTACATGTCCGTTTTAAATATAGTTTTAGTCTCAGATTTACATTTTAAAAAATGTAAGATATTTCCTTAAAATTAGACAAAAAAAGATGATACACGTCCAGTTTCAGGCATTTTATATCAGCAAATACATAATAAGGTAAACTTTTTGCAGTCAGGCTCTTCATGTACTGTATGTGTGCATATGAACGAGCAAACGACTGTTTATTTCATCCATCAAAAAATGTCCCTACCAAACCAAATCTGCGCCTTTGTAGACCAGACAACTATGTACTTGTGGATGATAATATGAATATTTACCCATGGTAACAGTGGTGTTGGTGGCCCTCTGTAGCGCTGCCACTGCAGAATCAGGCTGGAAAGCCACTATGTGATAGGCTGAACCAACCAGGCCTGAAAACACACAAAGACACACACGAATTAACAAATTGGAAATCTACAAAAACAAACAAACGTAACGGTGTCTGTAGCAGTATGAAAATCTTTTGAGAACTGAAAGTTGTCTTTTGTCCTACAGGGAGCATTTTTAAATATGTTCATTTTCTAACATTATAGACCAAAAAGGCTAATCGATTAATCGCGAAAATCACTGCTAGATAACTGGTAGTATATTTGGGTTCCGGTATTCTTATTTGTACATTGGTACTAATGTATGATAATGTATTCTTTCTGATCTCTCCCTTTATCCAAGTGCACCACAGGTGTGCCCAGCAAGCCTGGCCACAAAAATACAAAAGTATGCTGGACATACCCCCGCACTGCTGGGTTCATGAAAATAGATCCCATAGCATATGTGTTATGACAAAGGGGAAAAATCTAATCAATATTGCCTCTTAATATAACTGTACCTTATTTAATTTTCACCAATTTTCCAACATGCTTGGTTATTCAGGCATCATGTAATTGGTTTATGACATTCAGATATTTGATCTCAAACAGGTTACAATATAATCTGATGTAATTTATATTTATTTTTTATAATTTTGAATCCAGAGTGGGGCAACAAAAATTGCAGGGTACATGCGCCCAGTCTGCTCATTCAGCAACTGTACAGTTGCTTACCAATCAATAGAATTTTATTTTCCACCATTTTGATTTATTTGTTAAACATATTTTTTGCAAGTGGCAACCTCCGGGGCTGAAAAATGAAGCTAACACTAAGTGCCAAAAACTGCAGTTCCTCGATGGGCCACTTGAGGCTGGCTCCAAAAGTGAGTCAGTCCCCACAGACCCCCATGTTAAAATGCCCAACTCTACAGCAAAAATAAACATTTTTACAGCCTGGTACATTAAACAGGCTTCAAAACAGGAGTCCACAAACTAGTGGGTGATGTCACGGTGGCTACATCCATTATTTTTTACAGTCTATGCTATTTTGCTTCTTTACGCACATATTTCTTTCAATCTTCACCAAACTTGGTAGGTGACATGTTTGGGTGATCCTGAACAAAACCTGTGATTTTTGTTTGGATATCTATTACGGTTACTGTGTCTGTAATTAGTTACCAAATCTAATATATATATATATATAATGTGTGTGTGTGTCAGTTTTTCCTTAAAAAAAAAAAACAGACAATGAAATAGGATCCAGGAAGTCAAGTTGGAGCTATAGATTAATTGCCTCTAAAGACATATCAGTAAGGATGCAAAAATCACAGAAAATCACAAAATCTTTACGCACATATTTCTTTCAATCTTCACCAAACTTGGTAGGTGACATGCTTGGGTGATCCTGAACAAAACCTGTGATTTTTGTTTGGATATCTATTACGGTTACTGTGTCTGTAATTAGTTACCAAATCTAATATATATATATATATATATATATATATATATATAATGTGTGTGTGTGTCAGTTTTTCCTTAAAAAAAAAAATGAAATAGGATCCAGGAAGTCAAGTTGGAGCTATAGATTAATTGCCTCTAAAGACATATCAGTAAGGATGCAGTGATTAACCAATTTCACTATTAACCATGCTTTAAAACATCTTGGTTTTGTAAGCGTAAAGGCTCAGCCACACAGTGTTTCGGTATGATAAAGTGCCCTCTAAAGTGCCCCCACAGTATGGTAAAATGCCCTCTAAGGTGCAAGCACAAAGGAGAAAAGTACTGTAATGACTGTCTTAGTTATGGGTAAATCAGGATTAAATTCCCTAGAGAGTGCTTCTATGTCTGACAATCTGGAATGGAGTGCCCTCATGGGTGCCCTTTTAGTGGAAGAAAATGTGATAGTGCCTTGTAAAGTACCCCCAAAAATGAGAAAACAAGATGTGCCCTTTAAATGAAGAGTAGTAACGCAGTGCCCTATGAGTTGCTGTGTTATAGGGTTATGGGGAAAGTGCAATTTAGGGTTCCCCTAAGTCCAACATACTAAAGTGCAGAATTGAGTGCATTTTCAATGAACAAAGTCCCCTATAGGGTGCACTGTATGTCAGAAAAAGATTGTGAAGTGCCATTCCAGTGAAGAACATGAGATACTTTGCCCTTACAGTGGAGTAAACTGGCCATTACAGTAGTAATTAATGTATCTTTTATGTAGGCTGACCATTAGGAAAATAAAGCACCCATA
This sequence comes from Scomberomorus guttatus, assembly GCA_038419695.1. Lineage (NCBI taxonomy): Eukaryota > Metazoa > Chordata > Actinopteri > Scombriformes > Scombridae > Scomberomorus > Scomberomorus guttatus. The sequence continues at coordinate 200,948 of CM076454.1, forward strand.
AAAACATTTTGTGGTTGTTGTAACTCACATTATTCCATTCAGTTGATTCTGGTACAGTACTACGCACTAGTTTTCACAGTCACACCCTCTTTCTTTGATTGTTTGGGTCAGTGCAGTCTAAGCTGTTACCTTGATCTTACAATTTGTGAGGTAGGTCACATAGTAAGGCTTTTTTGCAATTAAAACATTTATATGGATTAATTATTATTAGGATGCATTACTAATTTATGTAGACTGTATTTTCCAAGTTGGTTTTAAGCTTAGGCTCTTCCTTAGAGACAGAGTATTGGGTTACCCTATGATTACAGAATGCCAAGAGAGACAGAAAATTGAATACAATACAAAGGGAGATGAGAGATATGAAGGTAAGTTTGCATTAATTAAAAGGGATGCCCAGTAGAAACTTAAACCTCTGCCTGGCATGGTAAAAGGTTTTTTTTAATGTATCGTATAATGAAACTGTTATGGAATCTGGAAGAGAACCTTTTTAAGTAATCCTGCTACTAAACAAACAAACGGAGAGGAGTGGAAAAAAAACTTCTTTGGTAGGAGTAAAAACATACATGACAAAGGCAAGAGGGCTAGTGCAGTTCTAGTAGTAAAGATGAGAGGAATAAAAAGCTATGAAGACTTTCAATACTGTGGCGGAAAAAACTTTATTTGATCTCGTCCTGAAATGGATGGACCGTATGTACTCCCCTGGCGTGTACAAAGTTTGTGCATGGCAAGAGGTTTGTGTGTTAGCTCACTGTTAGCAGCAACAAACATACTATTTGTCGGAGACCTCAAACATTGACTATTTGGGGCTTAGGAACTCATGGACTGCAAATTCGCAAAATTAAACCTAAACGAAATTGGTTTAGCTTAGCATTGGGTTGTAACCAGAACGCACACCAGAACTTCATAACAGTCCTGGGCTAACCAGCTAGCTCAAAAGCGTTAGCATTAGCGAAAACATTAGGTCAATGCGCAGTTAACTGTTACTACCTAGCGCAACACCTTGTGTCTTTAGCCAGCATGATCGGAATTGTTCAATGAATGCTGATATTTACCCAAAGCGGTGGCGACTTTGGTAGTGATCCATGTTTTTTCGACGCAGTCTGTGCCCTCTGGTACGTCCCAGTACCCCATTTCTGAATTGCAAGGACACGTTCATATGATCGGAATTCTCGCGAGAAATAAATCCATCGTATGTTTTGGCGGCTGGTAACCATGCTCGCAAAGTAGTTTATAGTTCATTACCGTCACCTACTGGAATGGAGTGTGGATTGGCACCATAGACTGTATATAAATATAATCTTTATATACAGTCTATGATTGGCACTAAAATAGAAAGGGCAATCATTATGAGGCATACAATATACACAAATTCCTGCAGGCGCTGGGCAACAACAATCTGCACAAAAAATGCCTGCACATTGCAATCTTGTGTCATTTAAAAATTGGGTAATATGTGAGGACAATTAGCCTTATTTCATTGGTATAGTGGTCACATACTCATATGAATATTGATCACATTAACATTGCATTATAAGTAAAAAAAAAAACATTACAAGCACTAGATAATTATGGAAGCGCATTGCATTTGGCAATGAAAAAGAATCGGACGCCTTATCTGATAATTATGGCTTCCGTATCTCATAAATATATGACTTACTATCTCAAAAATACGAGAAAAGATTACACGACTTACCGTCTCAAAATTATGACTTACAAGATTTTTTTCTCGTAATTTTGAGATAGTAAATCATAATTATGAGATAGTTTTCTCGTAATTACGAGATCCTGATCTTGTTATTATGAGAAAAATTTAAGGTGCTTATCAATCATCATTTGAGAAGACAGAGACATGATGACGCTACCTGATTTAATTCGCTTTTATTTTCTCCTTGATTTGAGACACTGAATAACATGGATGGTATTTTGTGGAATGGTATTATTATTAGTTTAATCAGACGTCCTGAGGTTGATGGAAGACGGCTGTTTGTTTTTTTGACGACCAGAAGGTGGCAGTAATGCAACACGAAAGATGCCAACTGCCGTAAGACCCCAAAAAAGAAGAAAAAGAAACAGTAGTAGGTAGGTAGGTAGGTCGGTAGGTAGGCTATGCACGTCGTTGCCGGACTTATTATGTAGACCTATTTGATACAAACAAACAGATGTTAGGTTTTTTATCTGGAACAAATAGATATATTTTGTATAAAAATAAATTTTTTCAACAGTGGTTTAGTAGCCTAACAATATTTTATTGTTAAGTCAGTTATTCAACCAACGTGGTCAATTCTTTAATTATGTTGAATTTATTCAACACTATGGAATCCCATTTTCACCAAAGGATTTTAGATTTGTCTTTGATGCTGTCCCCTCCGATATTATTTCGCTTTTTAAAGGTTTTGAGGGAAATGACAATCACCCTATACTGTCAGATGCAACTGAAACAGCTGTTGGGAAAACTTGTTTTTCATGGCATAAAAATAACCCTCAACTTTTTCAACTAGATATTATACATACACCCTCTGCCTTATCATATCGGCCCACATTTGTTGTAGATATTTGTTTGGGAAAGAGTTTAGCTATTGTATCATAAGGTTTTTTGTTTGTTTTTTGTTTGCTTGTTTTGTTGCTGTTGTGGGTTTTTTTTTTACTAACAAAGACAAAGAGATATCCTTTAAATTGCTTCACATGTTTTATCCAATTAATTATTATCTGCAGAAACTCAACAAAAACAAAGTACCTTTTGTGGGGAGCTCAGAAAAATGCTAGTACATTTGCTTTTTTGTCCTCACATATATCTTGTCAGTTATCCAATTCGCTAATGACATGTCATTACGGCTTATCTACACTGCCTGGCCAAAAAAAAGTCGCCACCAAAAAGAAAGGTGCGGCATTGTTTTGATAAGCTTCTGCAATGTCACAAGATTTATTTCCATCTGCCTCTCTTCTTACCCTGATGCGCCCATCACTCTGGAACAGGGTAAATCTGGACTCATCAGATCACATGACCTGTTTTTAATAATGCGTTGGATAGTTCTTAACCCAATTTTTGTAGTTTCTGCAATCTCCTTAGATGTTTTCTCTGCTTGATGCATGCCAATGATTTGACCCTTCTCAAACAGACTAACATCTTTTCCACGACCACGGGATGTGTCTTTCGACATTGTTGTTTAAGAAATGAGAAGCAACTCATTGCACCAGTTGGGGTTAAATAACTTGTTGCCAGCTGAAAGATAATCGCCCATGCAGTAATTATCCAATAGGAGGCTCGTACCTATTTGCTTAGTTAAATCCAGGTGGTGACTTTTTTTTTGGCCAGGCAGTGTATATGTGCTCACACCCTCACCTTTACCAGAGCGTGACCATTAGTGGTCGAGATGTTGTCATGTCCAAGTAGAATTATAAAAACTGAGAACAAAGTTGCAGAGTGCAGGTACTTTTCATTCTTTTCTTTTAAATGACTGACCATAATATTCCCAAGGAGACTAATGACACATTAAGTTACTTTGCTTCCTTCAGTCAACAAGTTTCCTCAACTCCTAAATTACATGCATTAAAAAGAACACATTTTAACTGATTCTGACTGACCCCTGTTGTTGAGCATTTATGTATGTAATTGAGTGCTGTATGTTCTAAACAATTGTACTGTATGTACATAAATTATTCAAAAGTCAACAACATACAGTCTTCATTAATTAAATGTTAAGTCAATGCTCTCATGAGGAGTTAATCAAAAAGCTTATTTTTGAGTGGAGTTCCATTTATCATGTCATCCAAGAGTAGAGATGAAAAGCTGCTGCTTGCTGCAGTAAGTACAGTATGTTGCCTCTGTCGTCTTTGATGTCTCGTCAATCCAGCATGTACGCAGCCCAAGAAGGCCATCAAGAATTTTCAGCAGCAGAATTTGTATAGCATTCAACAGCAAGTTTGTCTTTTATGAAAATTCACCACAGATACACAACTTTAAAACAATTTATTAACTAAACATTGTTACAGTTTCTAGCTATATTATGTTATTTAAGCCTCTAGGAAAGTAACCCGAGAGTCAAAGTAAAACTTGGAGCGAAGTTCCCCCTGCTACACGCGGTATTCAGGCAGACATAAAAATACCATTAGTCTGGGTTTCAGTGTCCCATGATTAGATCTTTTGAAGGATCACTTTCTCAGCATGCAAATAATCCAGTTTAAACATATTGTATGCATATGGACAAATGGAAGCTTCAGATGGAGAGTCTGTTTTTAGGGATGCTTCCTTAGTTGTGCTTTCACAAATAAAGAAGTTATTTCTTCTTCCAGAAGTGGCTGTACTTGTCAGCTTTGAAGTCATCTTCATAGTGAACTGCTGTCTGTTTTGTTGTCTTCTTCACTTCTCTCTTTTTCTGTCGAGCTCGACGCTCCTCTTCAGACAGAGTAGACAGATCGACTGGCATCTTTCAAAACACATAAAGAAATGCCAATAAATACATTCATGAACTCATTTGCTGTAGGATCAGAATACATTTTTATCTTAAGCAAGGAGGTTAGTTGTCAGTATTAACAGGGTTGGGTTAAGGTTGTGACAGAACAGGATGTTTCAAAATGTTATAAATGAAAAGATTTCAATAAATATAATGAATATCAGTTTACTCATTATGGAGAGTATTACTCAACCAGTGAAATCAGTTGTATGATGGTTTTGGTGGTGCTTTGTCAAGCCTGATAAAATAACCCTGATAATGTTCTGTCATCAGGAGAATGGACAAAACTATGAAAAATACAGCCCATGTTCAAAATTGAATTTACTTTTAACTTGAATTTATTCTAATGCAAAGTTTCAATTTTATTTCTCACAAATCAGTGGCTATTAGAAAGCACTGAATAGAAACAGAGCAGAGAGTGAAAGGGATAGTGTGCTTACCATAAGGATACGTCGGGGTTCTTTGTATCTGATGTTGACTGTGGATCCATCAGGCCGGACCAGCATCACAGGGTACAGTCTCTCATATTTCTGTCGGCCACAGCGCACCACTGACGTCCTGTTGGAGTTAAACTGAGGAGTTTGTGTGTGAAGGGAAGCCTGGCCGAGCACTGACAGGTAACCTGTCCGGGTGAACACAGGGCAAACACACCTGCCCGTACACACACGTACACACACATACTTTACAGTGAATGTCGGATATGTACCACAGCCAAAACGACCTTAAGGGACACTTAAGGCGAAGTCTGTTTCCATCATGCAAGTATACAGCACATAGCAAGTTAGCTAACGTATCATTTCACGATAAGCAATTCAGTATCAGACTGACAATCTGTCAGTCTGATACTGAATGTGATATATGTGATATGACCCTTCTCCATTAATTTACAGAATGTTTGACAGCAAACTAACACGACTCCTACTTTTGTAATCTCTATTTAGCATGCATTTCCAAACAATATTCTGCGAGTCTTACCGCGATAACAAACTGTGTGGAACATGAAGCTTCATTAAAGACATGTTGGCGATTAGTAAAAAGAGTAAACCAAAACGTGTCTAAATCATCCAACAGCGACCGTGTGGACATGAATTCACATATCCTAACAGGAAGCACTTCACTAGAAGGTCAAACACTGGAGTCCACCGAGTTAATGTCCCACTGAAACAATATAAAGCGCAGAATCGTTCCGGCCTATTTCGATTGGTCTTGTGACCTGCGAATAAGGAAACCCTCGAAGCAGCTGCGGTAAGTTGAATCAATTTTAGTGGTTCAGATAAAGCAAATTCACGCTTTCATGAAGCTCGTTTAGTAGACTGCAATACTGTAATAGGTGTCTGTAGAGTGAACGCGTTCTCCGAGACTAAATGGATGAGCAAAGCAATGATCTGCTATGGTTATAGTGCAAGTTTTGTTGTCAAACGTCAAGTTGTTCTTTCACACTGACAGTAAATTTGGCCCGAAATGAATAGTAGAAAGCCTTTGATTCTTACATTGTTTACTTAGTTTTGTCTTTGTTTATACCTCTGTTAACTCTTCAAAGTAGCCTGTCACTATAAAATTATTTAGCCTACTACATAAACAAGTATTTTAGTAGGCCTACTAATGTTTTCCCTCCTTATAGCCTAGGCCAACAGCCTTTTTTGAGATTGGACATAAATGTGCGCGAAGAGTGAAAATGGTGGGGTTGAGAGCATTCAGACCATACGTAAAACCTACTTCTCCCATATACATACGGTACATTGAAGCAAAGATGGAAAAAAAAGTTAAAGAGCTGACAAACTAAAACCGCCAATTAGAAGAGTGATGCAGGGATCGAAAAGTGGCTGATGGCATGCCAATCAAGGTCCAATAGCATAAACTGTTTACTATAGTAGTATGCCGCTGCTCTCAGATGTAGCAACAGCTGGCTAAAAATAGTGGCAGTAGCACTTCCGGTGGCAGCTGTCAGATGTCAGTGTGTCCATGCTGATCTTTTAAGGTTGTTGTCATAGAATGGATTGGTATCCCTAAAAAGTTGTCTGTGCACTTCATTGTGGCCTTCTGTGGTGGTGAGCTCTTTGCTGTTCACTTATGGCCCTGTAGGCTCATTTGTTCTGAGATTGGTTGCGTTGGTTATATGACAATGGAATATTACATTCTTAATTTAGGTTTGTGATAGTGTTAATCTCGCTCGCTCTCTCTCTCGCTTTTCTCTCAATTTTATTGGCATGACGTTGTGGATCAACATGTTGCCAAAGCAAAAAAATCACAAATAAACAATACAATATAAATAGTAAATAATAAAAGAAAAGAGAAAAAAAAGTATCTTGCATTGAAATATGTCTTGCTTTGTGACATGCATTAACATATTTTCCTGCCAGTTCTACTGTTAGTGTCTTCTCCCAGAAGGGTGTCTTTTGGGAGGGTAAGAAAGTCTGGTTGAATTTGAGGAAGAAATCTTCTCTAATTTCTTTGTATTTTGGACAACTTGTGAGAAAATTAATTTCTGCCTCAAATTTTCTTTGTTCTTTCTAGCCATTCTCTCTTATGGCAACCAGTTTCAATAGCAAGTTTATGGTCACTATGTCTATATCTAGTTAGAGTTTGTCTTTTTATAGGATATTTTATTTAGGGTAAATATTGGGCTAATTGAAATTCTCTGTCCAGTGACTTTATAGCATTCTAGTTTATTTATTGATTTGGATTTCTGTTTTCCACCGCTTGAAATATCTTTCTTGTTTCTCATTTGTTTCTTATTCTTTGTCTATTAGTTTTACTTGTGAGTTGGGAACATATGAATATGATTTTTTTCATTTGTTCCATTCCAGGTATTTTTTTTTAAAAATCTGGGTTCCTATAGCTTTGCTGTTCTAAGTATGCTCTGTGATGGTGTGAATCTGAATCTAACTTTATCAAGTATTTCCAAAATTTGATTGTTCTTTTCTTAATTTTAATAAAGAGGGGGAATTGGCCCATCTCTGCTCTGCACCCATGGTTTGGACAATTTCTTTGGACTGTCAGTATTTTTTTTTTTTTTTTTTTTTTTTTTTTTTTTATAGAACTCAAGATGTAGGCTACTTTTTCAACTGGGTTTGAATGCCAGTGCTCTTGTTTATTTTATTTTTTTTTTTTAATTTAATGGGCCCCAAACTTCACTTCCATATAAAAGGATTGGCTCAATAACACTTTGAAAAATTTTAAGCCAAATCTTTATTGGGGGTTTGATTTGAATAGGACTTTTCTTATACTGTAATAAGCTCTATGAGGTTTATCTGCCAGTGCACTTACAGCCTTGATAAAATGCCCTGAAACAGTGATAATTAGGCCTAGGTATGTATAGGCTACTCCATTGTATGGCTCTGTGTTGTCTCCCCCAAAACAAATAGATTTTTTTTTTTAGTTTGTGATCTTGTTTATTTGATCATAATTTTAATCTAGATTTATTCTGATTTCCCAATTTTCACAGTAATCATGGAGTATGTTCAAATGGTCTTGCATCCCTTGTTCTGTTTGTGATAGCAGTAATAGGTCATCTACATAAAAGAGACACTTCCTTTTCCTCTAAGTCAAGTCCTGGGGCTGGAGAGATCTCAAGTAGTTTTGATAAGTGGTCAATGTATATGTTGAAAAGTGTTGGGGATATATTGCAACCTTGATGGACCCCGCGGCATTGTTTGAAAAATTCTGTTCCTTTTTGTTCAATTTTTACAGCACACTCATTTTCTGAGTACCTGCATTTAATTAAGTCATATACTTTGCCTCCAGTATAATTTCAGAGTAACTGGTAGAAAAGGCAATTGTGCCAAATCGAATCAAAAGCTTTCCTGAAATCAACAAAGCAAGCATAGATTTTTCCTTTTATTTTTTTTAGTGTACGTGTTTTTGATTAGAGTATGGAGAGTAAATATGTGCTCTGTTGTCCTATGTTTGGGTATAAAGCCAATTTGGGATTAATTAGTATGTTGCTTTCAATCAGGTAGGACAGTATTCTTGAATTTAATATACTACAAAATAGTTTCCCCAAATTAGAATTTATGCAGACACCCCTATAATTTTTGGGATTTAGATTGTTAGATTGTTTTTAAAAATAGGAGTAATCAGTCCTATGTTCCAAATTGCAGGATAGCTGCACCTTTTTAATACCAAATTTAGTAATTTTAGTACAGCCATTTTAAGTTTACTGCTACTGTGTTTAAACATTGCTGTCCTGATACCATCAATACCACAAGCCTTCAATTTTTAAGATCAGCCAGTTTTTCTTGTAGCTCTTCCATTGTATAATTGGACTGTCCAAAGCATTTTGGTTGTCCTTTTATTGCATTTTCTAATGATTTCAATCAATCAATTGTGGACATCATTCATGGCGTAATTCTTGGTTTTCAGAGTCATTGTGTTTCTTGTTTGACAGGTTTCAGAGATGCTTTCTGAAAAAGGAACATTCACTGTCAAACCATTGTCTTTTGCCAGTTTCATAAATATATGATTCAAATCTTTTGTTGCCAGATTTATGCTATCTTTGTTTATCAGGTATTGTTTACATAGAAAGTTATCAAGGCATGTTTAGGATGTTATGTTGTTAAATGCATTTGTGTAATTGGTGAGACTTTTCTCTGTCCATTTGTAATGTTTTGGAAGGAGTAACAGGTTGTCATCAACGCCATGTGCCTGGGTGTGGGTGTCTTTCCCCCCCCCCCCCCCCCCCCCCCCAAGTACAGTGTTATCTGATTGTGGTCTGATATGAGACGTTGTGGTAAGACTGTAAATGCATTTATGTTTTCTGTAAATAGATCTGTGATTGCATAATCAATAACACTACTTCCTAACACAGAAACCTTCCCAGGGAATCTCCTCGTGTCCTACCATTAACAATGTATAATCCCAGGAATTTTTTCCACTCTTATTCAGTATACTATCATAGCTATGCCTTTGTTTTGTAACAGGGGGTTGGTATACAGGAGATACATCTAAATGGTTATTGCCATCTGTATCAATAACATCATTCTCCTTGCCAGTTCTGGCATTAAAATCCCCACATAACAAACAAGCCAAATGTAAAGGTGGTAAAAAGATAGCACACAAATAGATATCTTTAGTGTTTTCAAGAAGTCCTCTGCTGATTTTCAGCCAAATATGCGTTTTCCCTTTTTTTGACTGGTGATATATAATTTTGATGTTCCCATTTATACCAAATAATTATTCCTCCAAATTGTCCATTTTTTTATGTGGGAATATTTTAAGGAGGGTAGGCTCAGTTCAATATAGTTACTTGGGCAGTTTGAAGGGGTGTTATCGTTTTTCATGTAAGATAATTAGGTCGATGTTGTTTATACTATCTATAAATTAAAAAAGTAGTGTTTCACAATAATATATTAGATACAACCAAACACATTTCAATGGAAAATCTGTACTGTACTAAACTAAACTGTAACAGTACCAGATGGCCAGTTTAACTTATTAACTTTGTGACAAATGAAGAATAGATAATGTCTCTTAACTGGTTTTGCTTTAGAGAAACCTTTGTTCTGGAAGCAACTGCCGCATAGATGTCTCTCTGTGTGGGAAGCTCTTTTTGGGGGGTGTATGGCTGTAGTACTGGCTGTGTATGAGGATGATCTTCTTGTTGGTAATACTGTCACTGTTTCTGCCACTGGTGATGAGACAGCTGTGATCGCAGCTGCCACTGGTGAATGGCCCAGTGTCACTGCTGAGGGTGGTGGTGAGGGTATAGCCACTGATAATTGGGATACTACTGCTTCTGCTGGAGGTCTCTCTGGTGCTGCTGCGGAGAACTGGGATTTCACTGGTGCTCGTGGTCTCTGTGGTGCTCCTGGGAAGGGTGGGGGTACCTCTGGTGCTGCTAGGGAGGCCACTGGTCTCTGTGTTGCTCCTGGGGAGGGTGGGAGTACCTCCGGTGCTCTTGGGGAGGGTGGTAGTCACTCTAGTTCTTCTGGGGAGGGTGGGGGTACCTCTGGTGCTCCTGGGCATAACGAGGGTAGCGTTGCTGGTGTTGAGGTTCTCTGTTCACAGTAGGGAGATTAGTAAAACTCCTGAAGATCTCTGAGTTAACGGTGTCGATAATGTTTTGGGTAATGTCAGATCGAGGAAGTAATGTGGATATTGTTACTTTTGCAGTTGGGAAGTCCCTAATGGCTCTTTTTGCCAGCTGCCATAGTGCTGTGGGTATATCACAGTTTCTCCGGGTGAGGTCATTTGATCTAGTATGGATGAGGATTTGTTCTACACCTACAAATTCTCCACTGGGCAGGTGTTCCATGGCCTTCTTTGGGGTGGGGCTGCAGAGTTTCACAGATTTTTTTTTCTTCTCTGGGAACAGACATGTCATGTTGATGTGTTTCCCATTGGAGGTGCAGAGAAACAAGATTACTTTGTGGATATGTTGAGTCTGTTGTCAGGTTGGTTGTCAGCAGAGATGTGTGTGTCTGTTTCTGAGGGCTTTGGAGGGGTGGGTGGGCCTCAAATTAGAGGGGCAGAGGATATTGAGGAGGTAGGGAGTTAGGCGTTAGGGGAGGGTTGACTTCACAGGGAGGGGAGATAACATCTGAGGGACAGGGAGCAGGAGGGTTAGTAGGAGTAGAGTAGGATGGGGTAGGGGTTATGGGTTGGTGATGATCCTCTACCTGCAGGGCTTGCCTGGTCCTGCTTTGGTTGATGCTAGTGATTTCCTCTTATTGTTCAGACAATCATCCTTAGAGATTGGTTATCCTCCTCCAGCTCTCTCATGGCCTGTTGCAGTTCTCTGATTTAGTTGCAGGAGGATCAGAGTGTGGGTCTCATTTTGTGGTTGGTCATTGGAGGTTTTCTGATGGAGGCTGACAAGAGTTCCCTCTCTGAACTCCATGAATTCCCTTTCCAACACTGAAAGTCTTCTTTGAGAGTCTTTAGATTGTTGGAGAATCTAGGAGTGGTCTCATGAGAGAGTAACTGAGGGGTTGTTGGATGTGGTGAAGCTCGCTGTCTGCCTGTAAGTGTGCTGAGCTTTCCTTCTTTCTTTTCAGGCTCCTCTTTCATGCTCTGGAAACTATGTTGAAAATTATTCAGGCACTTTTCAGACCCTTGGACCATGACTGCACCATCATGATAAACATTAATAGTCAACATTGGGCAGGTTGTGTCTCCAACTTCATAGACAGAGATTTGTCTTCCTTTGCTAATGCCATTCTTCTTTGTGTGCATGAAGGCTTCCCTGAAAGTTGCGTGCCATGCATTTGGTTTGTGTGAGAAGAACATTATATTTGTCTTTACTTTTCTGTTTTCTGTTATTGTAAAGTCCACAATGACTGTCTCAGGTGACTCCTTTTAGGACGTTTAATTTGAAAGTTTTTTGGCCTTAATAGATGTGATGTAACCTAGATACATTATCTCACCTCTTTGTATCATTGTGGCAATTCCAGTGGGTTGATTGTATTCTTCTCAGAAAGTGTTGAAACTGTTGTTTTCTGTTTTCTTCAGATTTCTTTTCAAAAACTACTTTATAACAATTAAAGTAGCTTTTGATTTGGTAATCAACTGAATAATGATTCAGTCCAGAAAAAAAATAGATTTAAATAGATTTAAAACAACTTGTACTGGTATAGATTTATTTTTTTCAATAGTTAACTTTAGTTAGCTTTAGTTACCTTACTTGCAGTAGTCCTCTCATGCTGATGAGTCAGTGTTCTGTAGCAGTTATTGTTAGCCTGCTAGCTTGCTCTTAGCTAGCTGGTAGCTGCAGTTGTATTTTGGTCCTTTACGCCTGGGCCACACAGGCTACCTCTACCTCAGCAGCGTGTGTGTGTCGCTGAACTGCTGTGTCTCACACGCTTGCGGTGTCCACACAGGCAGCATTGCTGCTGCTCCATCCGTTCACCTTTTCTGCGTCTCACAAAGACACAGCGGTTGGAACCAAAGATCTCAAATTTGGACTCATCAGACCAAAGCACAGATTTCCACTGGTCCATTCCTTGTGTTTCTTGGCCCAAACAAATCTCTTCTGCTTGTTGCCTCTCCTTAGCAGTGGTTTCCTAGCAGCTATTTGACCATGAAGGCCTGATTCATGCAGTCTCCTCTTAACAGTTGTTCTAGAGATGGGTCTGCTGCTAGAACTCTGTGTGGCATTCATCTGGTCTCTGATCTGAGCTGCTGTTAACTTGCGATTTCTGAGGCTGGTGACTCGGATGAACTTGTCCTCAAAAGCAGAGGTGACTCTTGGTCTTCCTTTCCTGGGTCGGTCCTCATGTGTGCCAGTTTCGTTGTAGCACTTGATGGTTTTTGCGACTCCACTTGGGGACACATTTAAAGTTTTTGCAATTTTCCGGACTGACTGACCTTCATTTCTTAAAGTAATGATGGCCACCTTTTTTTTCTTTAGTTAGCTGATTGGTTCTTGCCATAATATCAATTTTAACAGTTGTCCAATAGGGCTGTCGGCTGTGTAGTAAACCGACTTCTGCACAACACAACTGATGGTCCCAACCCCATTGATAAAGCAAGAAATTCCACTAATTAACCCTGATAAGGCACACCTATGAAGTGAAAACCATTTCAGGTGACTATCTCTTGAAGCTCATCGAGAGAATGCCAAGAGTGTGCAAAGCAGTAATCAGAGCAAAGGGTGGCTATTTTGAAGAATCTAGAATATAAAACATGTTTTCAGTTATTTCACCTTTTTTTGTTAAGTACATAACTCCACATGTGTTCATTCATAGTTTTGATGCCTACAATGTAAATAGTCATGAAAATAAAGAAAACTCATTGAATGAGAAGGTGTGTCCAAACTTTTGGCCTGTACTGTATTTATGAAGGACAACTTCTGAAATTTCTTGTTTTTATAATTGCAGCATCTCTTTTTAATTATAAAAAGAGATGCTGTTTGTCTGGAGTGAGTGCAAGGACAGTGACAATGACAGTAAAATGTTTGATGCTTACTTACTTACTGACTTAAACTCTGCATAATTTACAGCTTTGTGGACTGTTTTTGTTAGCATGCTAGCCATGCAAACCAGGCTCAACTTTTGCCGTAGCACAACCTGATGTAATCTGGCAAAGTGATGCGTTGGCCAATCGCGTACATGCAAGCGCATTTTCCTGGTGCAGTACTTTGTAACGTGAACAGAGTATTTCTTCTGTTTACCTCATCTGATAAACCTTTTAAATTCCTGGATCTGTTACTCAAACCAGACTTCTGTATAGTATTTAATTTCTCCTTGGCATAGATTCTTTAGGTGTTTGGACTTGAGTGAATGGATGATACACGGACTATAGGTGACATTTGCTCTAAATTGCTTTAGAATTACAGCCCAGCTCATATGTTTACTTCGGTAGTATGATGTGGACTACATTTCACCAGAGGCAGCTGTGCCATCAAATGATTTCACATTTTTATGAATGATTGCTCTGGCTAATTGCCAAGATGTTTTGTGTTCCTTGTGTCCTTCAGTTAGTGCGGAGATGGCGGATCTGGGCTTGGCAAAGAGATGGCTACCTGCTCAGCTGCTTCTGCTGTGGATGCTGATCAACTTATCTGGTGACTGACTGACTCTTATGGCCATTGACTGGGAATCCAAATTCACAATGAATTTCAATGACACCAGTGTGTTGACATCATGGGGATGCTGACACCGGTTATCCATCAAAAAAGTTGAACCAGGCTGTATTTAAAGAAAGAATCTGATGTTGTTTCATGCAGTAAATGGAAAAGAACATGATCAAGATGTACAGATTTTGAAAATGTTCAGTCACCATTGAAGCATGTAGTAACTTAATGATGATGATGATGATGATAATGGTAAAATTGTCAATAAATATGCTTTATGATGATGCCAATCCATACTACTTAATGATGCCAACCTCTGTACTGTTTGTTTGCTGTGAATTGTTATATTTCTTTATTTTTATTTCTCTGTCCCACAGAGTCCAGAGTGTATTTGTTTGCTCCTGATGCTGTCACACTTGAGGAATACTCTAAAGCCAACATTACCATCACTTCCAGGTAACTACAGAAACACAGTCTGTACAAGAGGAAAAAAAAGTTGCATTCACATTATAGCAAATGGTGGATAAAAATAAAACTCTCTGTTCAGGTCTCCATTGTCTTAATTGAATGTACTTTGTTTTGGATCTGGGAAGTGTACACATAGAATGCAGTATATGGAATGCTTAAAACTTGACACCAAAAGACTCATCATATACCACAGAAAAGAGAACAAGATCGTATACAGACACATATAGCTCCCCCAGTTATCTCTGACTGGAGCCAGTTTTCCAATACACACTCTGAAGAGATGAGCCACTGCAAGGCCACTTTAGAACGTTAGGAGGATTGTCACTAAGAGGTGAAGATCCCTGACGGAAGTCATAGTTGACAGGTCATAGGTACACATCATTCCAAACATCCCACTCCTGTAATGGCTAGGAATGGGTAAAAGACCCACATGATTAGAAACACAACAGGATACCGCTGAAGTTCTGAGCACTTCTTTTATCACTGCCACACAGTTAGCACACACTTTCAGTTGGAGTTGAGTTGTGGTTCTGAAAAGTATAAAATAATTATCTAACCTTTTTATCCATGGTATACATGTAGATGTATAACAAGCACCAATATAACAATAGACCTGTAAGTCAATGTAATATAATATTAATAAACATGGCGCATCCACTTTCACACTGTGCTATAACATGAATGCTTAACCATTCCACAGTCAACACTGGCATCTGCTGGTCTCAAAGTAACAGCATTTCTGGCACCTGTTAACCTACATCTGCAGTTATTGTCATCTAGAAGTCTAGGACAGCACTGCACATGCAACTACACATAGGCTAAATGACTGACAGCTTTACATTTCTGCTACATAGTGCACTTTACACGTAGACCTGCCTACACTTAAACCTGCCTTCTAATGGATGAACATGGTGGCAAGAAATCACACTAACAAACACAATCTACATAAACAATATAACTGCTGGTAATGTCTCGGCAATACAGCAACAATGTAGCATAGTGCAACTTTATGCTAGTCAACAATTAGCTCAGTCAAGTAATAGCATGCAGAATCAACTGTTACAAAATATAGCAAATCTCATATAAATATCAACACAAACATACAGCATAGACAACTTTCAAGAAAGTTCAATGGGGGAATTTCTAGGCTCAATAATCCCTTTTGGTGCAATCTATCAAAGGGTTGGCAAGACAGTTACTGGAAGTGATTACTTTTTAACATTTCCGGCACACACTCTGAAGAGATGAGCCATTGCAAGGCCACTTATCTTTACAACAGGTTCATCAGGCCCCTCTAACAGGGACAAAAGTTGCAAAGCCTCTTGACCATATAATGATTCAGCATTTAAATACATTTTCAGTAGATTTCCACCACAGCAAAAAACAAGGATCGTGCACTGCATGTTCTGCTTTGCCTTCTGGTCAGGATTCTTGGAGGGAGTGGAGGAGACTGTGGGAGCTAAGTGGCAGATGGCAATTTGCAAATATGTAGTGTAGTTAGTTTCTATTTATTTGCATAACTTGTTATGATGTGTTCTGATTAGCATTAGCATTTTTTTTTTTTTTTTTTTTTTTTTTAAATACAAAAATGCATAAATTAGTATATGGAGGTTTTAAGAGAGCTGGGTATGGCACTGCCACTTAATCTTGCTGCCAATTTGTCTCAGTGTCCACTTGCAATACTGCATCCAAAAAGCATTTTCCAAACTGACCTTGTTTGTAGTATAATTTTTAATCCATGAAGGTTTTATATTTACTATATAAAACTTTTCCCAGAGCCCAGAAAACCATTTTTATTTATGTGCATGACGTCATCCCAATGTCTGTGGGCTGAGCAGTAACACGTGGGCAGGACCAGTGGAAGAAACTTTAATGCAGATGTGCAGTGGGCCAACACGGAAGTAAACCTGGACACTAGAGAACATTTTGTTTGTTATTATGACTTGTGCTGTTCTCTTTTTTTTTTTTTTTTTTTTTTTTTTTTTTTTTTTTTCTAAATCTGTCTAAATCTATTATAGCATATTTTAAAATTCAGTCCAATAAAAGCCATAGCTTTAACCGCTATAGTACTACAGACTGTGGTTGTGGTCTGTTAGTGAAGTGAGTGGCACATTGTTGTACTGTGGCAGCTTAAACTGAAAAATATTTCACACTAGGCTTGTTTCAGCTGTATTTTTCAGTTTCCAGTCTGTCAAATAAGATGCTTTCACTTCACCCAATAAACTATACACTATACTATAAAACTATACACTAGTCTACACTGGCCAAGTAACAAAAGTCAAAAAAAGGCAAAAGTTTTAATACGAAGCGGGGGAAAAACTAAAAAAGCAAATATGCTCAGCAAGTTAAAGATGTGAAATTAAGATCCTGGTAGTTATTTTGTATTTAATGTTTATTTGTATATAGCATGAACTAATGCCACATACCAGCATTTATAGCCTAAGCTAGTTTGCAATGCCCTCTTCTAGATGGGCTTTTAAAATACATAAAACTCAACAGTAAGGTACATATGAAACTGCAAGACTCAACATTGCATAGAAATACATTTAAGCACAAAACACAACACTCAACAATACAGACAGTATACATACATTACAACACGAACCTCAAGAACAAAGTACATACATAGGTTTTAATGTTCTATAGTTTGTAAAAGCAGCTGTCAGGATCAGTGATTGGATTTTTTTCTTCTTTCTCTAGCTCCCCTGTCAACCAGTCAACTGTGATTCAGTTAAATGTAACCTACAGCTCCAAGTGGAACTACTCATCCGTCATCACAGTGCCTAAGCAGGTAACACATGAAACCAAAAAAAGGACAAATGTCATGCTGCGTGTGCATTGAGCAGAAACATCCTTTTTCAAAACTTATCTTCTTCTGAACAAGTCTGGATGTAAGTCTATGTTTATGCATCATTGAACTTTGCACCAACTTAAAATGATTACAACATAGACAGAGTTAGCACCCCCAAACCCCTTTAAAGAGTAACTGCATATATTGCTAATACTGCTAATAATCTGTTTTGCCCTGACAACTAGTGGTGACAACATGCTTTTCCCTCTCTCTATGCAGCAATGTAGTACCACACTACATAGTAACACTGACACTCAGCTGTGTCTTGGAAGCATGTAACCCCAGCATGGGGTTACATGCTGGGGTTACATGCATGTAACCCCAGCATGGGGTTACATGCTTCCAAGACAATGACCCTCTATACTTTTACCCCTTCTACTATCCTCGGGTCAAATTGTAAACTTTGCACAAAAGAATTATGAAGAGATAAAATGGCAAAGAGGATGAATTCTAATGTTTCGGTGACCCAACTTTACTTTTCATATCGTACTCATCAGGCTAAAATATCCTAGAGCTATACTGCAGATATAGTAGTATTTAAAATTTTCAGTAGAAAAGAAACAACAATAAATGTCATGCTAAGAAGTACTATCTGTGTCCCAAAGCTTGATCTAGCTTCCACTGTTGCCCAAAAAAGGTTAAGTTAAGTGTGTACACTTTGACTCAGTAGTGTGTGCAAAGTTAACAGCATGGATCAACCAAAGCAAAAAGGGATGATATTTATTTCTATGTTCTCATTACTTAAAAGAGAAGCGGATAAGTGGGGCTGTCTGATCCCATATGACTAAAACCTCTTGGGCTTATGTTGTTCTTTGTTGGTGTTTAGGTGTTGCTGCCAGCGGAGGCAACCTCAGTCAGTTTCAATGTGACAGCCAATGATGTTGGTCAGGTGACCACATACCTGTGTAGCAACAACACAGACCTTAACAGGTGGGTACCAGTACAGATGCAGCACTGACAGTCTGCTTAACTTCCCCTCTCTTTTATTCATTCCTTTCAGTCCACTGTTCCGTCGGTCCAGCATGACTATCACGATAAGAATCAGTTTATTCACTAAGTACAATAAAAGAAGAAATGAACAGGGGTTGGCTTCTATCCAATCATGTACTTAACCTGTCAAATTTTTTTCTGAATTAGCCTTGCTAACATTAGAGCACTCTTGTATGGTTATTATTCCATGAATCAAAATCATGTGTACCTCCCTCCTGAAAGCCTCTAGCCCTCCAGGGCATCCTACAGTATTATTCATAATCATTTATTTGTACAGCATTTTTAAAACTGAACAAAGTGCTTTCCAGTGCAGAGAGACTGTATAAAAGACAATCATATATATGAAAACTACAGCAAATACAATCACACAAATAAAAAAACAACAGCATAAAGGACAGTTATAAATGGAACCATCCATAAGGTAAAACAATGAAAAATAAACCTAAAATCTGGCAGTTACACAGAGCTGGATTATGTAAAAAAAAAAAAAAAAAAAGCTAAAAAAATTAAAATTAAAAAGCTGAAACAGTGTCAGCAGGCTGAAGGACACACAAGGAGCCAGTTTAGCAAAAGCTTGATCACCTTTTGACCTCAACCTGTACTCTAGAACAGCTAATGGGCCAGACCCAGCAGATGTAAGAGGCTCTCAATTTACCAGTCAGTCTATGTTCCAACCCTCACCTATGGTCACGAGCTTTGAGTAGTGGAAGAATGAGATTGCAGATACAAGCAGCCGAAATGAGTTACTTCCAAAGGGTGTCTGGACTCTGCCTTAGAGATACGGTGAGGAGCTTGGAAATCCGGAGAGAGCTCAGGGTAGAACCACTGCTTCTTCATGTTCGAAGCAGCCAGCTGGTTTGGGCATCTGGTTAGGTAGGATGCCTCCTGGACACCTTCCTCTGGAGGTGGTCTGGGCACATCCAACTGGTGGGAGACCCTGGGGCAGACCCAGAACATGCTGGAGGGATTACATATATCTTCTGGCCTGGGAACGTCTTGGGATCCCCCAGGGGAAGCTGGATGATGTTGCTGGGGTAAAGGATGTCTGGTTTTCCTTACTCAGTCTGATGCCACCGTGACTGGGTCCTGGATAAGTGTCAGAAAATGGATGGATGGGTATTGCTAAAAGATAAGATTGGTCGGATCTTGGAAATATCCTGAGCATGGCCACCCTCAGGACAAATGTGACAAAAAATTATATTTAGTTGTTTGTCAGTGTCATGCAGCAACAGTAGTCATACTCCTAATAATGATGGAAAGTGATGTAAAATTTGAACTGCAACAGCTGTGTGCCACAGCTCTCGACTGTCACTTGTTCCTGTTACTCTGGACAAATCAGCTTATCTGGACAGCTCCAATCCAGAGAGCATCTAATCTTCCAAATGCCTCAAACTGCCTGAAAACTCTCAAAGCATTTTTGGTTCTGTAATGAGCATTAGTGAAGCTTTAGCCACTTTTATGCACTGCTGTACACCACTCATGGACCCACATGGACAGACTTAATGAATTTTATGCTCAATAATAAAAATGCCATATTCTTAGACACACCACACATGTTGTGCTGGCCGATCTGCTATGCACAAATCAGACTGTACATATCAGGTTACAGTCATACATTTAGCAGCAGTGTATGTTGAATAGCTGCTGATAGGACCGACTAGAACTAATGCTAGACAAACTATAATTACAGGTTATGCTAAGGATGAGATGCATGGGTCTACCAGAACACCTGGGTATGGTTGATAGTGTACTCCAATATATTTTCTATATTGTATAATGAAATTACATGAGTATACTCCTTAACATCCTTTTTGACAGTGTAATGATGTTGCTAGTGTAAAGTGTGATGGTACGTACAGTTTCTCTGTAAACTTAATCCTCTCTTTCATCTCTACAGTTTGTCTGTCAGGATTCACTTTATGGTTGTCCATAGCAACGTCCTGTCAGTAATCGGTGAGGTGATTGGCTGGATTTACTTTCTGGCCTGGTCGGTGTCCTTCTATCCACAAGCCTTGGAAAACTGGAGGAGGAAAAGGTAGTTTTTGCCTGCCGTCTGCCCTTCTCTTCATCTAGGTTTTCTTGGATGTTTTCTTTGTGCAGTTTTGCTCAAGGGAACTAAATAGGATGGTGTTTTTATATTGTCATATATCAACATCATGACCTTTGATCAAATGGCTCAACATACTCGGTTATACCATATGAAACAATATGCATGCACTCAAATCTGCTCTTACTTAAACAGACTTCTTGGATGTTTCCCAAATTTATTGTCATTGTTCAAAATTTTACCTTTTGAACCTTTTGCATGAATGAAAAACAAAACAAGGCAAAAAACTCTCACACCTATACATACTAATCTGTGTGAAAAATAGGTAGGTAGTTTCCCATGGGTCTGACATACGTATAGTGATGGGAGTCATAAAATGCAGAGGATCAAATGTTGCAATGTTCATAAGCCATTGGCAAAAATAATAAAGCTATATTTTATGGGTCCTTTAAATTTGTAAAAAAAAAAAAAATCTTAATAATTTACTATGACATTTCCTGGAGAGAACTGCAATTTGGCATTAATTATAGGTAAAAAAAAGAGACAAAATTAATTAATACACAAATTAATTCAAAATAAATGTGAAGCTAGCTTAAGCTCTTTACCTCAATAAACAGCAGGTCAGCTGAACATAAAAAAAAAAAACATTTGTCTGCAGGCACATATACTATTGTGAACATATATGAGGAATAAAAATTCTAATAACAAATGAATACTAAATAATTATTTACCTGGGTTTATACAGAGGTTTTCTTTGAAGGAAATTCCTCTGGAAAAACTGCTTTTAAACTAGACACAACTAGCTAATAAACTAAAATAGCTATCTTGAGAACTGTCTCTATTTTATATAATCTAACAAAGGTCTGTGGCTGGACACACATCAGGCATATTGCTATTACATGGTCAGTCTCATAAACCCCTCAGCCGCTGGGACGACCCAACAAAATGTTTTATTCATAGTGTTTGTTTTTTTTAAATTTTTTTATTAACTTTACGTAAGAAACCGAAGAAAACACATATGGTCCATACCCGTTACCAGTCATATGGGGCAGATTTTTGCATAGTCTTTGGTTGAGATGTGAATAACTGTGTTTACAAGTGGCTTTTAAATATATTTCTGGTGATTTTCATTAGATTTTTGGTTTACATATTCTAATTGGATCACATGGGAATCCTGGTGGCCTCAGACTTGGCGGCCAGATGTAGACCTAAGAAACATGATATCTTTCTATCTCCTTATGGCCAACATGCAAAAAATGTACAAAAATTTGAGAAAAATAAACTTGCTCAGATTAATGATATTAATATCTTTGCTTTCAGTGTTGTAGGTCTCAACTTTGACTTCCTGGCTCTCAACCTAACTGGCTTCATTGCTTACAGTGTCTTCAATATAGGGTTGTTCTGGGTGCCTGATATAAAGGTAACTTCATCCTTCACCCAAGGTCAGTCTTTTGAGTGAATATATACAGTCCGACAGTAAGAATTTGGACAGGTACACTTTACTTTTTCTTCAAGCTCTGTGTTTCAGCATTTGAAATAAAGTAATGGATACTATATTAAAATGCCAAGTCTCAGCTTTAATTTGAGTAGGTTTACATCAATATAAAAAGAACTGTGTGGGTGATACACACAGTGTTAAAAGTTAAATGTTTTGGGGTTCAATCATATTGGACAGATACACATGAAGTCAAGCAAAATCACCATATTTAATATTTTGTAAAAATCCTTCTTTGACCCATAGACATCAGCAGACGCTTTGTATCTTCCCTATTATTCCACCTCTTCACCCTGAAATGCTCTTTGGTTGCTTTGGCCATATGTTTAGGATGGTTGTCCTGCTGAATGATGAAATGTGCTCCAATGAGTTCTGTTACGTTTGGCTGAATGTGAACACACAGAATGCTCCTGTATACCTCTGCATTCACCCTGTTGCTTTTGTCAGCAGTGACATCATCAATAAATGTCAGTGTGCCGGTTGCATTGGCAGGCATACATGCCCAAGCCATAACGAAAGCACCACCATGTTTGACAGATGAGGTGTTATGCTTTTTGGTTCCTTCTTTTCTCCGCACTTTTCTCTTTCCATTAATTTTGATAGAGGTTCATTTTGTTTCATCAGTTCATAGAGCTTTGTTCTAGAATTCAGGTTTCTAGCTTGGGTGGACTGTGCACATCAAGCATAATTGGTGACTTGCTCAGGAGGCAGCTTAGCCAAAAGATTTTGCACATGGGAAGTACAGGCTAATTTTGCTTGTCCTGCTGCACTGCCCAAGGACTGCAACATTCTTATGAGTGCTCTGACTCTGGCAAACTCACCGAAGCCTTGTGAGTCTCCAGCATCAAGAGATGGAAGGGCTTGAATAGCTGAGATCTCACTGAGGACCAAATTATGTGTTTGGCCATAGCACTGTTGGAGGGCAGTGAGTACATATGTGTAAGGATATGGGCTATGTTGCATAAGAAAAGGCAAGGCAATGAGCAGTTTTCAACTTCAGGTGGTTGAATAATGTGTAATATTTGTGGAGCTGAGGCTCATCTTGTGGCAGGAGATTAAGTGCCATTTTTAACATGGCAAATTCTTTAGGGTCATCATGGCTGAAATGAGGGAATGAAGGGCCTTCATGGCAAGACATATTAGGTAGGAGACTGGTAAGCAGGGGCTACTGAGGGAGGCAACAGCAACTGGCTGTTGCATATGAGGATAAGAAGCGGCAATTTGTGAAGGTTGAGAACACCAGCAGCAGTTTGTGCAGGTTGTTGGGGGAGGACACTGATATGGGCCATCAAGTAAAGAAGCTGGTGATTAAAAGGGATCTACAGAAACATGCTGTGGTGCTGGATTAGTCACATGAGGTGCTGTAACAAAAAAATAGGAGCAGCAGGTGGTGGAAGGCTATGTTCCTGTGAGGGCACAGAGGCTTGTGGTGCTGGAGCCTGAGAGGAGATAAGGGAGCAGGAAATGCATTTCTCTAAGTAAAGGGTTCACTTGTGCAGGAGGTAAATACATCCATTGCATTTAAAGGAACAGGAGGCACATGTGAGGGAGTATTTACATTCAAACTAGCACTATAAGATGTAGCACTTGCCAGGGTTGGAGAAACATTTGGCTGGGCTGCAAAGGCTGCAGTGTTATGGGTGTGTGGCAATAGAGCTTGCAAAAAGGGGGACTTATGTGCCACATAGGAGGTAGCAGCGGACACTGGGTGCTGAATTGAGAGGTTCACAGGCTGAGTGACTAAAGAGGACAAGGGCTGGTGGTTGGCCTGAGGCTCATGAGTGTGGGAGGTAGAACTGGAAAGTTGATTTGGAGAATCTTTGGGCTGAGGTGGGGGAGGGGACAGCATAGAACGTGGTGGTGGAGGGAAGGATGCAGAGTTTGGAGAAGGTGGAGACTGGAGGCCATGCATAGCAGACTGAGACTCATGCTGTTTCAAGCATTTGCAGAATTCCTCCTCCATGGGGTGGAGGGTTATGGACAGGAGTGGCATGGGCAGAAGACTGACCAGAAGTAAAACTGGTGGAGGTTGAGTCGATGTTCTAAAGTACACACAAAATGTCCAAGTTGAACCATCATCTGTTAGTTCATTACTGTCACTTTTCATTAAGGAACATTCACTTAGGTTGGCTTGGCGAAGTTAGTCAATTGCTATCTGTATGATAAGGAGGAAAATCTAGTCTGCCAAATGAGAGGGGGGGTTGAGGCTGTCTGCTGAATCCATTTACTCCATCCATAGTATTGAGCAATCAGGCTCAAAGGACCATGTGAAATATTGTGGACTGCTGGCAGGACTGCACTGGTCACCAGCTGAGGATAAACACTTTGGGTGTGCAGTCAGACACAAGGAGCACACAAGATGAATGGATCCAATCTGGTTGATAGTTTATTGTAAGGTTTAAGCATTTATCAGTCGAGCATTTATCAAACATAAACACAGTGAGCTCAGTGTTCTGCTGCAGGTCACAAAAACTCAATCCTCTTTTAAGGGCTACCAATTCCAGACTCCTCCCCCCTTCTCCACTGGCAGGTTAACACTTTCAGTGCCACTCTTGTCAATAGCACTTGTGCAGTGCCCGTGCAAAACATGCCTGCTTGGAACAGGCCAATTGCTTGGCCTTGGGTATTGCAGCTTCAACGCATAGAAAAATGAATACTGTTGATGTGAGGTGCACATGAGTACCAACATGAAAGAAACTAACATTTTATTATTCTACTCTCTTGCACACATGTCTCAACTGCCGTGCCGTGCTTGAAACACAGCATTCACACAGTAAAAAACAACACAGATTTGTCCTGTTGTTCTTTGTATTTACTGCTGCATTTGTTGGATTAAATGAAAAGGAGAAATGCAGAGGGGGCTAAATCACGGCTGTAGTGTTTGATGGTTGTTTATTTGTGCTTTAGAACATAACTGCCATGAAACAATCAGAAAATAACATATTTCTGTCATTCACAGGCTTTCTCTCTCAGAGAAAGCTTTCCACTGCTGTCTCTCCTCACCAGCGCTGTCTTTCTGTTGCTTGCTTGTGCTCTCAGCTCACTTGCCCTCTCTCTTTTTTTTTTCTTCTCTTTTTTAAAATGAGAAGCCAACAACAAAGCCTAACTTTTAACGTTATCAAACGAAGAGAGATGTCCTCCCCTCGTCTCACTCATGGCACTGCTGTACAGCTCTGCCTGTGCTCATGACATGCATTCACAGAGCCCAGAAGCCCCACCCCGCTGCTGCAGAGCGGAGTGGCTCACTGACCGCTTGTTTATTCAGAGTTTATTAATATTGAACATATCGTGTGTTTAAAAAAATAAATAAATAAATAAAAAATTGCCCCAAATTCGAAGCTGCACTTCCAGCAATACATCCGCCAGGTATGAAGTAGATCGGATGAACAGATCTCAGGATAACAGACAGACAGACAGACAGACTCCTTGCTTTATAGTTAGATGAACTAACCTTGAAACAACATACAGCTGTGTCCAATTACATTTGAACTCTTGATTTGGGCACTACGTGTTATAAGGGCTATATCTCACACAGTTCTTTCATTGTTGAGGTAAACCTGCTCAAATTAAAGCTGGGACTTGGTGCTTTAATGTATTATCCATTATTTTGTTTTAAATTAAATGTGCTGAAGCACATAGTCTAAATGTGTCTGTTGTTTATCAAGCTGCTGTGTCTCTGCCCTGCAGGAGGGGTTTCTGAAGAGGAACCCTAATGGAATTAACCCTGTAAATGCTAACGATGTGTTCTTCAGTCTCCATGCCTTACTGCTCTGTTTGGTCTACATCATCCAGGCTGCTGTGTATGAGGTGTGTGGTTCTTATGTGGAGAAGCTTTTGATGTGAATGTTAAACATACACTCACCGAGAACTTTATTAAGAACACCTGTGCAATTTAATGCATTCCCATACAACAGCTCTGCGATAAATTTTACTTTTACGAAGCTTATACATTTTCATTTATTGTTGACGTTGTCAGAAAGGTAATAATTCTACTTTGTTTATTGAGGTCATGGTGGGTGGTGGTGGTGTACTGGAGTTATATATTTTGCCCCCTCATGTATGTCAATTGGGTGGACAAAATATTAGGAACACTTCTCAATATAATGCACTACAACACGGTTCGATTCCCAGCTCCTCCAGCCCGCTTGTCAAAGTGTCCTTGGGCAAGATAAGAACCCCAAATTGCTCCTGATCCATCACTGTGTGAATGTGTGTGAATGATTAGATTTCATCTGATGGGTTGGGACTTTGCATGGTAGCCCCTGTACCCATTCAGCGTATGAATGTGTGTGAATGGGTGAATTGACTTGTAGTGTAAAAAGCGATTTGAGTGGTCAGAAGACTAGAAAGGCGCTATACAAGTACAGTCCATTTACCATTTACCACTAAGACCTCAATAATAAACAAAGTAGAATTATCACCTTTCTGACAATGTCAACAAAAACTGAAAATATATAAGCTTCAAAAGTAGCATTTATGGCAGAGCTGTTGTATTGGATTTCATGAGATTGCACAGGTGTTATAAAGTGCTTGGTAAGTGTATATCTCAAGTCCCAGTATTCGGAAGGTGAAATTGTCAAAAATGTCCAGCTGGAAGCCTGGTTTTAGTGACCAAGCATTTTATTAGGAACACCTGTGGCTTATAGATCTTGGCTTATAGCTAGAGAATGAAAACTGGGTGGTGCTCCTCTCCGTTGTAATTCACTGATGGTGCTGTCTACTCCAGTTCTCTCATTGTCTATACCAAAGGCCCACTGGACATGGCTACATTGCATTCCAGCCTTTTTTAGGCTGCCAGAGTTAAGCTGCTTTTATTCCGGCCCTGAATATTGGGAGCCTAGCTCCAAATATTTTTGGTACTTAAAAACTGGTATTTCATTTCAATATAACAGAGTAGAACTTTACTTGGAGTGTCAGAGGGATTGGGGTAAATATGGTGCTGTACATAACAAGACACATGCAGGCCATGGATGTATTAAAGATGCAGGCTGGCAGCAGTTATTTGTACAACAAGTGGAGCGGTTTCTGCTGCTGCCTCCAGTGTTTCAGGCTTTTCTTCACATTGTGGCTTTGAAATTGGTCTGTATTAAAAATGGCAGAGCGCTAAAGCCATAATTTGCATGTCTTTAGTTAGCAGTGGATCACACACAGCTCAGGTCACAAATCAACTTTTATGTATTTTGCCTCTCAAGTGACTGTAGCTGCCTAGGAATGCATTCCCTATTATTTCAGCCTATGTCATTATCAAATGCTGAGCCAAAATGGCCCAGAATATACGCTGATCATAGGTCTTCAGAAATAAAGCTACAGTGTGGATGCATTATTTAGTAGAATGATTTTGCAGCTGCAAAGAAATGCATCCCCTATTATTTTTGCCAGGAAGACTGTTACATATATGAAATTCTCACTGTAAGTCCAAAGCAGATAACAGACTTGTTGTGGTGAGCATCTTGCATGCTGGTTCCCAAACGAAATACCAAGACTTAGAAGCTGTAAGCTTTTCAAAGTAATGTATCTATATTATTTATGTCTTATGGGCATAACTGGAAGAGCAGTTTATGTGCGCACCCTAGTAGTTACCACTGTGGCTGTTAGGTCTCTGTATGCAATTAGTCTCGCCAAGGGTTGTCTGTGACCAGCGCGCTGCAGATGTTAAACTGGACAGAATGCACCTTTGCCCTCAGACTGCGAGCCTCCAGATGTCTTCCCACAAAAAGTCTGCTGTCAGGTAGAGAATGAATGAACTGGTCTGTAAGCTACTGTGCACAAACTCACTTTTATAAACCAGTGAGTTTCAAAAATAACTGACCATTCCAACTGTGAGGGGGAGCACCCGTTCTCAAGTTGGGGCATATGAATAGCCTAATGAACTGAGAACCAAAATAACCAAGAAAACATCCAGGTGTGACATATGGAAAATTAATCAGCCTTGGATTTTAGTTCAGTCTGACAGTGTGTTCATGTTTACAGCTGGGTTTAGTTGTGTAACAGAATGGCAGGCTCAGTAAATGGATCCATGAATATGATTTACTGTTTCTGCAGTATTTTTTCTGTCAGTCCTGCCGTCAATACATTGTCGCTACTAAAAGATGAAGACGTGTTTACAGCAGGAATGTCATTGCTGCAGGTATTGAGGGACTGGGGTTTTTTAAGGCAGTGGGCTTCTTTGCTTCATTTATGAGTTACCCTAATAATTATATCAGCAATAGTTAGTTTGTGAGAATGTAAGCAAGAAAACCATATTTAACCCTTTTCACCCTTTGTCTAATTGAGAACGTTAGTATTGTCTGTGGTAAAAGAAGTAGCCTACTCAAAACTTTAAACTAATAATGCCACACTAAACATAGTCTGTTAAAAGTGAAAGTCCTGCATTCAAAAATATACTTAGGTGTGCAGAAGTATTATTGGCACAATGTAGTTACATTTACTTAATGTCTGTTCGAGGCATGGCTCATTTTAATTACTTTATCACTGGGACCAGCATGTTGCTGCACATTGTCTTCCCTGTCTTTTTTTGGAACTTAAGTTTTTCATTAATTTTTGAAATACACAGAGAACACAGTTATTCAACTACAGTGTTAACAGCAGCATTCCAAGTGCATTATATTACATCATGTAATACAATCTTGATCCATCCTTGCCTGTTGCCAGCTCAGCACAGCTCACTGCTGTCTTGACTGCACACATTTTGGATAAGTTCCAATCTGGTTTCCGTCAGAAGCATTCCACTGAAACAGCTCTTCTCAGGGAGCTGTTTATGTCATAATGTCCAATGACATAATGGTGTCTTCTGATGTGGGTGAACGCTCTATTTTGGTGCTGCTGGATCTTAGCACAGCTTTCGATACTGTAGATCACAGCATCCTGATTGAAAGACTTGGTGGCAGTGGGTGGGTGTTTCCAGGAGCACCCTGAACTGGTTCTCCTTCATCTCTCGGATAGGAGTTTTTCTGTGTTGCTTGGTCCCTACATGTTTGAAACTGCTTCTCTTTCCTGTGGTGTGTCCCAGAGTTCTGTCTTGGGTCCTATATTATTTGCTTTATATATGCTTCCCTTAGGTCATATTATTAGCAAATTTAAAGGTATTTCATATCACTGCTACGCTGATGATATTCAGCTGTATGTCTCTTTTAAGCCTGATAAGACTGTCTGTATTGCACAATTGTCTGATTGCTATTAAGGACTGGATAGCTAATCAAATTATCAGCAATAGTTAGTTTGGGAAAATGTAAGGAAGGAAGGAAATCATATTTAAATAAAGATAAGACTGAGGTCCTTATTGCTTTAGACAGTTTCCAAGGTTGCTCAGTGTATTGGGTCCCTTTCTTCAGCTGTACAGTCTAATCTTAGAAATCTTGGTGTTATATTTGATCAGACTATGTACTTTGATCAACATATTAAAACATTAACGCGTACATGTTTCTTCCATTTAAGAAACATTGCCGAACTAGAGCTTTCAAGACGTTTGGCTAAAATCTTAGCTAATATCTTATAATCTGAGTGTAGAAGGGAAATCTGGCGGTAAGAGCTGCAATCATGGGAATCTATCCTTTTTCAACAGCAGTGACATTGAAGCTTGATAAAGGCTGGGTGGTAATCTTTCATTTTGGAGCGACTCTGCAAATACCAATGACAGGAACAGAGTGAGGACGTCAGAGAATGTCTTACTAACTTAATAAAACTCAATCAGTAGACCGTCCAATCCCAAGGTTTTACCACTGTTAAGGGAAGAGATCGTAGCGGATATCTTTTGAGAAGTTATATCCCTCTCCACCTTCTCCCGATTACCCTGGCCAATACTGAGGATCTGCAAACTCTCAAATAAATTGGGGTCCTGGGCTGATGCAGAGTAATAGAAGGTAGAGTAGAACTCTTTGAATCTCTCCCTGGTTTACTGTTACCTCCCCTGAAGAGGTCTAATTGCTGGGATTAATCAGGAGGCCTCTATTTTATGAACCTGGTGGGCTTGTCAAGTTTACATGAGGTTAAGCCTAAAGTGTTATTTCTTTATATTAAGGTTAACGTACATTGCCGCCTCCTTGGCAGACTTGAAGATATGTCTCCTACCATTGTGTATCAACCACAGTTGAGCAGGGTATCAAAGGCCATACTTTGCTCGCTTGGAGCAGTTGCTTTATTTTGCTGTAGGATGCTCTTAGTCTGGAGACAGCCGGGGCGAAGTCCGGTAATATGTAGAAGGGGTCGGCCCTCGAAACAAAGATCTAGTGTTGCTTTGTTCCTGGGCCCCAGCCATAGTAGAGCTCAGTGCTGCAAAGCCCTAAGTGTTCCCTGGCACTCCTTTCCCCCATTTCGGCATTTCTTGCATTTCTTGCTTGGGGAGCAAGGCCGAAATAAGGCCCTAACCCTTATGAAATTCTCTCTGTTAAGTTAAAGCATACCAAAATATGTGCTGGTAACATCCTTTGATCTAAATATTTCTGGAGAAATATAGGTGGACATCTGAACCATACCAGAGATATGAGGAGTTAATTTGCAATTACTGCAGTTATGTGCTAAACTAAGCTTACTCTTGTCCTAGTATCATTCATCATTAAAGAACGACTAAACAGCAGTCTTGATTTTGCTAATCTCCTGACAAGTTTAACTCCTGACTTTGCTGCAGTGATGTAGAAATGTACTCCAGTTTGAATTTCAGTCAGTGCTGAAATTAATGCCAAATTTACCTTTTAAGGCCTTTATAGTACAGGGAAATGTATTTTCTCCATTTTAGATGCATCTTTACAATTTCTTAAAAGTTGTTGATTCTTGAATATGCATTTTCTGTGTGAATGTGTGCACAGGCAGTTTGTCTGAGATATCTGTAATACCAAAAATTCAACCTCTGTATCTTCACTTGTTTGTCACTTGTAGTTTTGACATGTTTCTGTTTTGTAAGATTCCACAATGCACCATTTCAAATTGAAGAGTTACTCACAAATCCACTGTGAGTCAGATTAATACTTCGATGCTCTTTTTACAGTTCTCGAAGTAGACAGCAATATTCTTCCTTTTACATAATTGGAATGTATTTTATTATGCAAAGGTATAAGTATAATCCAACCCAATGCAATCCAAAAGAATGTAAGAAAAAATAATTAAACCCAAACAAATGTAGTTCAATGCAGTTCAAACTGTCAAAAAGGCTGTATCGAGCCAAACTAACAAAGAGCAAACCTCCTTCCTTCATAAACTGCTGACCAATGCCAATTTACATCTGAAGTCTACTTTACAACTCTGGGAGGTGCACTTTACCAATAAGTTACCCACAGTATACTTGAATATATCATCAAGAAATAAACACAACTTGTTATAACTATCTTCCCCAGAGCAAAAATAATTTACAATGATTTAACCATTACTTTCAAATAGAATTAATCAACCATAACATATCCAGTACATTAAAACACCATTTTGCTCTTACAATGTCTATGACTCAGTATCTGTGTGTAAATTAGTGTGTGTCCTCTCTCTTCCAGAGAGGGGGTCAGAAGGTCTCCTGGACAGCCCTGTTCTTGTTGCTGATTGGCTGGACATTTGCCTTGGTCAGCTTGTTTCTTGCTGTAGCCAAACAGATCACCTGGTTGGATTACCTCTACTATTTCTCCTACATTAAACTAGCGGTCACTCTGATCAAATATGTGCCGCAGGTAAGCTATATACCTACACAGAGGGATCAAAAAATGGAAACACACCTGTAATACATTGCAATATAATAGCCATGCAGTAAATACTACCTTTGATAAAGTGTTCAATTTAGGACAGTTGTATGTTTTGAGACTGTAGTTAGGGTCTTCTTTTTCCTCCAAAAAATGTTAAAAAAACAATACAATACAGCAACAACCTCAATACAGACGACAGATTTGACTGGCCTCTCTACTAAAATTTTAAGTTTTATAAAGAAGAATCTGTTACAGGACTGTTGTATTGAATTTAGTATAGTATTTATATTTTTATTCTTACTCTGTGTGTAGAAAATACACTGATAAAGGATGTGATGCCTTTTCATTGATTCCATGTTTACTGTAAAATTTATCAATGCAACATACTGTATACAGTGACTCTGTTTCAATACTATTCCACAAAATCCAGTCCAGTATCATATTTTGTGGTATTTTTTATTTTTACTTGTTTGACACGTGATCACTGACAGATGGTTACAGTGTTGGTGGTTTTCTGCTGTTTCCAGGCATACATGAACTACAGAAGACAGAGCACTGAGGGGTGGAGTATTGGCAATGTGTTGCTGGACTTCACTGGTGGAACCCTTAGTATTCTACAGATGATCTTACAGTCTTACAACAATGGTAACTATTGTGCTTTATGCTATTTTATGTTCAATGTTGTACTTTATCATTTGTAGTATTTAGGGCAGTCAGTTGTCAAAATTGCCACATTTAAATTAAAGGGCTTTTCTATTTGACAAAATGGTAATTGAGTTTCTGTGGTTGCATCACTAATCTCAGAGCTAGCAGGTCTAGGTCCTTAGGGGAGCTACATTGGACTTGGCTTGTAGGTCTAAATAAGGTTAGTAAAGATGCCTGAAAAGAATGATGTAGTGTGGCTGTGGATGAATTCAGGACTATTCTAAAAAAGAGAAAACTGTGGACATAATGCACGAAATATCACTTCCTGTGTTCACATGTCCTGAAGACATCTACAGCCACACTACATCATTCTTTTCAGGCATCTTTTACTAACCTTATTTAGACCTACAAGCCAAGTCCAATGTAGCTCCCCAAAGGACCTAGACCTGCTGGCTCTGAGATTAGTGATACAACCACAGAAACTCCACTACCATTTTGCCCTGTGTTTGGGGGCACTATGGAGCCTGCTGGCCACACCAGAGCCCAATGACTATAAAAGATACAATTTTCCCCCACTTCTGATACATGTGCAAAGTTTCGTGAGTTTTTGAGGACCTCAATATTTACATATCCAATATGTATCAATATGTACATGTAGATGTGTTCACGCCAGGACTCTTATCAAGCATGAGCAATGTGTGGCAGGTTGGACAATATACACTGGAGATCAAAATTAGAGAACAATTTATAAACAACTGATTTTTTCTGAAGTAATGTCATCTTCACTGCTCAACAGTTGAAGGACTTTTTGTTGTCTATACCATGCTACTAGAACACTTTTTCCACAAAATAATTAAGGCATTTCAACAAAAAACACACTGATCAAAATTAGAGAACACTTTCAGATACCTCCCAGTTATTGGTGTTAATCTGGCACCTGGTGCTAATTTCCTTGATTATCTGTCAACCCCTATTTAACTGGCAGCCTTCCAGTTTCACTGACTCTGCAAGATTTTGGGCCGTTCTAAAGTGACTGAAAGCCTCCGGCAGCAGGTTGTCCAGATGAAGGCCAAAGGGATGACCCTATCAGCCATAGCAAGACAAGTTGGTCGTTCCAAATATGTGATTTCAAGAATATTGAATCTTTACAACATCACAAACTCATTCAAGTCCCCCAAGAAGGCTGGTCGTCCACTCTACTTCAGAAAAAATCAGTTGTTTATAAATTGTTCTCTAATTTTGATCTCCAGTGTACATTCAACTTCCTGTTTCATGGTGAAACATTGAAGTTTGCCATGTCGCTACAGCAACAGTGTTCAATGAAAAGTCAAGATTTTGATAACTTTTCATTGCAAAGGTCTTTAGATGACACTAATCAAATTTGAAGTCGATCCAGTTAAATCTCTAGGAGAAGTTCATTAAAATGCAACACCTGGAAATGGCAAAAAAAATTGAAAAGTGGCTGACTTCCTGTTGGACTTAGGGTATGGCTCCAAAGAGGCTTTTTTTATGCATCTGAACATGTTAGATGTGCCCACCAAATTTTGTTCATCTATGTCAAAATTAAAGGTGGGGGCTTTTAATTTGAAATTTTCTAGGGTGTGCCCTTGAGCAATTTTGCTACATCCAAGCCCAAGACCCATATCAGATATAAAATGCCATGGCAAACAATGCATCGCCATGGCAACACATTTTGATTAAAATTCAAAAGCTTCAGTATTTAGCATCATCAAGGTCTTACAACATATCTATTTTTAGGTGGGTCTGGTTAATCTGCTAGGAGTAGTTAGTAAAGGTATGGGGCTTATAACTTCCAGTAGCCAGTAGGTGGCGCTATTACTATGATTCAATGTTGGCCTGAACATGTCTTCAGACATTGGGTTCTTTTGCAAGTCTGTCTTAATACAGTACTGACAAGCACATATGTACATGGAAATACAATACCAGTCAAAAGTTTGGACAAAATTTCTAATTTAAGTGAATGGGAAGGTGTGTCCAAACTTTTGACTGGTACTATAGGTCTTGGTCACTGTAACAAAATTCCTCCATCAGCAAAGTGGGTGGACAAGATTATCAGATTGCATTTTGGTTCAGTGAAATAGTTGTTGATGAGATATTTCAGTCTGGACTAAAATGGTAGACTGACCTACTGACCAACATTGCCACATATCCCCAAAGCCCCATTGCTAGCATGGCTAAAAATGAATGCAGATAATAGTATTTACATAAAGATTTAAATGGAAAAAATGAAAATAGTTTTACCACCTGCTGGTGATGATGTACATACATGGCACATAAAACGGTATACAGTATTTAACTGACAGAGCATGTTGTTTGTTCTAACTGTTGCTGTAATGTGTGTGTCTCTCCTCAGACGAGTGGAGGCTGATATTTGGTGATCCGACAAAGTTTGGTCTGGGTCTGTTCTCTGTGGTGTTTGACATCCTCTTCATGAGTCAGCACTACTGTGTCTACAGACGGCCACTACAGTACGAGGCTGTTACAGAGCAACAAGAAGACTGATGCTGACTCAGTGCAGTGTGGACCGGTTATCTCAAGCACACATTCACAAAGTAGCATTCCTGATAAACCAGCAAATGATGGAAGTCGCTGAAGAGAAGTCATGGTGATTGTGATCTTTAACTTTCTTCTTGATATGTTGCAGCACAGTTCTCTACAGCAGGTTTGATTTGTATCCAGCTGCTGTGAGCTCAGTTTGCTGCCTTCCAAAATATCTCAGGATCAGCACTTGCCTTTTTTTTTTTTTTTTTTTTTCTTTTTTTTTTACCACTATGAATATTTTGGTTGATTACAAGAAAAACTGATGTAATGATTTCAATGTAAACACTTTCTATTAAATACATTATCACTATATTATATTTCAATGTTTTAGATTTAGATCAGTATCACAGATGTACATTTCGGTGGGTAAATAACAATGTCTTCATAACATTTTACGTTTAAACTGTATTTAATGTCTTCATTACATCTTATGTTTAAACTGTGTTTGAAGTTATTCTGACAGAATTAGAGTTAGAGTTATTCATTCACTGCAAAACTGGCTCCCAAGTGGCTAGGCCCATACAGGATAGGTGCACCAACGACCTGTCAACTATGACATTGTGCTGAAGGACAATGGAGAGCACAGGAAGACTGTACGCTTAAAACCCTGCTACCCAACAGCCAAGGAAGTGGATTTTTGGGAGAAATATTCCCATACCTGGCTCCCAGGAAAACCACTACAACAAAGTGCTCTATAAATGCAGTCCATTTACCATCTATAGGTGGCTGGAATACACCAACTAAGACAGAGAAGAAGAAGACAGCAAGCTAGTACACATGGATTTAAACAATGTAGGATTTAAAATACTTCTATAATTAGCTTGAGGAAGGAAATGCATTCAACACATTTGTTAGACCTCAAGGATACACACAATGAATTTTGGTGAGTAACATGCAATGTAAACATAACTTTGTTTACAACAAAAATCCACAAGGGACCTTTTAAGTGTGCTGTGTGGCTTTTTTTAGGGGACACACTTGCCTACAATCTCACAACTGCAAGTGCCACTGCATGTGGCTGTGTAAACTTCACATAAGAAATGGCTTCTTTTTATAGAAATATTAGCAGATACTAAATATTTTTGTTTACCAGCGTTCTTCATGGTTTTGATGCATTCTTAGAAACAAAAGGCCAAGTTTTGGGAGTCTGACACATACACCAAAACTGTTTCCATTTGCAAACAGCACCTGCAAATCTTTTGCATGTTTTTCACTACATTGATAAAGGTTTTCTGTTCTCAAAAATCAAGACAGGAAAACAAAAACAACCCTCTTTTTCAACATTATGCATGAAATTCTACATTACAGTTATTCAGTTTTGATACACAAAACAGAAAATTAAGTTGACAATATATTTTAGGCAGTCTGTTTACATCAGATCACACCTACCGTAACATTCTCCCTGTTTTGACACGTTAGACAAAAATGCTTTGTGTGACACAGTCAACCTTGGTATGGTAGAAGTGATGTCATCAAAGGCCAAGTGGTCACATGGCTTCTGTGGTGACCTGACAGAGATAGACGCAGTATTTGAGATGCAGTTAATGTTACATCACTACATTGGAAAAAAAAACAAATGTATTTATTTATTTATTTTTCATATTTGGTCCTGAATTGCTGCACTACAGTCTGATGAATCCCACATTGTTCAACATGACACTTAAACACAGTTGCCTCCATAGATTTTCCACCTTGAATTTGTTATGACCCAGCCTAGGGTCTCCCTGACACAACATGAAAATGAGATCCCCCTCTTCCCAGCTCCCAAGAACCACCAGCAACAAGGAATTTTGCAGCCCTTTAAGTGTTTATTTCATATTTTAGCTTCAGGGTGGATTAATAGCAAAACATGGGCGCATTGGGCCTTGTCTTGTTTTCTTCATCGGCTATCACAAGTACCTGTCACCTTCACAGCAGCGCACTGTGGCAGCTACACATCGTTTGTGCC
The DNA here is from genome assembly GCA_038419695.1 of Scomberomorus guttatus. NCBI lineage: Eukaryota > Metazoa > Chordata > Actinopteri > Scombriformes > Scombridae > Scomberomorus > Scomberomorus guttatus. The sequence goes on from CM076454.1 coordinate 237,575, forward strand.
ATGTGGAACGGGACCCCTGAGGCAAAGAACTTATGTTGCTAAGAAGTGAAAGCTAATTGGTCAATCAGCACACTGCAGCAGAGCTACACCTCCGCCATTTTGGACTGAAGGTGACTAACGTATTATCAAAGACCTTGATGACGCCAGTAAAACGCCCCACCTACAAAGTGCTGTACAAAAGTAAAACAACATTTTTACTATTCTATTGTCATAAATTTAATGGCCTGTGTTGAACAATGAAAAAATATTATAAATATGCATACCACAGCAGGGGCGGCTGTGGCTCAGGAGGTAGAGCGGGTCGTCTACTAATCGGAAGATTGGCAGTTCGATTCCCGGCTCCTCCAGTCTGCGTGTCGAAGTATCCTTGGGCAAGATACTGAACCCCAAATTGCTCCTGATGGCTGTGCCATCAGTGTATGAATGTGTGTGAATGGTTAGCTTTCCTCTGATGGGACCTTGTATGGTAGCCCCTGTACCCATTCAGCGTATGAATGTGTGTGAATGGGTGAATTGACTCGTAGTGTTAAAAGCGCTTTGAGTAGTCGGATGACTAGAAAGGCGCTATACAAGTACAGTCCATTTACCATTATGCTTTTTTATTTATTAAATTTATGAAAGAATCAAAGTAAAAAAAATTGCAGAATTTCATTTATTAAACAACAAAAACTTTCAAATCATGGGTTCAGATTTACAAATTCTGAGTGTTCCAAATAGAAAAGACATGACATGACATAACTTTGTGCCCCGCTTCCCAGAGGAGCAAAAAGTGAGCAATGGACATAAATGGAAGCTAGAAAAATCCAGCACTCTTGGGATTTTGAGAAATCAGGCAATCTCAAACTTTTTCATGTCAAGGACCTCCTAAATAGACACACAATAGACCACAGCCTGTGTTTGAGAGGATTTTGTCCTAAGAAGCTACATTCCCTGGGTTAGGGTTAGGGTTAGTGTAATAAATAGTGGTCTTCGGATCCCAGTTTGGGAACCATTCTTCTAAACAACTTGATAACCACATTACAAAGTGGATAATTTAGGGATGTCACAAGAATCGATACATAGATACCAAATCAATACCAGCATTTAGAAAATGAAAATTTGTATTTGTTGTTACAGCATGACATTTCATACGGTTCTGATTTGAAATTACTATTTCCTGGGATGCTTTGCTTTCTACTTGAAACTACAGGCCAATATTTAATTTGTAACTCTTATTCTAATGCAGCCTGTATGCTTACATAATGAAACACACAAAGTTTCTGTTCAATTCTTAATGTTTGTAAAAAGTGTTAGATAAAGGAGTGTCTGGTTCTGGTTTTGCCATGGTATCAAATCAGGTATTGAGAGTAGTGGAACTTAAGTTGTAATTCTAGTATGGTGACATCACTAATATATACTGTAAGTGTCATACAATTAACTGATGACTTATTTTTGAGAAATTTTCTATTGCGCTTCTGATTTGGCTGTGAGATTCATTGATTTTGGGTGCATAAAATTGAATGAATGTAATGGTGTTTTCATGGCCATTTTATTGTGTCTGAATGCTGAGTGTGTAAATATATCCACTATTTAGTGCCCTCAAAGATTCCACAATGGAACGAAAAAAGTAGTGTCCATGGCATGTTCACTACTTTCTGCTAACAATCCCACAATGCAATTCCCCGCAGTTTATAGATGTTAAAATTACCGTTGCACGACTCTACAACTGATGGTGATGATGCAAAATGACGATGATTAGTGAGTGCCTTAATTTGCTGCTCACTATTGAGTAAACTATTATAGTGTCTAGTATATAGGGAGTAGTGAATGAGTGAATACAGGACCCAGACAGCACCCTACGTCGCACCGACATATGCATTACAGAGGAACATCCTCACTACATCACATTCCATTTCTGCACGCAGCATATATGTAGGCTAGGAATCGGCAGTGTGACTTGAACAGCTGCAGATTACAGACATTGGCAGTGTGTTGGCATTATGGAGCATCCAAGGAGGGTGACTGCTGCAGTATTCCCACATTCTCAAGGAAATGCAATTGGTTTACTGTTGGAAAGTAAATTAGGTCATTATTTTATTTTTATTGCACAGAGTAAAATGCTTCATTTATGTATAACAGTAGGCTTTACATACAGACATAGGCCTATACAAAATATATGTATTTACCTTATTTATTTACTGTATTACTTCTTCAGTTCCTATAGATTAATATGACAATTAGTGTTTTACCCTGGTCTTGTATACCCTTTCATTTTGTTATGTAGAGTTAAAAACAGCTCAAGATCTTTAGGTTAACTAATGCAGCCAATAAATAAATGTTCATCCTGTCTATTGTAGCTTTTGAAAACAAATAATATTTTTAGAATCTCCTTACACTCATGTCTCAAGTAGAGCAGTTTGATCCCCGGCTCCTCCAGTCTGCATGTCGAAGTATCCTTGGGCAAGATACTGAACCCCAAATTGCTCCCTAAGGCTGTGCCATTAGTGTGTGAATGTGCAGGCACCTTGCATCATCAGTTTATGAATGTGTGTGTGAATGGGTGAATGTGACATGTAGTGTAAAGTGCTTTGAGTGCTCAGAAGACTAGAAGGGCGCTATATAAATGCAGTCCATTTTATTCCAGTCCATCCTTCCCCGGAGGGGGGAGAAAGGAAGTTTAGTTGAACGTTTACCTGACAGACACCATGAATGCAAACCTCTTACTTTAAGCTTTTGTAGGCCTCCTTGTCTAAATCTGTAGTACCTTTATGAATTGAGAGTTGCACTCACCGTAGGAAGCTTTGGAAATTTGGACCACCTGACAGAGGTCTGGACATCTTGCCTCCCTTTTTTTAGATTAGATGTCATTTCCTGTAAGTTCTTGTGACTTTTAACAGGTGGGTTGATACTTTTATCAGGCTATACTAGCATGTGAAAACTTATAAGCAAATATAGCAATCTCATGTTGTGTAGCAGAGGCTGGTCCTAGTTTTTTGAAAATACTATAGGCTAAAAAGGCAGAAATTAATGCATTAATTAATTGAAATATTATCAAAATCGCAATATGGATAAGTGCAACATAAAAATTGTAAGCAGCAGCAATACTTTCTCAAAGATTAAATGTGACAGGATATCATTATAAGTGAAGTATTGTGGAGCTACAGAGATGCCCTGTGTTATGCCCCAGCTAGGGGTGTCCAGCATACAACATGAAAGAACATCCTCCTCTCTTCAACTCCCAAAACTAGATATAAACACTGAACAACTGTCACAGCTGACAAGGTGAATTTATTTACAATGATGTAAGGTAGTTCATGTGTCCAGAATTTTGGGGAACTGTATGAGAAACAGTACATTTCTTTTTTTCTTTCTTTGCACCTGGCAGAGGATGTTAGAAACCATGGGGTGTTGGATAATTTCAGTAGTTTCAAATATGAAAGTTTTCTGCACAACCTCAAGAAGCTTGTGAGAAAACTACAGTTTCCACTAAGCCAAATTGTGAGAAGATTATCAGAGACCCCTCTGAGACAAACCAGTAAAAAAACAGACCATTTCCACTGAAAAAACAACAAACAACAGCACTCCTCCAGAACATTAAGGCCAGGGGGGCTCCACAGGCAGAGAGAGAGTGGACACAACATCAGGTTCAGGTCCTATACGAATTGTGATCTGAAAAACAAAATATACAGTTTGTGGGATATTTAGTGAAATACATAAAATCAATTCACCAACTCTGTAGTTACCCTCAGCTCTAAGGAGATTTTCAGCCTCTTTTAGCTCATTGTTTTTTGTCTTCCAGCCTGCAAATATTGCTTTCAATCTCATTTCCACCAGCAGCAGCAGCTGTTTTTATTTAAAAAGCATTCATAAACCCAAGGTGGAGACCAAACCAGAGCTAAAAGGAGAGTGGACTTACATTTGCAATGTAGATTTACATTTGCAATGTAGACAAAAACATGACCCCAAATGAATGGTAATGTTTCCCACTGTTTGCTGATGTGTAAATGTCAACCTTCGCCATAACAGCTGTATAAAAGGTGATAAAATGTCAAACGTTTTCTGCTTGTTCTGCTACCCTCAAGTGTACTCGTAGCTGTACATGTACAGTACTGCATAGTAGAAAAAAATATATCCTGAATTGAGAGATAGGACAAAGTGCCTTACTTAAGCCTCAAATTGTGGGACTTAAGTACCAATGTCATTGAAAATCTTCAAACATAGTAATTGCAGTAGCAATGAATAAGTATAATAGATCACAGATTTGCATTACATCAGCAAGGATCAGTACATTCTAGCAGAGTACAGAGTAAATTGTGTATATTTGAGTTAAAGAATCCTAGAGCCCTTCTTGTTTCGTGGCAGGTTGATGATCACAGTTTTACCACGAATGCCACACACTGGCCTGGAGACAATGCAGTAGAAATCAGGTTAAAGTAGGAGAGGATACCATACACACTAATCTGGTTAGAATAAAACAGATTAGCAGATTAGTACTGAACCCCCTAGTTGAGACAGCTTGGCTAACTGACTAACAGTGCACAGAGTAGTGAGAATAAGTCTTCACCTGGACAGCATGCCTAGTGGTGTAGTGGCGTAGAGTGATCCCATCAGCATGGCCTTAACAGACACCACAACTCAATTAGCTGATGGTTTTAAACATTTCTTCCCCACAAAGAGTTCTAGTTGAGCACTCTTGCTATTAACAATCCTTTTACACAAAATTATAGTAATGTTTGCAGGCGCGGGAGACAAATGCAACTCAATCACACTGGGAAAACTAGCATAGCACGAAGCTAACATGGCGAAAGGACATAGGAAGCGCAAATATGAAGAGGAATATCAAACATTTAAAGAGGACTGGGAGCTCGAGTTTTTCTTCGTGTCCAGTGGTTCGGGTAAATGTATATATGGTAGGAAGAACCTGGTCATCATTCCAGCTGCAAAAGAGCAGCTGCCACTGTCACTGTCACTGTGTGTGTGTGTGTGTGTGTGTGTGTGTGTGTGTGTTTTCAATAATTTAATTATTTAATTATTTCCTCGGCACTGCAACATTATAAACTGTGATATGACTCACATGGTGTTAGCACACACTTTATTTGACTGATTTTGACTTCAGATAATCTGACACTCCACAGTCATTATCTTCGTATTTGAAAACCTAATAATTAACATTGTAGTACAACTGTATGAACGCCTTGCTTAAAAAACATTGATAAAGAACAACAAATTGTTTAGTCCTTCAGAAATATTGAAAGATTAATCAAGGAAATCAGGGAAACATTGCAAATTAACGCAAAAACCACTTCATGGAAATGCTACTTCTAGCGAGTCTAATACAGCATTGACGATTGTTAACATTCATAAACTGTAAACGTCGGCAACTGATTGACAGATGCCAAAAAACATCGGTAGTTGCCGTGGCAGTTCACTGGCAGCTACCGAAACACTGGCAGCTCATCCGGCAGCTCGAGTTGCCACCGGAATTGCCAAGACTACCTGCACGCCCTCTTGTACTGATGGAAAAATGGTGAAGGATTGTATACTGCTCGCCTGTTCAACGTTGTTTCCCGAGAAAAAAGACCTGAAACGAGAGGTAAAAAAACTAACTGTGGGATTCTACTGTGGCTAGGAGGGCATCAGACATTTCAGAGAACATTGAAAATATTCTTAAGAACAAACTGTCATCGGCTGAGTTTGTCAACAAGGCCTGGATATCAACGACACGCCACAATTACTCATCTTTGTCCGAGGAATCAACAGTCAGTTTGACATTACAGAAGAACTACTTGATGTGTTCCACTGGAAAATGGAACAACGGGCATGGAGATCTAAAACGCTGTACTGGAAACATTAGCAAAATTTAACATTGGACAAGAAAAAATCAAAGCAAAATCCTGTGTGTTATGTTGTTATGGACATTTATTATCAGCAATGTGCTGTGTGTTACATGCTGTTATGGACTGCTGTAATCAGCACTTGGAAATCATTTCGTGGGTCATTCCGCCAAAAGAGTGAAATTTGCTCGTTGTAACTCTTCAAAAATAAACTTCATTTTTCATTCCATTTCTATATAGAATTTAGTAATATACACATTTACTCATTCAAAATGAGTACTCGTCAATCTCAGGCTACTTTATTTAATTTATTGCAACTTTCGAAAGTTTATTATCATTGCATTTTTTTCTCTGCTCTTACCAAAACTCAAATGCCATTTTAAAACCATGTTTAAAAGAATATCAACCACATACATTGTTTTCCCTTAGAAAAATAGTTAATGTAGAAGAAATGGTTGGTTACATGATGAAAATACTAATATTTATGACAAAAAAATGACTGTATTTTGTCCAGAGTTGTATTTCTTTAAGAATGCAAATCAAACCTTTTCCTTTATAGGACATAAAAAAAAAACAAATTTAATCCAAAGATTGAGCATGTATTTCATTAAGCAATCAGACAACTGTTGGAACCAATATAAATGTAAAAATACAGTTTATTTTCCTTATTTTTGAAGAAACAATTGAATAATCAGAAAAAAACATTTGGTAACAGGAATGAAAATCGGTAACAGGAATGAGTATGTGAGTGCGTTATGTGAGTGTGTATGATCTGTTAATTGTGTCAAACCCATTGCACTACTGCGCTACATGAAGAACATCATATTAAAATGCATTGTTGATAGTATTGGTAAGATTAAAAGACAGAACATATACAAAATTATTAAAATACATCAACATTTCAAAAAACTGTTAGAGGTAGTATAGTGGGAGTTTTCTCTCCCCACAGCACTGCTTTCTCTGCCTGTGGTGCTGTTTTACAGTTTTACACTGTAAAAAAAATTACAGCTGAAATCAGAATCAGAAATTTTGTTTTAAGTAAAATCATATGTTTACTTTTTTTAGACCCATTTCAGAACTTCTTCTTGTTAAGATAATCACTTCACTTATGAAATTAAGTGTCCAGGGAACAATTAGCTTCAAATTCAAACAACTTTATTTTTCCAGCAATATGCTAAAGAAATATGCTTATTGGCATATTTATGCAATGCATTAGAGGTAAACTCTTCTACTACATGGTAAAAACATATGTACTTTTAAACATGTTAAGATGAATCACAGGTTTTTTGAAAAAAAAAAAAAAAAAGGTGACCATTTAGTAAAGCTAGTCAGTTTTAGGATAGCAAATTGTTTAGCGCCAAAGCTAAAACTGTAAGCTAACCTGAGCCAAACCTTTAGCTAATAAGCTGTCAGCCGTATGCGAGTGTGAGTGTGTATGATCTGTTAATTGTGTCAAACCCATTGCACTACTGCGCTACATGAAGAACATCATATTAAAATGCATTGTTGATAGTATTTGTTAAGATTAAAAGACAGAACATATACAAAATTATTAAAATACATCAACATTTCAAAAAACTGTTAGAGGTAGTATAGTGGGAGTAAAAAGAGGAAAGCCCCACTAACTAATTGTGTGTGTGTGTGTGTGTGTGTGTGTGTGTGTGTTTGTGTGTGTGTGTGTGAGTGAGTGAGTGAATGTGAGTGAATGAGTGGAAGAGAGAGTGAGAGTATGTAAATGTGTGCGACCTGCATGTAGCTCAGTCCGAACATCATATTAAAATACATTGTTGCTATTGGTAAGATTGAAACTCATTTAGACTCATTTTTTCTTTTCAACCTTTGAACTTGTTTCTTGTATTTGTCCTTTCTTCATGTTACATTTTTCAGACGACTGACTGACTAGCTTGGTTCGCAGACGACTGCGAAGGCGCAGTTCTCCTGCGCCTTCGCTGTCCTTGATCACGTTGCCTAAAACACAAGTACATCACAATAAATACACATTGCATTGTATTACACTGTTCAGTAACACTGTTTAATTAATGTCTGTATCCTATTTAGAAATGTATTTATGGATTATTTATTTGTTTAACTATTTATTTACATCACACACATACACATCAGACGATTTGGTTCCACCATAACTTTTTTTGGAAAGTGACTGTATTCAGGATTCTTTAAGATTAATTAATTGTGTCATTTAATACCGCAATTTATTGTGAAAACAAATAATTGTGGCATCCCTTCAACACACATGAAGTTCGTTCTGGGCTGTGTGGAAGAGTACCGGCTCGATACCGCCGCTGCTTTTCAGCAGCGCTCAATGATCCCTGTAATTATGATTCACAAAACTGATCTCGGATGACAGCAACTTTAGTTAGCCTATTTAATTTAAAATGTATGCAATCATGTAAACTAATTAATATTCACCCATTCATTATATTATTTACATTCATTCATTCATTGTATTCTTTTAATTAATATAAAAGGGCATCAGAGGGCACTAGCCTACTCATTGCTGTTACTGCCAACTCAGTGCTGTTACTCTTTATTTGAGTAACAGCAACGAGGGTAACAGCAATGAGTTTTTAGCATAAAATTAGCAATTGTGTGAAATCTAGTCACTTAGCATCTATGCTAGTAACTTGAGCACATGAAGTACATTCTTAAGATTTAACTGAATATTTTACTTTTGATATCAACAAATATTGTCTTAGAGATAATTTAGGTAACAGGACTGAGTTTTTAGATTGACCGTCTCTGACACAGCTAATATATCATTAGATTTAAGGAAAAATAAATGAGATAACTTACTTTTGGTCTTCCCCTGACTTGCAGAAGACCCAAATGATGTCACTTCCTGGAGAACATGTCACTGGTGGAATATTCCAAAATTTTCAGAGTGGGAAATGTGTTTGGGTAACAGCAATGAGTGAAAACCTGGGGACAGCACTAAAATGTGAATTTTAACCATAATATAATGACGTTTTTGTAAAACTTTTGTTTTACAAGTGTAGATAGAATATGGAGTCACACTTAAATGCAAAAAAAAAAAGATTTTGGAAGGATTTTGTTCGTGATGCATTGTGGTAAAGTGTAGCGTTTGGCTGTGGGGACAGGCAAGAAATGCTATGTATCAGTGTTTTAGATGCCTTTTTAAAATATTTTAAAAAATATATATCTATAATTTCTACAATGATTCATGTGTACGGTGTTTTGTATAATAATAAAATATAATTTGTATTATATTATTACTTGTGTTTATACATTTAATACACAATAATATGCTGGGGACGGAAAAGTCGCTCTTTTGACCGGAATCGCCCTCGTAATCATTGTCTACTGATACTGTTGAAACACTGCCAGTAATGACATTTGTGGTTGCAATGATGATAATAATAAATTACAGTTATTGCACTATACATCATGCTTTTCATTCCTTAATAACATATTACTATTATCCTTATTCTCAAATGCATAATGGTTTCAGGGAGGAAGGATTTTGGCTCTTGCAAAAATATTTTTTGTCAATGTGGCTCCTGAGTAGGGCAAGGTTGAGTACCACTGCTCTAGACGGTGTCCTCTTACTGTCTAGCTGTCAAAATCCAGATGGTTAGAGGGTTCTTTGTCCCTGGGTTCTGCCTCTCAGGTAAAAACCTCAACAGAGAACTTGGTGGAGGTTGTTGGGAAAGCTGCAGACAGTACTCTGTAATGGAAAAAGTAGTGCCACCGACTTTTAGGTAAAAGAAAAAAAATCATGTAATCTACATTTTGATTTACTGTGAATATTCTGTATATCAATACGTTAATAATCTAAGGCAGTAAGGAACAGTGCTCCTTGACGTACAGGTGTTATTTTTAGTAAAGATGCAAATACAATATCTACCATGAAACTACCGATAATGTTAGAATAAGGGATTGTGCTCCAATAGTATATTCAAATTCTAATGTATTTTTGATGACCAATTTCATCAAAATGTGTTTTTTGCTATGTTGATACAAACATACATAAATTCAGGAAATACCATAAAAAATGAAAATTCCATTTAAATACATTCAAGGGTTGTTTTTTTTTAAAATTTGACTTCATTATGTCCCCCCAATCAAACCTACGCCCTTGTATTAAATATAATTAATTTTATCATCAATTAATTTTTCCACCAGGTTTATCCTATCAGTGCTGAGTTAAAGCACTGATAGGATAAACATATCTGTCGAGATTTGTTTTTAAGACAAACGCATGACATTGACAAACATTTTAATGAGGATCCCTTAAATTTGGTATTAAGAAGGTGCGACTAAAATATGTAATAAGTGGGACGGACATTTACATTTTACAGTTAAAAATAAACTTGTCAGCACTCTCTGGAGTATAAACTATACAATAGCAATAACATTTCTAAATTAACTCAAATAATGTATATCTGGCATTTTTATACTGTAATTTCTTGTTACTTATCAGCAGACATATCCAGTATGGTGACACATACCTGTGATAGGCTAAAATTGGCTAATAATATCATCCATGCCAATGAATTTGTTACTGGCTGTAAGAATGGGCATGGCTGTTTAATTTGTTAGATTGTTTTGTTTAGTCTCACATTTCTGCTTACATTACTATTAGCTTTTTTTCTTTTTATATTTAAATTTTAGTGAGGTTTTGCAGTGGCTGTATGTGTGTTTACCTCAGGTGTTACATTTCGTGGTGCAAATCCAGTTCCTCTAGTGGTAAGAATGAGATTCAGCTCCTGTTCATCACGCCGATCCAAAAGAGTTTCCTTACACAAGTAAACACAAACACACAGAGTTAACTACACTATGAATCCTCCTCACCTGGAATACTATGGGTGGATGGATGGTCCCTGCCTAATGTACAATTTGCTGTCTAGAATTCAGTGCAACAGAGGGGTATACTACGAAGTGAGATTAGTGTAACCCACCATATCGCGAGGTATATTGAGCCAGGGTTTTCAATGTCACGCAGGTGGCTCTCTTTTAACCTGGCTAGATCACCATGGTAACTTATGCTGCTATTTTAACCTGGTCCGGCGCAGGTTATGCTATAAAAGCGCCGCCCTAAAACTAACCGCCCGAATTTTACGAGGTTCTCTTCGGAGGGAGAGAGTGATCCGTTGTCTTTTCCTGATATTCTCTATGAGCGCTACAGACTCACAGCTGAGGGAATACATATGCAAACTACTGGAGCCATATGTTGGTAATGCCACAAAAGCCGTGAGAGTAGCGCTAACTGTGTGCATAGTTGCGTTTATTTGCCACGGGAACCTACATGTATTCAGTTAGTGATGCAGAAAATCTGAGCAAGAATATTGTATGCCGTGTTATTCGCAAGGTTATACTTGCTACTGAATACGTTTGTAGTGTTCCCTGGCCATTTGTCCACGCTGACTGTAAAAGAAGAATTTTACAAAATCACAGGTAGCATACATTAATAGTTAACTACATTAATAATCAGTATGACGTATTTCTATGTGAAATATAATGTATAAATCTAATTCCTTAATAGGATTCCCTAGGGTGATAGGCGCAATTGATTGCATCCATGTTCCAATAACTGGAGCCTTAGAGGAACACGAGGGCGACTTTGTTAACAGAAAGTCCTTTGATAGTAGTGTTCAGGTAAACTATTTGGTACTCATTTTTGTCAAGATTGGTGGCACATATCATACAGGTACACTAAAGCTTTGCAATAGTGCTGCACAGTAGACTTTGCACAATTGTCATATATATATACTGTTATAAAAAGTTATAAAAAAAAACAGTGATAGCAGTAATGTCCTGATGTTTTGATATATGAATAGTTTTTGTAGCTACTGTTACTTTGCAGAAGTAGTTAGTGACTGAAAAACGTATGGAAGAATAATAAATAAATAAAAAAGATAAAGATAAATATTAAAGAGCGAAGATAAGAGTTTGAGAGCTGTGGTCCAGCTCTCACAATAATAATAAAGAGCAACGATATCAAGAGTTTGAGAGCTGTGGTCCAGCTCTCACACAATAAAGAGTGAGAAGAACAACACAATAATATTTGGGAATAATAAACTACACTTGAGTTGAATTTGTTATTTGTCTGTCCACTCTGTGGCATCAGAGGAGTCTGATCAGCTACAGCATCCAAAATAGATTTCCAATAAAGGGGTGTGTCAGCTGGTAAAAGGCATCACCTGTATCCTCGGTCAAGCCTTCTTAGGGAACCCTCCTCGAGAAATAATCACATAGGGGACTTAGCATGTCCCCTTAAGTCCCTAGTACAGGTCCCATAACACATCTGCATCTTCATTTGACCCTCCCACCTATATATGTATGTATAACCAACAATGTGTTACCCCTCTCTACCCTGTCACCTACAGCTGGCCACTGTACTGTCTAGCAAACTCAGTGTATTGTTTGGGACTTTTTTTTTTTGGCAAAAAGTTTTCATATCTACAGTCTGTACATACAGTAATAGTGTTTTGTTGCTGTCTACATGTGTAATTTTAGATAGCCTACTGTGCAAGTGTATCGAGAGCTACTAAGTCAAATTCCTTCTGTCATCATACTTTGATGTTAAAGTTGATTTTGATTCTGACAATTCTTCATCCATATATTGTTTTTATACATAAAATGAGTTGTGAGTAAGGCTGCAGGTGAGGTTTTAGAAATACTTAAGTCTCCAACACAACCCCTCCTCAGAAAATTTACACCACACACTGAGGTCTCATTTTTATTACTTAAATTTTCATTAATTGTTAATTGTTTTGTTCATATGTTATTCACCTTAATTTCATTTTTAAATGTCATATGACAAGATTTTCTATAAATCTTATTTTCCACCATGAAAGTCTGTTTCATGTTTGTTTCAAATTCTTCTTTCTACTGCCTGGAACTAATTCTGCTTGGGAAATACTGAATCCTTCATTTATTTGTTTTTGGCCTAAATATTTACAGTACATTTAAATATGCCGACTCTAAAAATATTTCAATCAGGCAGTAAAAAAATCATTACATGTAATTATTTAATGATATAATGTAGTTGCTAAAACCCCCAAATTCACAGAAACAGTACAAAGGACATGACCTTAGTGGGACAATAGCCTTAGTTGTGAATTGTCTGTGTGCGCAAGTTAACTTTAGTACTCTGTGTAGTATCCACACCTGTAATGTAGTGAACTCTCCTAGAACAATAACTCCAACACATCTTTGTTACATTGCTAAGAGTAAGTCTTTTAACAGTATCTCTTAATTTTTCCACAGCAGTATGTTTTTTATTTCTATATAATTTATAAGACCTGGAACTGTCACAGCACTATAATATCTATAAATGTCAAATTGTCCCTGCCCATATATGAGACAGTCTCTCACACTACATACAGTATCATTAGTTACATTTTTATTTTCTATTTACATCAAATTTGTTATATAAATATAATACATAATTTTCAGAAAAGCTGTCAAGTCAATGCATATAAGAGCTTGATCACAATATGGTGAGGTCAAACACACAGGTTACACGCTGACTGGATTGGCTGGAGTCTAGAAAATCAACTGTGTGTACATGAGGACATGGTAGTCTGTTGTACTGCGTGAAAATCACACAGAATGGGCAGTAACACAGTCAGGGTTCAGTCGTTGGCCTCCATCTTGTCGAGCACTTCAGGAGATGCTGGAGGCTCCGGAGCTGTAGACTCAATAACTCAATGTAAAGACGGCTGGGTGGTAAGGTGTACAATATTCAGGATATAAACAGCTCTTGTTACAATGTCACAGTAACTGATATTTCAAAACTACTGTTCAGTTCATTCAGGAATTTTACACATCTGAATCCTCCAGAGTTCAGTATATTTGCAGATTTGAGTCATTAAAACAGAAAGACAGCATCAGTCCACAACGTTACACAGTCTGGAACTAAAGGCCAGTGCAGCAGAACTGGTTGACCAAACGTACAGAGAATGAAACCCCAGTGATGTGAGCACTGTTGTGATGTGGCTCAACATTTAAACACACCCTGTTGAAAACAAGTGCAGCAGTTTGTCTTTGACTTGGCTTTAAGTTTTTTTGCCACAGTATCCAGGTACTGTACCAAGTTTAGATCAGAGTCAACATTCTAGTCTAACACCAGCACCTGTCTGTCAGATGACCTGGCTTTTGTCAAGTTCCAAACACATGGGTGCTTGAGATGCAGGTGACAAGTGGTGGAGACAGGTGTGGAGGGCTGGGTGGTATGAGGGTCAACCTGCGTGGTGATGAGAGAAGTGAAACTCTATTATGATTGACTGATGAAACTAAATAGTTCTGAGGTCTATAAACCGTCTAATCACTTCATGTGACATTGGTTCATCAGTCTCTATAAACTGTAGCTGTTTGTTTTAAATAAACATTTTTGTATTTTACTAATTGTACAAAACATGTTTCTGTCCAGTATTAATCAAGAACAAGTTTGGTCATGTGTGTAGATGAGTAGCTGGTAGGCTCTCTCAGTGGTTTCAGTGTCCAGGTCCTCCTGTCAGCAGGCTGTGACACTCTGCTCAGGCATTGTTGATAATGATGAGAGCAGGACTAGCAGTCTGCTGACTCGTCTCACACATGGCGTCCTGCTCAGCTGGCTTGGCGAAGACTCGTGGTGTGTTAAGGTTGTAGACTCCTGCCTGGAGGAAACAGGCTCGCAGAGTCAGGCACAGCACTTCCTGAGGCTTCAGCTGCAGCTTGTACTGAGTCTGACCCACCCAAGTGAATGAGCTGTGGACCTCCAGGGACTCAGGACTGAAAAAGGCATGGATTGATAGAGAGCTTAGAAAATATGTTCACATTAACCAAGACTATTGAAAATTAAAGTCATATTTGACCATCAAATACAATTCCTGTTGTCAACATCTTTCCACTGTCAGACTGCTATAGTAACATGCCTTCACTGTGTACTGTTTATTGGATACACAAGCCTATGAAATAGGCTTAATTGGAATGTTACAGAATCACATAAAGGTCATTGTGATTAGGGTTTTCTCAGCTTGTGCTTAGAGACAAGACGAGGAGGGTTAAATGAAGATGCTATTGCGTTGCATTGTGGGATAAGCATTATACATTATGTGAGTTTGACCCATACTAGGGACTGAAGGGCATGATATCTTTTTTTCCCCATATGTCTGTGGTAAGTCCTCTCACTCGATGGCAGCATAAACAAAATCACTGTAAGCCTCTTTTTTCCCAAGTCTGTCTTAATACAACACTTCCAAGCCCATATGTACATTGATGAGTTATTGGTGGCTGTAAGCATTCCTTCTCTCCATACTAGCTGCTAACAGATGCATTCCTTGATTTGCCTTACTCTCGATTTCACGTCTAATATTAGCTTCAGCTGAACTTTAGAATGCATTTTTAGATTAAACCAGGACTGTGGATTTTATCCCCCATCTTTTAAAGTGGAATTGTGTTAGAAAGAAACTTACCTGGTGCTTTTGTGCCGCAAGTCAATGATGACATCAACTTGAGCCAAGGAGCAGTTGGACAGAGTCAGAGTAACTGGCACAACGCAGAGACTAGAGACAGAGAGAAAACAACCATCACTAACCAGTTCCTCTAAGAGGTTAATCTTTTCTCCCTCCAGCCTAAGATGCTGACAGACCTTTCCTAAGTTAGAGCCATTTAAAGTCCAACTAAAATTTAATTGCCTTTTTTGTCTTCTACAGCAACATATCTGTTCTGTAAATCACTTGTCCTTTGTTCTCCTTTGAGAAAAAAAACAGACACCATAGGGAGAAATCAGTATTTTAAAATTCCTTGATCTCAAGATGGTGCCCCCTAGTTTTTTAAATATCATTCCGTCATCTGCTTATGTAAGCTGGAGTCTCTATTTTGAGACGGTCACACTGAGCCTGATAGCATCCTACTACACAACCACAAGAGCCACAGACTCTAAACAACAACCCACATAAGCTTTCCTGCTAAAGTTTCTTTATTTTCACTCCTGATAAAATTTTTTAGAACACTTCAATTTTTCCAGTTTTTATTGAAATGTATGTAGTTTAATGTCTCAATGTAGCCACCTTTTGCAGATACAACAGCCAAACACACATTCTTTCTGCAACGGAAATCAAATATTGTTTGGAAAGTTCCTCCCAACACTGTTGAAGAAGCTTTGCTTTCAGACTTTTGTCCAGTTCACTGAAGTGGTTCCCAAAGTGAGTGCCATGGCACCCTGGAGGAAAAAAGTGTTGAACACTCTGGCTCCATATGCATTTCTCTTTTATTTCGATGACGTTTCGGCCCTCAGGCCTTCTTCAAGATCGACAGTCATGAACATCAGGATTGTTGATCTTGAAGAAGGCCCTCAGGAACCCCCAGGAGCCCTCAGAAACGTCATTGAAGAGAAGAGAGAGAAATACATATGGAGCCAGAGTGTGCAACAGCTTCAGTCCAGTATGACTGAAGCAGCCAGTAATTAAGTAGGCTGTTTTATTATTTTTATTCATGTAAAGAAATAATCTATTCAAAGGAGTTTAAATTTTTTTTCACTCATTCAATCACTCATCTTTTTGTGGAGTTACCTGCAGCTGACAACATCAGGATATTTAACTCATATTTCCTTATACATCGTGTTCCTCTTGCAGGATGAACAAACACTTGCTCTTGCTCAGTAGATATCCCCCAGTGTATGTAATGCATGTCTGACCACTATAAATCTATAGAAATTCAGATATAGACTGTATATAAAGATGGATGTAGCGAGGTGTGACATCACCTGTTGGTTTGCATTGGAGCTGGTTTGAAGCCCAGAGTTGAAGCTTATGGTCAGTGCCATCTTTTCTTTTTTTACCTTTACCTTTTCTACCTTGGACCCAAGCTGACACTAGCTCACTGGGAATACCTAGTGCTGCACATTTGGGTTAACATTAGCTACTTCAGCTGAATTGTGCTGAAACAGGGCAAGTATCGTTACCAAGTAACATGAAACTTATTGAAATATTGCGACAATAGTCTGACTCGGTGTGAGTCCCGGAGCTGGGGGGAGCAACAGGTGTCAATCACAACTGTCAATCAATGCCCACACAGCAGACATCAAAGCTTCTATAAATCTTCAAATCTTATTAATGGACCAATAATTTCCAAAATGACCACCAGCACACTTATTAGAGGGCCTAAATTTAGAGATTGAGACCATAATGACTTATTGAAAAACAGCATTGACTTGACTCTAGAGAGAAGTTGAGGCTTCTTGAATGGGAGTCTATTGGAGCATCTAGTGCCCGTGCTGATATTGCACTTTAAGGAACTTTCACATTGGCTTCAGCCTCAAGTCGTGGTAGTTGCCGCTTGGTTCCAGACAGACATATCAAGGAGAGAGTTCACCTTTCCTTCATTATCACACTGTAGAATGACAGATGTTATTGATGAGCAAGACTGTGTGTGTCTCACCTATCATGGAGAAACGGATGTGTGTAGGTCTCTGGGTAGTGCAGGTTGGTTTTGATAAGTTGGGACAGCTCTGCAGAGGGCAGGACAACTGGAGGAGGCAGCTCTGATTTAAACTTGAATAACACCATCTCCTGAGCTTCCTGCCACAAAAACACACACACATTCAAAGTTACAGTACACAACACTCACCTTTTATTTATGGTCTTATACAATCAGCCAATCAGTTTTCAAAATAAAACCCTACTGAAAATTTAAGTCTCACATGAGATTTTAAGCCTAGAGCTGCTAATTCTGTATTATTTTAAAGAATGCCCCCCCGCAGGTAAGTATCTGGTCATGTAAATTACAACAGCAACAGCAAACTATCTGCAAGGGCACATGCATGTCAATGGATCTTCTACTCTGGTGCTGTGGAAAGCCTCCTAACGGGGGGCATCACCAACTGGTCTGGGAACTAGAGATGTACGGATACCGATACTGTTATTGGATATTGGTCCGATACAGAGTCAAATAGCTGGAGCGGGTGGGCCGATCTGGTATTGGATACCATTATTTTAATAAATAACAATTTAGTGAATTTATATCTATGTATTTATTTGTTACATTTTGTTTTACAAAGTTAGGAAAGCAATGTTTAAGTCAAGTCTGATATTGCCTTATATATACACCATCCTGATGGCCAGATTTTTCTGACCTCTGTATAACCTTGGCCTTGTCTTGTACACTGCATGCTTTCCATTTTAGCTAATGATGCTCCTCCATCCTCCAGACGGAGGTCCACCATCATTAAGGATGTTGTAATCCCTTAAACGTGTCACAGACGAGACGAGGAGAGAGGAGGCTCCCGGAGAAGCTTAGAGTGAGGAACCATGGGTGTATCATATGTTTTCTTTATTTTTTTTTTATCATCAGAAGGCTCTTTCTATCAAAATCTGTTTAGGTTGAGCTTGAAAAGGTCAGACTTACTGTGTACATTTATGAATATAATGGAGCAGCAGTCATCAGGCCCTATCAGGTTCCACTTGGTAAATACACAATTCCTCAGTTTCTGCATCTCATGAATAAGGGAATCGAGGAGCCATGTTAGCCAAATGGAAAGCACCCATTGCAGTCATTGTCCTCTAAGGTTGACAGCTTATTTAAAAATCATGTTATGGTCCGCAGTCCAGTTGAAACAACATCAGCTTTTACTTGGGCTATGTCAATGTTTTCAACTTGTTTTTAGGGAAAATACATGTTATGTAGCATGATAACCAAATCGTGGCATCTCAATATTATAGCATGTTCACTGACTCACAGAGAGGAAGAAACACAGTGTTTTTGTGTCTGTACGTGTGTGTGTGTGTGTGCAGCTCTAAATATTCTGGAAGACCATGAGATGTGGTTGAAAGTTCCGAAAAAACTAGTAAGTGTAAGTGTGTAAACAAATATGTATAAATATTTGTTTACTAAAGAGCCCCAGAAATCCTGAAAGATATATATTTTGAGTGTCTGTTTATTGTACCTCTTTGGGAGTCAAAGAACTGGCCTCTTTGTCGATGGTTTGCAGCGCCACATGGAGCTGGCCCTCTAGGATCAGCTGTTTGTTGTCCTCGATCACATAGGCCTGTACAGACACCCACATCACAAACTGGACACTCAAGCACTATTGTCCATTTAAGCCCCTTTTCCACTACATGGTACCGGCTCAACTCAACTCGACTTTTTTGGTTTTCCATCAGGAAAAAGTTGTGAATAATACCTGGTACCTACTTATTTGGTATCACCTCTGT
Organism: Scomberomorus guttatus; assembly: GCA_038419695.1. Classification (NCBI taxonomy): domain Eukaryota; kingdom Metazoa; phylum Chordata; class Actinopteri; order Scombriformes; family Scombridae; genus Scomberomorus; species Scomberomorus guttatus. The sequence continues at coordinate 256,563 of CM076454.1, forward strand.
CGAGGTTCCAAGCAAGTTGAGCCAATACTTAAAAGGTGGCGTGAAAACACTGCAGACCACTAATTGGTCAATCATTTCTCTCATTCATTTTCTCTCATTCACCGATTTCTCTGTACTGCGGCTCCCTCTCCTTGCTGGACCACCGCTGCACTCTCTCTCTTTTTCTGTAGTCTTTTTTTAAAAATGAGTTGGGAAGCCGAAAATAAAGCCAAACTTTTAACGTTATCAAACAAAGAGAAATGTCCTCCCCTTGTCCTAAACTGGTCATAAATCAATACAAGAGTACTTCCTTGTTTTATGAATATAGCGGTACACAGGTTGAAGCCGCTGTGCTGTGTGTGTTTGACCAATCAGTGACGGCCATCACTGCAAACCCACACTACATTGAGGGGGTACCATCTGTAATGGAAAACGAAATCCAGAAAAGTACCTAGTACCAAAAGTGAGTACAGTCGAGTAGAGTAGAGTAGAGTTGAGCCGGTACCATGTAATGGAAAAACAGCATTAGAGTTTCATTGAAGTTGTTTCATTTTAAACTGTGAAGAAAATATTTTAATCTAGCTGATGTGTGAAATAGTCCCTATTTCTGTACTGTCACACATTAGTTGGCAGGACCTTCATGGTGTCTCGCCTGCATTTATGCTCTGGTTCAGTTACAATTCATACATTTCTCTATTGGCCAGAATAAAAATGTATCTAAGACGTGACTTAATGGATAAATTCATCACAGATCATAAGCATTGACTAAATACATTGGTAAATCACCACCTCTGTTTGGTTTACTTAAATATGAACAGATCGATAAACATGATAATGTTTCTAGGTGTTGGCCTAAATCAGGTGTGAATATCAAGAGAGGATTGGTGCCACTCCACAACAAAACTCTAAATGTTTAGGTTTTGCAATTTCAACAAAAACATGATTAATCATTTAGCCCTACTGTGCTTTCGGTGTTGCTGAATTATGTATTCATTCTTGATTGTTTTTTGTATATCAGGAAGGGAGTCAACATAATAAACCTCTCTCTTTACAAAGCCTGACACTGTATCATGGAGTTGGTTGATATCTGTACCTTCCAGATGACAATTATGTTGAGGTCCAGCTCATTACACTTCTTGACCATGTTCGTGATGTCAGAAGTTCTATCCACAGCAGGGACAGAGCCCTGACTCTTGGTGCTGGATGATGTCCTGCCTGATGCCACATCCAGTCGCTGAGACTCTGAGGACCGACAGCAACGGAAAAAGAAATCTCCACAGGGTGTGGCTGAACTGATGATCTGCACAGAAAGAGCAGGAAGAAGTGAGGGGAAGGCAGAGTTGGGCAGACATACAGAGCAGAGAATAGACAGAAAGACCATGTAGAGCAAAGAATGTCAATGACAATTCTTTGACATAAAGCTGCACAGTAGCCCATTAGTAAGTGCACCAGTATGCAATTGCTCACTTGTTACCTTGGTAACCTTTACCATGTCGATTTGTTATGCAAATCAGCATATTGGAAATTGTGTTAGCAATTCTTTGTTCTCTAATTTTAATGTGTGCTTTTAATTTACCCGTTCATTGCCCAGATTCAGGTCTGCAAAGGTGTATTTCTTAACGGCATCCGAGGTGGCTAAAAACAACAGACAAAACACAGCCAAATCAGTGCTTATTCCAAACCCTAAATTGAATCAAAGCAGATTGATGAGGTTTGTATTTACTGTTGAAGTACCTTGGTGGGGCTTGCACCGTGTGGCCCTGAAACAAAGCTTGGCTCTCTCTCTGCTAGTGAGTTTACAGTCTGAAAGAGAAGAGGACAGATGGAGAGAAAGTGTGATAGACAACAGGTGAAAACATCATGTGTGAAGTCTGTTAAGATAGAATGATGTGTCATTTTTGTTTAATGTAGCAGTTACACTAACATGGCAATACAACTTGTCACACATCACATCACATTTTTTCGAGAGCAGCGACCATAATGTTTACAGCAGCAAAGTCACTGTAGAAACTTAATAATATCTCACTGGAAACAAATCTAAAATGTCAATAAAATAAATAATATTCCTGACATCAAAATATTAAGTGAAGTTTACAAAGAATGAAGAACACAGACATCAGTCACTATCAGTCATTCCTCCTGTCGTCTGTCCTGCTCCCTCTGCTGCTGATGTGACTCACTGCCTGTAGGTACCGCTGGTAGAGAGAGGAGGGGCTGGTTTGGAGGGTGGCTGCCGTCTCAGCCAGTAGTTTTTTTGACTACTTTTATTTTTTTATTTTGGAAAAGCTTCCATTTCACATTAATTTTTTTACATAGTATCAGCATTACTTGCAAGTAGATTCACATAGCATTGTGCACTCTTACAATAAAAAAATGCAGTATGTTTGATAATCATTTCAAACAACCTGGCTCTTCCAGAAGTTTTCTTTTATAACATTAACTTTAATTATTTACAATTGAACATGGGAAGCTTTCACCTTAGATACTACAAGGGGTGGAAGGGGGAAAAAGATTTAAAAAATGAAGAAAGAGCAAGCTGTTAGATGTGATAAAATAAATAAATAAATAAATGAATAAATAAATCACATTATATTCTCATTTATTCTATCAAGTAAGCTGAAATCTGACCTCTAGGTTTAATGTAGTCAGTCCACTTGGTCTAAATCTGAATAAAAAAAAACTTTTTGGACTTTGAGGGAACCAAGGAATACAACCTTTAAATATATTTCATATATTATTTCTATCTATTCATCAATGGTGGGTGGCTCTGATTTTAGCCACTTTCTCGTGACAACCTTTTGCTTGCTGCCAGTAGTATTTGTACCAGTTTCTTATCAGACATTCCACCCTTCAAATGAGATGTCACCCATGTATACAGTATCACATCTAAAAGGAATGTCGACTTCAAACACATTATTAATGTTTATGAATTTCCTGCCAACAAGGCACAATAACCTTGCAATTCCAGAAAAGATCTACCAAACACAAATTTCTTTACTTTTTGTGCTAAGTTTATTTTTTCTTTCTTATCCTTTGGTATGACAGAAATGATCGCATCCCTCCATGAAGATGGAATTTCCCTTTTCTGTAGCACCCAATTAAAAGCTTTCATTAATGTTGGACCCAGCTGTTCCTGCATTGATTTATACCACTTGGAAGTGAAACTATCTGTGCCCAGAGATTTATTTGCTTTTAGTCTCCCAAATGCTGAGTATAATTCCTCTTATTATTTCAGCTATCAATTTTTCATTTTGTTCATTAGTAATAGAAGGTGGATTCAATGAGGCAAAAAATAACTCATTCTGAAGGTCGTTATTAGTGCGTGGTTGGGAGTGATTTATAATACTTTTTGAAACTCTGTTGGATTCTTTCTAGACTTGTCTCAGTCTCTCCTGAGTCAGGTTTTCTTATTTTATATATATTATCTGTTTGTTGTTTTTGTAATCTGTAAGAAGTTTCAAAGATTTCCCAACTTTATAATAATGTTGTTTTGTAGATAACTTTTGTGTATTTCTTGTGTATTTATTTCATGTAATTTATTCCTTATTTTCGTAATGTTTGATTTAGCCTCTTCATTCAAAGTGTTTATATAATCTCTGTAATTTATCCTCCAAATTCTGAAGCCTTTGATTTCTAATTTTCTTATCATGAGAAGTGATAGCTATTATTTCCCCTAAGCACCACTTTAAGTGCATCCCAAAGCACAGATTGTCACCCCACCATTGTCATTTGTCACCCCGCCATTCTATGTTTTAATTTTCCTCTAACTTTTCTTTGGTCTGTGGATTATTTAAAATATTTGAATTCAGTCTCCAAAATGTGGAGATCTTTATATATATATATATATATATATATATATATATATATATATATATATATATATATATATATATTAAATACAGCAAAATGGGCTAAACTCCTGTTTCAGCACTTGCATTTTATATCTGAACTAACACCAGGACGCAAAGTTTTTATTTCTCTGACGTCTCCACATTACAAACGATGAACAACACCATTAAAACATGAGTCTTGCGGGTAAAACATGCGACTCATGTACGTCGTAATATCAGTTTAGTGTGGGGCGACTGCTCTGCTGGTGCGCTTGATTTTACTGTAACTGCAGTAACCAGGTGGAGATGAGCCTCTTGAATTTGCACCCAAAATGCTGTCAAAGCTTACATTTATAATTTCCAATGCAGCCTCTATAATTCTCGACTGTGAAAGAGGCAGAAAAAAAGATGCGTAGAGGCATGAGACAGAGCATTAAGTTAAAGCACCCCAAATAATAATTACTCTGACAAAACACTCAATACAGAGTGAAAAATGAGACACATCTGCAGAGTGAAACAGATAAAAGAGCAGGGGGAGTTACCAAATGATGCGAAGGCCCGATTGTATCTGAAGGAATTACTATTATTATTATTTTTAAGGCCCGAACACTGAGTGGTGCAAATGCCTTAGTGTATCTGAAGGAATCATTATTCTTCTTCTCCGCAATTAATCGTATTTTCAGGGGGGTAAAGGTGCTCGAAAACTCACAAAACTTTGCACATATGTCAGAAATGGGGGGAAATTATGTTTTATAGTAATTGGGCTTGGACATGGCAAGTGGGTTCCATAACGGTCCCAATTGTAGGGCCATTTTGCATTTTGTGCGTCATTTTTAATTTTATGGACAAATGTTTGAGACCTTTTGGATACGCAAAAACTCACGAAACTTTGCACCCATGTTTGAACTAGTAAGTATTTCAAATTGATATGGCAAAGGGGCTTGGGTGTGGCACGTGTGCTCTATTCTCCACTTGCACAATGTAGTGTGACATCTATTTACTTCTGGTCAACCTGCTGTGGACAGTAACATTACCTTCGCCTCCACCTTACAGTTACTTCACTTTTCACAGTTAGGTTGCTATGGCTCTTTTTATACTGTTTATACTGCTATGAAGAGCTGCCAAAACTGAAAGTGACTGATATACACTGTCTTGCAAAAGCAAGCAGTAAATCTCCAACCTCATTGTGTCCAGTTAGATCTTCAGTTACAAATGTGAGTAACATTAATGTTACTTAAACATTCACCAACATTGTTCCATTAACTTAGGCTACCACGGACAAATTAATTTTGGTGGCTTTCAGTTTGAATCTTTCATGTAGTGTTATACTCATTTTGTGTCTAGACAGTTTTGAACAAAGACAAGCTGTCAGGGGAAGTCAGCGTGAGAGCATTAATGTTACTCACCTTGTAATTGAAGATATACACACGTGGACAAAATTGTTGGTACTCCTCAGTTAATGAAAGAAAAAACCCACAATTCTCACTGAAATCACTTGAAACTTACAAAAGTAATAATAAATAAAAATGTGTTGAAAATTAAACAATCAAAACCAGCCATCACTTTTGAATTGTTGATTAACATAATTATTTAAAAAAACAAACTAATGAAACAGGCCTGGACAAAAATGATGGTACCCCTATAAAAGATTGAAAATAATTTGACCAGAGGGACATGTTTAACTCAGGTGTGTCCTTTAATTGACATCACAGGTGTCTTCAAGCTCATAATCAGTCAGTCTGCCTATTTAAAGGGTGACAAATAGTCACTGTGCTGTTTGGTGACAAGGTGTGTACCACACTGAACATGGACAACAGAAAGCAAAGGAGAGAATTGTCCCAGGACATTCGAAACAAAATTATAGACAAACATCTTAAAGGTAAAGGCTATAAGACCATCTCTAAGCAGCTTGAAGTTCCTGTGACAACAGTGGCACATATTATTCAGAAGTTTAAGATCCACGGGACAGTAGCCAACCTCCCTGGACGTGGCCGCAAGAAGAAAATTGATGACAAGTTGAAGAGACGGATAGTTCGAATTGTAACCAAAGAGCCCAGAACAACCTCCAAAGATATTAAAGGTGAACTCCAAGGCCAAGGTACATCAGTGTCAGATCGCACCATTCGTCGTTGTTTGAGCCAAAGTGGACTTCATGGGAGACGACCAAGGAGGACACCACTGTTGAAAGCAAATCATAAAAAAGCGAGACTGGAATTTGCAAAAATGCATGTTGACAAGCCACAAAGCTTCTGGGAGAATGTCCTTTGGACAGATGAGACAAAACTGGAGCTTTTTGGTAAAGCACATCAACTCTATGTTCATAGACTCAAAAATCAAGCGTATGAAGAAAAGAACACTGTCCCTACGGTGAAACATGGAGGAGGCTCAGTTATGTTTTGGGGCTGCTTTGCTGCATCTGGCACAGGATGTCTTGAATCTGTGCGAGGTACAATGAAATCTCAAGACTATCAAGGCATTCTGGAGAGAAATGTGCTGCCTAGTGTCAGAAAGCTAGGTCTCAGTCGCAGGTCATGGGTCTTCCAACAGGACAACGATCCAAAACACACAGCCAAAAACACCCAAGAATGGCTAAGAGAAAAGCGTTGGACTATTCTGAAGTGGCCTTCTATGAGCCCAGATCTGAATCCCATTGAACATCTGTGGAAGGAGCTGAAACATGCCATCTGGAGAAGACACCCATCAAACTTGACACAACTGGAGCAGTTTGCTCACGAGGAGTGGGCCAAAATACCTGTTGATAGATCTAGAAGGCTCATTGACAAATATAGAAATCGTTTAATTGCAGTGATTGCCTCAAAAGGTGGTGCAACAAAATATTAAATTATGGGTACCATCATTTTTGTCCAGGCCTGTTTCATTAGTTTCATTTTTTTAAATAATTATGTTAATCAACAATTCAAAAGTAATGGCTGATTTTGATTGTTTAATTTTCAATAAATTTTTATTCATGGTTACTTTTGTACATTTCAAATGATTTCAGTGAGAATTGTGGGTTTTTCTTTCATTAACTGAGGGGTACCAACAATTTTGTCCACGTGTGTAGCTGTATGTCAGTCCCCCCTAGTTTTGGCAGCTCTTCCAAGAACCGAGTGTAAAAAAAAGAGTCATAGTGGCCTAACATAAAAGCTGTGAACATCAGCATTGGTGCTACACTGAGTGGCTGGCTAACATTGTTAACGGTTACCTAAGACAATGAGGTGATTATCAAAATGACCAAAAATGTTAAAAACACTATATACAAAAATTGAATGGTAAATACTATTAACAATATGTACAAAATTAACTGTGAAAAGTGAAGTAACTGTAAGGTGAAGGCAAAGGTAATGTAAACAGACACGCAGTTCATAAAACAGATATACGTCACATTACATTGTGCAAGTGGAGAATAGCACCCCCTAATTACTTTTAGCATTTTTGAGGTGCTAGGGGTGCTCGAAAACTCACGAACTCATCGTTGAACCTACCCCAAATTTCTCATGCTTGATAAGAGTCCTAGCCTGAACACAGGTCAATACTGAGTCATAGTTATAGCGCCACCTACTGGCAATAGGAAGTTACAGGTGCTGTGCGACCGCTGCCTTGCAGGTTGACCAGGTTGTTGTTTCGACATGAAAAAACAAACTGTTGTAACTCAATTCCACATCGTCAGATCTTTCCCAAATTTCACGTTTTGTAAGAGTCCTGGTCTGTAGACATTCCATATGAAAGTGCGAGGGCCCAATCATCACTGCTTGCAGCTTTAATTAGAATTAAAATAAGTTCTCTTTCAAATCAAACATCCAAAAGTATGAGTGGGAAGTATTGTTCTTGCAACTGCATTTATAACCTATTTTTGACTCAAATTTAGCTTAACCATGTCATGTGATATGCTACTTCAGAACACTTTACCAGCAAATATTACTGGGACCACTACAGAAAATTGCAGATGAGCTTTTAATATCCAGGAATTCACATTATAGACACTGACTATCCCTGTAACAAATTGGCCACAATTTTGCATATTGACCATACACGGTCCAGCCATATACTAGGTTTTGACCTAGTCTTGTTAAATGTAGGGTTGTGTTCTTGAAGAAAAAGAAAGCTTCCTTGCTCCTGATTTTCAAGCTTGGTACAGTTGAGTTTAAAAGTACTGAATTCAGTACAGACTGCATCTAATTTGTTCAGCTGGCTTTTTTATGTTTTGTCAGATATTGTGAAAGATTCTGTTAAAATGGAGACCACAGGTGTACTCATCACTCACACTGCTATATACTATGTACACAAAGAATAAAAGGACAAAGGGAAATACAGTTTGGAAGAAATGAAGCATAGATGACTCAGGTTGAATGTGCCAGACACACCTTTTTCCTTGGCTGGGTTGATACACTTGTGGAGGCGCCAATGTTGACTGCTGCTGGACACCTGGACAATGTGGAACTCACGCACACCAGCTTCACTCTGAGAGCCAAAGGGAGACAGATTGAATCAAAGACCTACACTTAGAGATGAAGAAACAACCCATCATTTTTTGAGCAGTGATAGGTTAATAAGTTGTTTTACTTGACAGCAAAAAAAAAAGTTGCATATTGTAAGTGTGTACTGGAGGTGTATAGCATGCTGTGTATCTCACCGTATTGATGTTCTCCACATCAATAAAGACCAGTGTTCCACCGCTGCCTTTGTCATCCAGACTGTGATGTGGAGGGACACTGCTGCGGCATGCTGATGCCTGCACACTCAGAGAGCGACTGGCACAGATAAACACTGTGTGACGTAACACTCGATGACTTCATATGAAGATAGAGGAGAGGAAAGATGGGTTATGAAAAACAGTCTGAGCTGCACTCACAGCCATTATATCATTAATTCATTTATAATACAACTGTTATTTTAAATCCATGCCAATCAGCCAACAGCCGTCAGATGTAATCTGATTGGATATGCTTTATAAAGTCAATTGAAAACAGATTAAAATTTTGTACAAATTTTGTATTGTGCACCCCTACAATGTATGACAATTAAAATTAACCTTGAGCTAGCAAGAAGGAGTACATTCTATCATTTTTATTTATAAATGTGTCCTGCAAAAGCCACCACAATATATCACTTTGTTCTCCAATTCCAAAGTGCGGCTCACCAGAGCAGATCTCAGGACTGTTTAACTTCAAGTATACGTATACAAATTTCCTGTAGCTTCAACAGGCTCTATATTTATTGTATTTATTCATTATATGAGCTTTTCCTTTGTGATACAGGCTTCTAATGGTTATGTTAAGATGGCTTTGTACCTAGAAATCATATAATGCATAATCATATAATCCCCTTAAGTCAATTCACCTCCCTTGAATTTTTACCTGATTTTGATTCCTTTCTCTGTGCTCTCGTAGTAGAACAGGAAGTTGATTTCATGGACTCCCTCCTGGTCTGGTCCTCTGAGCCAGAGAGGCAGCTGGGTTGACTCCCCTGGTTGTAACATGCTGCCATCTATTGGGATTTCCATCACACCAGACAGCTGGCTAAAATCCTCAGCTGAAACCAACATCTCAGACACCACTGAGCCTGGCTGGGCCCCAGGGGGAGTGGCCAAAGTTTTATAGGCGGAACAGTTTTCAGCTGAGGTCGGGCTGAGGGGCGTCAGGGGTGTTGTGGCCTGACTGCCAAAGGTGAAGAAATTGGGGTGTGTGGACACCACTCGCAGGCCACACAACGGAACACTGCTGACGTTGCAGAACTCAACAAAGGCCTTCCTTATCTCACCACACAGCAGAGCAGTCGGAAACTGTAGGAAGAAGACCTGACAAACACACACACACACACAAGTTGACAAACATGCAGCGTTTGCATAACTGTATAACCTTGTATTTATTTTTTTGCATTTTGTTTGGGTGGTATCACAGAAGAATTTGTGAGCAGTCGAGAGGATTGCAGATGAGGAATAGAATATGATGAAATGATCCTCATGTGTTTGGAAAACGTTACATGCTGGCAATAATTGAATCTTGGTCAATGCTGAATCAGCAACTGTTTTTTAGGTTAAATGTCTTAAAAAGGTATACTATGTGGGATTTTTCTAAAAAACAATGGATAGACTCATTCAAAAGTAATCCCTCTCAATCATCACTTATGACCCACTAGAAGTGTGTGGTGGTATATTTATCTCGCTCTCAATTTCAGTTCAATTTTTCTCTGTGGCTAGACTGTGGTCACTCAGTCTGTATTTGGTCAGGATCTGTCTCTGTTTTGAGTTTTGGTTTGGCTCGTCCAATGTTCCAGATAGGCATCTTTTGATAGTTTAGTAATTTGGTTTACTCTGATTCGTGGCTGGAAAGCAGCACTGGTCTGAGGTTGAATAGTACTGGGTGTTATTTGATCAGTGAGTCACAGGACCAGCTGACAGAAGGGACTCTTTTGGGTGTTCAGTTTCTTGGTTAGTAGTGCCTGGAATCTCAGTGTGTCTTGGGGGCTAAATTTGAGATGTAACCAAAATTTAAGTGTTCTTTTTTAATGTTAATAATCAATGGGTAATGGCCTTATTCTGCCCTGTATGTATTGGCCTCTATTATAATAAAAAAGTTAGAAAATAACTTTGTATATATAAGTCTAATAAAATGGATACAAAGAAATGGTTAAGGTTGTAGGCAATGAGGCTTCATAGTGACAAGTGCATCTAAAATCTTAAGTAGGGAAGATTCTTACATCACACATTAGGTGCAGAAGATGAAGAGTTGAGAGTTTAAGGAGCAGTAGGCAGCTGGATGTTTGAACCAAGAAAGGGTTCCATATTTTATAATATTTGCTCATGGAACCTCTCTTATTTTCTCTAATTTAATGAAAAACAGTATCTCCACAGGCTGGGGCCGAACTCTATTCTCCAAGATGACAATGTTCGCCCCCACAGAGCGGGGTTTATCAGAGACAACCTCCAGAATTTGGGAGTGGAGAGGTTGGAGTGGCCTGCCAGCAGTCCTGACCTCAACCCCATTGAACACTTGTGGGATCAGCTTGGGCATGCTGTTCGTGCTAGAGTCACCAACACCACCACGTTGGCTGACTTGCGACAAATGCTGGTTGAAGAATGGGATGCCATCCCACAGCAGTGTGTGACCAGGCTAGTGACCAGCATGAGGAGGAGGTGCCAGGCTGTTGTGGCTGTGTATGGTTCTTTTGTTAAATGAATAAATTGTTAAATTGCCAGTATGTCTTGTTTCTTCAAACTTCAATCATCCAATCCACCAAACAAACAAGTCAATGGCAGAATAAGCTGTTTGGCATTGGCACAGAAGATTTGGCAAATTTGTCATGGGCGCAACCTACATACTCAGCTCTGCTGCTCATCCCACAAATGCATGTTCCTTACAAATGTGGCACCATTTAAAAGGGAAATAAACTTGCTACATTTCTGGCTGACATTAAACACTGTTCAAAGCAGAGCTATTGCACAGGAGGGGTTACATTTCAACATTAAAGGAACAGGTTCCTCCTGCTGTGCAAAAAATGTATTTAAATGTTTATCTGAAGCTAATATGAAGTTTCAGCCATCCAAATGAGTCAAATCAAGTAGATATCTTTCAATGTTCCAGTCTTTTTAGTGCCAAAGTCACTCTGTGTTACTACCATCACAGCTCAACAGGGAAACATGCTAAAAAGACTGTAAATATAATCTGTAATTTGTAAATCCACTTAATATGACTGACTCAGACTGCTGAAGACTCATATGTAGGGTAAAGTCCCTGCATGTTTCGAGGGCAGACAGTACAAGCCTCAAACAACAGACTGGCTCTTTCTTCAACCCCCCAGGAATGCTGGCCAATAATACATAAGTGAGAGTTCCAAACTCCTTGCTGACCAGACGACACAACATCCTGCAAACCGAGAGAATCAGATAGAAGAACTGATCACTGGGCAAACCAGCAGAGGGCACCAGACAGCTTGGAAGTCATCACCATCAACAACAAGGAGAACTTCACACTCACAGACATTTACCAGAACAATACACACCAAACATATGGACACACACACACACAAACTGTAAAATGTAGATTTGTCTAGGGACAATTAATACTGTATATTGATATGTGTATATATCACAGAGTGTGGTGTTATGTCCTTTAGTTAGACTTTTATTCCACTGCCTTTAAGCCAAGAAATGTACCACTAACATATCATCACTGATAACACTAACATCTTGTCTTCTGCTTGTTTCATTCTCAGAGCGCTAAAGCTACTATCAAAAATGCAAAATTAAGAATCATGCAATTGTTAAATTGCAAATACTTTGATTAAAAGAATAACTGCATTCATGAGTTGACCCTGCCTGTCCATGGACAGGAGGGGACTGACTCTGCTCCCCAAGAACTCCGCAACCCCTGGGATGGGCCAGGATGCACTTTCTAGGTGGGCAGACCGAAATTTTAAAACAGTCTCTTATCTGAGACTCCAGGCTGGTTTTTCATGTTGGCTGGTTTTTCTTGCTTTTGTCTTTGTCTTTTTGCTTTCTGCCATGCCGGTGGAATGCTTGCTTTTTGCTAGTCTGAAGATGTGATTCAGAAACCACAAAATCTAGAATCATGAGTTAAAGATCAAGACTAAGAGAGCATAAACCAGGAGCTCTCTTCCAATGGGAACTTTTCAAATCCGGACTGGCCAACTCACTCATCATTACAAGATCCAGACTCTAGCTTCTTGTAACTTCAAATGGCAATTCAGAATTAAGCTATTGTACTGTTGATTTGAGTCGCTGCTTCTCAGGTAACAGTCATCTCATCTGTTTATCAGGTCTCTCATACAAACTACACATTAGATAACTACATCATGCATTCGAATCATTCACTAACCAGTTTCCCCTTTCCCTCATGTGTCGTTTGTAATATGTTGAAGTGTTTAATAATTGTAACTATAGTATTAGTAATAAATGTGTATGTAACTAAAGTGAACTTGCATCTCAGTCACTTAACCTTAAAAGACCTTATACCCTTGCAAAATCATAATCAAGATTAATCACACATAATTCTAATTGACCTCTCGTGTGGCCCACAAGGAGGACTATTTCCCTATTATTATACATACTCTAATATGAGTTATGTCGCTAGTCATTTCATATTTGAGGCATGCACAATAGTAATCCATAATTCCCCCTTTAAATCATAAAGCTATTTGAGTGCACAAATTCCTACAAATATAAGCTTCAGATAAACTTTTAGGAACCTTTTCAGGAGAAATAAAACCTGATTGGGATCTCCTTAGTTTTTAGATTTGTGAGATTCTTGTTAGCATTGCAGGGTGGGATGAATATCTCTACAGTCAGTGAATCAGCGGTACCTCAATCAGGTGGTGCTGTGATTGGATCCAGATGTTGATCAGGTCCATGTCGTACCAACATGTAGTTGTAGTTTCAATAGCGCAACTCAAATAGGTGATAATACACTATGGTAGTTTGGTATGTTAATTTACATTAATAATTCCATAATGTCAAAGGAATTGTTTGACATTACTGTGAATTCTTATTCACCTTCTTGCCCAGCATTGGATAAGAATATATGGATACTACTCTCATATCTGAATAGTAAATATGAAGCTCAAGCCAGGAGAGGATTAGCTTAGATAAGATGATTATGGCTTGTGTACATTTTGTGCAGCTTTCTTTCAGTCATCTTGTGTCATCTCCTTATAATTTCCAGTGAACGTGTTTAATTCCTCCTACTGCATTAATAATTAAACATAAACACTATCACTAACACTTTCATAAGTAATATTTTGAGTAGCCTATAGGTAAAAGTCTCATTCGCTTAAATAAATGTTTTGTAATGAGGATCACTGCATTATTATTTGTTTTCTGAGATTGGTGATCTCATAGAAATTCCACCACTGAGCTGCGCCTATGAGCTCCCCTTCTCTCACACTGTGCGTCTGGAGGGCTGTCCCAGGTGCACTTAGTCAGCTACAACTGCATGATGCTGTGATGTATGCTTCATTTTCATAATGCAGAGCTAATTTACAGTCAGACATAGTAAAACTGAAATTGCCTTTCTTATTGTAAAGTAGGCCACCTGTGCACTGGGCAGTTGTATTATGGAGGGCATTATATGACTAAAATTGGGTTCAGGAGCAATAAAACCTGATCAGGGCCTCCTTAGTTTTCACCTCCATCAGTGGCATGGGTGGTGTTATGATTGGATCCAGACGTCGATCAGGTCCATGTCGTACCAACATCTTGTCCTCTTTGGTCTGGTTGAGTCGTGGGCCTTGGATCTTCAGGTCCTGTCTGCCACGAACCACCATCAAATCCAACGTCTGCTGGCCTGTAGATGGGACATAATAAGCGTTAGTGTGAAAGTAAAATATAAAACATCCTGAAGTCAGTTGAATGATCTGTCTTTGTGATTTAGATTATCTTTCGTAAATGTCTGAAGCTCCTCAGTCATTCAGGTCATGGTTATCCAAGGAGGGTGGAATTGAGGACAACTGGACTTGGTTTGTAGATACCTGAAGACGTTTCGTCTCTCATCCAAGGGGCTTATTTAACCTCTGTAGGATCATTATCAAGGTCATTGATACCACTTGTTTGTTAGTGCTCTTGGCTGTTGTAACAATAGTCGTTAGAGTCATTGGAGTCACCTGAGGCCAAGTGTAAATGACAGTCCGAGTTGTCACATGAGGCCAAATGTAAATGGTTGTTAACTCTCCTGGGAAAGGATGAAAGGACAGCATTGTAGGTGGGGGATAACAGCAAGGAGCACTAACAAACCAAGTGGTATCAATGACCTTGATAATAACCCCACAGAGGTTAAATACCTGGGACTCCCTGCCAGTCAGTTACAATTGAAGAAGCCCCTTGGATGAGAGAAGAAACGTCTTCAAGTATCTACAACCAAGTCCTGTTGCCCTCGATTCAACCCTCCTTGGATCTTTCATAAATGTTTTCTCGTACAGTATATTCTCCAAACAAAGGAAATATAGCTGAAAAAAGAACAGAAAATGCAAATGCAATACAATTTAGTCACGCGAGGATACAACAGTGTGTTTGTTCACGAAGATAGTCAAGCTAGGAAGCAAAAACTACCAGTAAATGACATATCAGTAGGGGTATCACAATTTCGATTCTAAATCGAAAATCAATTGAAATGAGTGTTCGATTTTGACCTTTGAAATCAAAACTAGGATCAGCAATTCTTCCTGTATTTTTTCCCCATGAGGTGTACAAACAATGGATGTGTTGTTGTGTAGCATAGCCTACTATTGTAGGCTATGCTACACACTTAAAGTTGACAGATTTGAACTTCCTGGATCAATAACTCATAAGTGAAACATTCTTAAAACACAAAACACCTCTCTCCTACCATAGTCATGTAGACAATGACCTACAACCTAATTTCCACTAAAACGAGCTGTCCTCCAAGCTGGACAAATAACACTGGTCTCTATGTACAGCTGGCTGTGAGACGAGTGTGCAGGGACTGTCTAACAAGTGCAACACTTAAATTTAAACTTTCCTCACTTTCCTCCTTTTCCTCACCAAAAATTCACCACTCACCACTATTTTTTTTAAAGAAGAATTTGAAAATGTAAATGATAGTTGTCAGGGCATAAACCAATGATCTGTTGATCTTTACAAATCAAGACTTGATAGTCTAACAATGGCATAGCCATCAGTGCTGAAAAAATATGTTTAAATCGAATCGAATTGTGACCTTAAAACCAAAAGGCTAATCGAATCGTGGATTTAGAGAGTGACACCCCTACATATCAGACATCTACTGACACCCATGTGAATATGAACTAATAATAAAGCAGCCAGTAATAATTAAAAGCAAATATCAGCTGACGGTGTGCATTACCTTCAGTGCTGGGAGCCATCTCTCCAGAGGGGGCTGAAGCTAGGTTGTAGACCACACCCACAATGTTCAGCTGGCCAGTTCTGTGTGGCAGCAGCCTGAGTCGAGCCTGAGGTCAAAGGTCACAGTGACTGTTAAAAGCACACCATAACATTGAGGTTGCACTACAACCCTGGTTTTTCAAATGAGAACAAGAGTTTCCCGTCTCCTGACAGCATCCCTGAATAAAGCGACCCTACCAAGTCTTTACTTGGTCATGACAGGCTGTGATTGGGCCTCAGGACCTACGTAACTGAGCCTGCCCAGCAGTATACATACCATCACAGACTGTAAAACTTCCTCCAATACCAAGAATTCAGCTCCCGAGCGTCATTGAGGACCAAATGTACAAACTCTTGTTCTCATTTGTAAAACCAGAGTTGTAGTACAACTCCAACATAAACATCATTTTGGACTTAAGTTCATACTAATGTCATGTGTATACTTCCAACCCTTGCTGAGCACAAAGGTAGGCCCATCTCAAGCAAGTGTATCTTCCGCTCATAAACACCCATGACTGACTAGATAGGAATAGCATGGCTAGCCCTCAAACAAATAAACAGCTGGCCCAAGAGGCAGCAGCACACACATCCTCCACTGTGAAACCTTTAAAAAGCACTCAAAAGTGGCCACACTCCTAGTAGAGTGTGCCTGCCCCAAGACAGAGTAAGCCGAGGTGATAGCTTCCACTATCCAGTTTGAGAAACGTTTTGTTGACAGCAGTTGAGCACTTTTAAATTACTAAATAATTACATTTGATAGACGTCAAGTATATTGTGAATACTTTCTACGTCATCACCCAGAGACTAACATTAGTGGAGCGGAGCAGTGTCAAAAGCAGTAACAAACGAGACTGGCTGACCAATGCACACTGCAGCATTCAAAAACTTGAACAACTCTGAGGCGAAGAAAATAACTCTGCGCACAGTATGTTTCACCTCAAAAAACCCTGCACCCGTTCAACATTTTGGACACCGATGGCTTTCCCCGGGGCTAACAGTGCAGCAGAGAGGCTGCTCTCCACTGCTGGAGGCACAACATTAATAACAACATAGCACTCCACTTCCCCCTCCCCTTACTCTAGAGCAAACACACTAGCTTCTCTTTTTACAAAAGCCATTTAACAGTGAAGTTGGTCAGTAAATTACACTTTCATTTCGTTATTTTCATACAGGCATAAGACTTTAAGATGCTTCCAAATTAATGCAGTTAACTTTTTAAAATGAAAAAAGCTGCATACTCATAAGGCTGTGTGATATGACCAAAATCTCATATCCTGATATAGGTCATTTCATATCCCAATAACGATAGATATCCCGATATAGCACATTTTCTGTAAATTCAATTAATAAATAGTTTCTGGTCCATAGTCTCTACTGCGTTTTGCTGTTTGCTGGTGAGGCTGAGCCCTGTGCTGCACACAGCAAAGCAGAGGAGAGACAGTGAAACAGGTGAAGTACTTGTGTTGATGACAACTACACTCATTATGTTACTGTAAGTGCAATAAAAGCTTTGCGAGTAAAAAGCCAAGAAGAGTAATTTATTAATGTAATCTGCACAAAAGATGGACAGACTTCAAATGATGAAAAATATTGCCGTAAAGAGTGTGATTTGCAACATAACGAAATAAACGATAGAGAATAATATGAAATGATAGACGTTTCTATTGTCACATGATACATATACCATCATATTGCACAGCCCTACATACTCACACACTTTTCTCTGCTGACAGGGACCTCGTCAAGACCATTTATCTTAACTGCCAGTTATGTTTCATATTGCATTTCAGTGGACTAACAACACCAATGAATGGTTTGGCACACAGTGCTCTTGAATAAGGGACCAAAAAGACTACCCTCTTACTTGGCAAAGGTAATCTCTTGAGGACTTTATCATTGGCATCGCTCCCTTGCTGAACAAGGCAATCCAGAACCTCCAGTGATAAAGCAGACAATACCCCTCCTCCTCCCTAGACCTTTGCCTAACAAGTATTCCTGCTCAGGAACCAAGCAAATAGCTTCCACTTTTGAGGACATGGATGAAAGATTTTCCCTCTTCCCTGTGTCAGTGAGTTGTGTCTTATGAAGTGAACATGTCCACTTTGGCCTGTCTCAGAGAAGCCCAAATCACCTCCATAACCTGTGGATGAATCCGCCAGTCTGCCATCCGAGGATGGCCCCATGATAGCAGGTTCACTGCCTGGTTCAGTCTGCCCTGAATGTGATATGCCGACAGAGGCTGCATTCAGTTGTGAACCCGCAGCCAAACACAGAGCTGAGTATCTCCAATTTTCTTTTCTGTATCAGTAGCAGTCGACATGGCGGTCCAGTAATAAGGCGTTCTGCCCATGGAGGAATTAGGTCCTCCATGGTTTCCCTGCCTTACAAACATGTCTCCACTACAGCCTCACAGCAGGAGATAACTGCGCCACTGCAGTCCTGCTCACTAGCAGGGCCAACGGCGGCCGACCCGTGACGACCCCCCTCCTCCCTCTCAAACAAGCTGTGTGTTCCAGACTCAACATGTGTGTGCTGGAGACCAGAGAGAAAGATGTTTTTAAAAGTTTCTCTGTGTCCAGCTCTCAGTACTTTTGTAGCTCCTAACTGAATCGCTGTGGTTTGAAGTTTAGTTTATCTCCTGCGTTCCTGTTTGTACTTTGAGATATCAGCCTTATTTGACTGTTTCCTGACTGCTTTCAGCCGTATCGGAGCTGCGTTAAGTTACTGCTGATGAAAACCCAACATTTCCTTCTTTGGCTGCTTCATATTAAAAGCTTTTAAATGATAAAATAATGGGATACTTTTATTGTGATGAATTTATAGGAAATTAAATGTGTTTATAAGGGAATTAGCTTAGTTAGCAATGCTATTCTACAATAAAAACAGATCGACACAACAAGATATAGAGATATTTTTTCCAGTGAATTAGTTAGAAATAATGCTAGGAGGAAGAGTACAAGCAGAAACACCCACAGTGAGATGTCTGTAGACAACAGGCTCTTACTGCATTTTCTGCAAACCAGCACACCTCCAGCAGGTAAACAACTTTTACCTTGCCATGCGATATAATGGAAAAAACCTGGCCACGTGTGCCAGCTCAACTCCTGGCCAGTGCTCCTGGCAGGACTACCCCCAAAACAATGGAAAAATGCCCTAAGATGGTCTCAAACTCTCAAAGGGTCTGGTAGCCTTAAACTATTGGGTAAAACTTACCATTTTGGTCTCCTCTGGACCCATATGAAACTCCAGGATGATATCAGTGGTGACAATGTCATCTTTCTGTGTCATCTACAAAAGGAATCCGATATTGAAGAGACAGTGAAAACCTTTGTTTTGTTTTTTAATACATCTAAAAAAAATAAATTACAATTTCTAAGAGAAATTGCCCAGATTGCCCACCCCTATAGCCAGGGTATCCTTCTCATTGGTGATGGCCTCTCCTGACAACTCTTCTGTTGTCTTCTCCTGAGATGGAGACACACCATCGGCAGTGAACCTCCAGAGTAGTGAAAGGTTGGACAGTGCCAGAGAAACCTTAAGAGGGTTCCTGAACGTCACCTCCACGATGACTGGCTCTGCAGAGACAGAGACAGGAAGAGGGCTGTATACTGGGCATGCACAATTCAGTCCAATTTCATTAGATAGTGATGGGATGGATTATATTATTCTTTATACTATGGGAACAGAAAACTGTCATTCCTGGTTGATACTGATTTGTCAGAACACCTAAATACATAGTACTTAGGTGGAGACTAGTACTACTTAATAGTCTAGATATAATTTTAAATACAGTTGCACTGTGTCTGCTGAGGACCTCTTACCCTCCACCACAGCCAGTGGGTGGTGCAGATTGTCTGTCTGGCTGTTCAGGCAGCACTGGGTAGGCTGGAAGTTTCCTGGGATGACCCCCCGGTTGACAGCAGCCACAAGCTGCTCCTCTAGATTGCACCACATGGCTGCCAAATCCAGGTCATACTCCTGGTCCAGGGACACATGGGTGGCTGCCTGCTTTTCACCTGCACACATCAGAAAATTAGAACCAAAAATTGATGATTAGTTGTTCAATAAATGACAGCGTTTCCTCTGTCACCCATACACATTCACACCTTGCACCCCTGAGTTCAAAGTAAAACCTTTGCTCAAAGGCACCTCTATAATGCTCTATAGTGCATAATTTTGAAATTTTAATTTGTGGCTAGCATACAACAGCCTAGTTCAGATTAACTCTTACAGCTGTGACTCTTAAGGGGCCAGTATACTCTGTCAGAGTTTTCTCAAACAAGTCAACATTCACACCCACTTCACGTCGTGATTGGCCAGCTGTGTGAGATAAAAACCAAGGTTTGAACTTCCCTCTCCAGCTCTTTTTAGATTCCTGTCACTTGATGTGAAAAGCTCAGTGCAACACTATGAATGCCTTCTACAAGAGAAAATGTGTGCTGTCATCCTCATATATATGACAACCCTGTCTCCATCATGCTCAACTTCTCACTCCGCCTTCAAGTGTAGTCATTCAGAACAACTATAAACACTTTTTATTTCCAAAGCAAATGTTCAAGTATGGTAAGGACTAAACAAGTTTCTTTTTAGATTTTGTCAAACTTGAAGAGATAACAGATTACTAATCAGCGTGCTACCCTCTGCAAGACGGCGTTCATGTCCGAAGTAGACTCTTGTGGCTGAGCTGTGGATGCAGGGCAGAGGCAGCTGGGGGAGGCTGACTTCATTTCCTCCTGTCACACTCTGGAAAACACACAAACATAGTAAGTGCACAACCCACAAACACTGTAAGGGATAATCCATGAGGTGTATTCAAGAATTTTACAACATAGCTGTCAAGCAGTGCTTTGCATGTGTGGTTGAGTGTTGTATTTAAAACAACTATTTAAGCAGAGTAAGATGTCCCAATCAAGTCTTTTTAGCCTCTGAAGCTATTTCAAGGCCATTTATTAATTTAATATTGATTATCTGTTTATACAGAGTGCTATAATGATAACTATATTTTTAGATTTTATGAAGAATTATAATTAAGAAGTGATGACTTATGCTAACAATGCCCCCTTGTATCGTCTCTGCTGCAAACTGTATAAAGTAGTCTCTATCCAGACATGGTTACAAACTGTAGTCACCTTGTAAACGTAGAGATACTCTCTGAGAAAGGCCCCCTGCTGTGTGGCTGTCTGCCTGCTGTCATTGGTCAGGATCTGTCTGAAAGCGGTTACAGCATTCTCTGGATGGTGAAGTGTGAAGGACTGACGACCAATTGTGAAGTTGATATGGTCCTCTGCCAAAGACCACCCCCTCCCCTTGTACACCTGCATAGCTTGGCAGTAACAGCGCAGTGCATGCTTCTTCTACATGGAGAGGGTGAGGGGCAGGAGAAAGAAGATGTTGTGATGTACATAAGGCAACCAAGAAGAAGCATAAAATAAGGAGGAAGTAGAGTAAAAGATCAGTCATAATGCCCCATCTGTCTTTAACAACTCACTGAATATTTTGTCTTCATTACCTTCCAGCTAAAAGAAGTTTCTTCTGACCTGAATTTTGTTGTGTTTTCAAAGCCCCAGTATTCTTCTCACATATAGCATCGTCTTTATCACCAACAGTATTCATTTCAATCAAGACAGGTAGAGTACATCATCCCATTCAAAGAAACTTGTTTAGAGCTTCAGACCGTAGACCCATAGATCAGTGATGGTTGAAAGACTCACCTGTCCTGCTTTGCTGAAACGATGACCAGCCAGAATCATATGAAAGGCAAACTTGCGCAGCATGGGATTACGCATATTAATAAAGCAGTGGGCGGCCTGTTCCAACAGCAGAGCACTGCGCAGGTCAGAGTCCTGGGCAAAAAAGTAAATTAAAGGTTCAAGCAGAATTAATCCACTGCATTTTTACTTCAGTGAATTAATCTATCCATATAAAAATGGAAAAACCATTTATGGAGACAGTTTCCACAAAACTCAGGTTCATTACTCTCATCTGGAAGTTACATTTACCTTTTTCTGTCTTGCAGTGCATGAGGGTATTTATCTTTTGGGCGGTGACCATCAATTGTGTACAACTTGTTACGTGGCTTGTGGGATAATTCTCACTAAACATTTGGACAACCCTAGAAAATGGCCAACGCACTACATAATGGACTACACAGTGAAAAGAAAAACAATTAATTGGTAAAATTTTTAAGTCCATCAGTAAACACAATTTATCTGTTAATTAATCAGTTTTATCTGTGTATATGAGAACTAATGGAGTATGGTGTTCACATATCCCTATTTTCATGAAGTGCAGTCAAGTGTGCAGTGCACATGGAGGTAGAGCAGGACTAAAAATGATGCGGTTTTCTCACCTCACTGGTCATCTTAATGAGGAGAGTGGCAGCCTCTGAGTATTTGCCTTGACTCTTGAATATCTCAGCGCTGAGTAAAGCACAACGCTCAGCCAGCACCATGTTCCTGTAGAGGGCAGAGGGAAGAGGTGCTGTCAGGAGAAAAACTTACAGGATCAAAGGGGAACATTGTTATCTGCTAATTACTCTGGCAGCCTGTTTGACACAGTTGTCAAAAAATATGTGTTTCAATAATTCAAACTTTGTCATGCATGTTGCAATTTTGTGTGTCCTCAAAATACAACCTCATGGGGCGGAGGGGTTTGTGAGCTTCATGAGCTTCATAGGTATTGAGAGCAATGTCGCTGGGTCCTGATGGGGACCCCAAGGTATAATGGTGTCAGGTGAGGGACCATACAGTAATACAGTACAAAATGCAGTTCATAAATGACTGATGTGATTGGGTCAGAAATATCAGACAGAGGAATAAGGACATCAGTGGCCACCTCTGAACCACCTCTTTCAATAGTGTGCAATAGTTTAAAAAATCTTCATAAATGGATTTATGAACCCAACCCCCAGAGAATAACTAACTGTACTGAATAGAGAGAGAGCCTTGGTTCACAGTGGGAAGCACTGAACACTCTGGTTACCACCAGACTTCCTTTGTGAGCCAGGAATAACACTGCTGTCAATAGAAATACAAAAAGCTTCAAATATGTCCCTGGATAACCACTTAGGAAATAAAATTAATTTACATTCAAAAATCATGAAAACAAACATATTAAGCAGCTGAAACCTTCCTTAGGGTGCAGAAAGAAACATTCTCTTCATGCACTCTCTTTGTGTTACTTATAATAAAAGCATCTGATGGTTCCAGGTGCTACAATAGCCTGTTGCCCAAAACAGACTTTAAAAAGACTTTTTCTGCATATTTCCAGGTCTATATTTATATTCTGGGGCTCACTGGAATATATGTGCATGATTTACAGTTCAAAAAATTCCTTATTTATCTTATACTGACCCTTTACATAGACCATCTGTACAAGTCGTCTTAGCTCCTGTGTCTTTAAGGTCCCCCTCCCAATGAGCCCACTCTGTTCTGATTGGTTAGCTTCTGGAAGCTGCGTCTCAGCTGTCTTTAGGCAGTTCCAGAGGCTATGTAAACAAGCTATAGTAGTAGGATGTCACTTCTTTTTCTCATTTTATACTCAAAATAGAAACTTCTCACATCCATACACGTTGGAACCTGAATCTGATCCGAAATATGTGAGTGGACAATGTGAACAACCAGTGGAAAAACTTTAGCAACAACCTTAGCAACAAAGGCTACAGAACAGAACAGCCATTTGTGGGCATGCTTGAACAATCTCACGTCATTAACAGGAGGAAGTAGAGGTAACATTACAAACTAAGTGTTCAGATCAAGTTGAAGCCCTGGCAGGGAGCATTTCTACATACATTCACCTCAAGTTTTGGAATTTTGACCATGTTTATCATCCAACATCATAACAGTATAAAAAATAAAATCAATAAAAGGATATGTTCCCTTCAAATTGACACAGCAGACAAAACAAAATTATGTAATTAGGTCATACTTGCAGACATCTCTGTATGTCTGTATTGCAGTGTCCATGTAGTGTGCTGGATACGGTCTGGGAGCTCCAGCTTGCAGAAAGGCTGACACTGCAGCCATTTCCTACAGAAGACAGCAGGATGAAGGGATGGAACATGAGGACATATGGAATAATCAAGAAAAGAGGCAGAGAATAGTCATGATCATGATTTAAAATGCATGGGTTGAAGTAAGATTATGTGACTTCTGAAAGAAGAACCAGTCCCTCCAGGATTTCAAAGTTTTTTTTTTGTGATGATTGTGGCCAAACATGCTTGATTTTACAGCAGCTTTTCTCAAAAATTGCGATACAATTTGCAATGTTTCATTTCCTCTTTTTGTGGTAAAATTGTGGGAACTGGGAAAAATTGCAAGTAAAGGAAAATAATGCAATTTTTTGTAAACTACTATCAATAAAGAGTCCAATGTAATCACTACCTGCGCACTGTGATAACACAAGTTACCACGACACAAAATGGGTCCAAAAATTGGTCCAAATCACAAGCTGTCTGTTGATTTGGTCATTTCATGCAGAAAAGTTGAAGTAATTTAGCAAAATTGCAAGCTCTTGCAAATATTGTGGAGATTTCTTGAATTTGCATTAGTTATTGCATTCACAAAATTGCAATTTCCTGGAGGGACTGAAGGACACATTATTCTTACAACAGAAAATTTGAATTGATAAGCAGTAATACACACCGCTGCTCAGTTCAATTTTGCTATTACAGGCTTACTTGGTCTGGTATGACCAGTAGTACATTTACTCTTGTTACTGTAACAAAGTTGTGTTTCTGTGTAATTGTGCTTTTTTTTTAAAAAAAAAAAAAAAAAGGTAAGTACTGTACTTTCAAGTTGCATAAATTTCACAGTAAGAACAAAAGTCACATCAAAAAGTGATGATAAACCATGTGACAATGTAACAAAAGAAACCAATCAGTAGCTGCACCAGAGAAGAAGCTGCTGGTGAGAGAGCAGGGCTCCATGTCTAGCGGGGTGCCACTCTGCACTAAGCTGACATTCTCTAAATATATAAGGTCAATGGTGGAGTGTCAGGGGGTGCGAGGGGTGCAATCACACCATGGCTGGGCCTAGCAATTTGTGAACAGTACAAAAATGCACTACAATCCAATAAAATTAAGACATTATGACAATTATGACATCATTATGTGTTATGGTTAAAGTTGGCATTATTATACCCCGGCATATGTAAAATAAAATAAATAAATCAAAATAAATAAATAAAGGTTGCATCTACCTTTATTCGTCACTGATTTAATACAATACCCAGTGTGAATAAAACACACCCACAATGTTGTGTGACCAACAGGTGCATGCTGGGTCATGGTAGATCCTCCAGCAGTGATTTATACATTCACTGAGCGATGTCTACCTTCAGTAAGGTGTGCACAACCTCACTGCTGTTGACAATTCATGTCAGAGTTGTGACTGCCGAACACTCATTCAGGTCAAAATAAAAAACATTTGAAAACTATTTCAGGAGCGCAATGGGACAAGAGAGGCTAAGTGGGCTGGTTATATTACACTTTAACAATGAATGAGCAAAAGAAGTTTAACCTACAGCAGACTAGAGGATGCAGTGCACAGGCTCACAGAATGTCGTTCAGACAGGTGAGTACAAAAACACTATCACTGATGGTTGCATCACCAACGTCAACAACCACTGTGTCACTTAGCAATGTAGTGTTGTTCGTTTGAGTATATGTGTGTATGCGCACTATGCAGTGAGCAAAAACTGCAGGTTCTGTGTTAGGTTATTTTATTTATGTACCTTTTCAAATTCAAATTCAAAAGAGACACAGAGAAGCATAATAACAACAACAATAACCATAACAACAATAACAATAATAATAATGCTTTTGCACCCATGGCATCCATAGTCATTTAGTCCTTTTTATTTATTGTCTGTCATTTTGTTTAACTGTCCTCTTTTCTGGTTCATTCCCATTCATTGCCCAGGAATAGTGTATACGTTAACATGTTAATGCACTTAATTTTGTAGCCTAATTGAACAGTTTTATCATCATATTATCATATAACATTTTTTTTCTTTTCAAATTGGATGTTCAGCACTGTCAAGAAAATACTATTGGTAAAAAGTAAAATTGGCATCCCAAAGTTTAATTGTATAAATGTGAGTAACACATGGTTCTCATAAGGACAGATAGACAGATATGTGAGTGTGTGTGTTCTCACCAGTGCCCCTGCAGCATACAGCATGGCCTGGTCTGACAGAAAGTCTTTCTTGGCAGTGTGGTAACAGCTGTAGGCCAGCTCGTAGTGCTGGACCAGGAAGCACAGGTCAGCCATCTTCCTGATCTGCAGTTCAGGGGCTTCTGGGGGATAGCTGACATCATAGAGAAGAAGGTCAAATCAGCAATGTATATAGCATGATGTAAATGCATAAATGGATGGGGGCCCTGCTGAAGTCCCTGTTGAAGTTTCATATATTTCCCAAAAGGATAATAAACAAAACTAAATGTACAATCTGTTCCACTTGAGATTGAGTATATGAAGTGCAATGAGGCTGCAGTGCCAGGGGCTTACAGAAGGCCACACGTGCTCTTTGGCTCACTGACGCTCTTCTCTGGAACTTTCCCTCCACCAAACCACTTCTTGGTCGCAGTGAAAAGAGACCGACTCAGACCCTTTCTGGAGACCAGCTGTGGACAGAGGCAGATCATGTGTTGGGTGCCGGGAGGATGTTGGTGAGGTGTCAGGATAAAACAGCACCAGTCCAGTTCAGCTAACTGTGACACAGCTAGTGTTGCTCTCATAAGTCACTGATTACAGTCAGCTCCTCATGAATACTGAACCTCAGACCCATAAGGTGATGCTACTGTTTCCAATCCAAACCAAAAACAAATCACTTATTCCTGTCCACTAAATTTCATTGAAATCTCTAAAGTCATTTTTGAAGATATCCTACTAACAAACAGACAAAGAAGCAAACAAAAGTAATAAAAAACGTAAAAAGTGTAAAGTGTATGTAATGTGTAATTTGTACATTTACTGAAATGATCAATTCTAGATATAATATTGTTAAACTAAAGTAATTTTCCTTGTCCTTAATTTTCATGGACACGGAAATGTCATTAAGTTTGATCTAATATTCAGTCAGTTGTAGTACATAATACAAGTTAGCTGTAGCTGGATCCAATATTCAAGAGGTCCTTATGCTATTTATGTATGCAAGATTTATTTTGTTGTTGTTCTATGTCTGTGGATCAATTTTGGTAGTAACTGAAATGTTTCTGGAGAAGCTGGAATTTAATTAATTGTTGAAGTTTGGAGAGAAGATATCTCTTCAGTTTTGTCGACTTACAATCACAGTCACAATGCCCATTCATCACATTTCAAGTCAGTTTAAATATGTTGAGGGTAAGAACCTTAATGTCAAGCTTGACTGCTTTAGAAGTCTCTATATAATCAAGATACTTTGGAGCAGAAGATTTCCAGCACCTTCAGTGCTTGGACACTGAGTTTGTGACATGTTTTTTCAAATTTTTCCTGTAAAGAAACTTTCCTTCAGATTATGCAGGTATTCGTCATGCCATTCATACATCAGAAATGTATATTTTCTTAAAATACCATTAACGACCCGCACTTCTGTGATAAATATTACACGTGATGTAATAATGTGTCTCTATCTGTGTGTGTATGCATCAATGTACCTGGTCGTTGAGCTGTCTGATGTTCTTCTCTATGTGTGGCAGTAGGCCTCTGAAGGTGAATTCTTGGATGAATTGTCTGATGTGGTCATGATCATTCAGTGTCAGACATGCCCCGTGGCTTCCTGCACCCCCCACCAGGCTCTCTGTATCCCTTGCACCTTTCTTCAGGTCAGTGTTGACAGCACTGAGGGTGTGCAGGCTCTCTGAGCTGCTCACCGAGTCCAGCTGGAGAGGATGGCTTTCCAGGCTGTTGAATGCTCCATCTGAAAGTAAGCAGTGTCAAAATGAAGGTTATGTTATTGTAACCGTATTTCTATAAGCACAGGCGACGCCCTCTACTAGATTCTATGGGGAACAGCTCTCTTCCAATCATACGCGTATATTTGCTCACTGAAATTTGCATGTGCATAGCCAGCCAATCAGGATGTGTCTACCAAATATGTGTGTCCCATACAATATATATGGGAGTGTCCAGCTGCCTCTCCCATCCGACAACCACTTCAGTGGACGGTAAAGGAGCGGCAGGGTCCATAGGTAGAGGGTTACACCTGTGCTTATAGAACGAAGGTTACAATATCATAACCTTTGTTCTATCTCACACTCTACTGGACTCTATGGGTACAGTAGGTGGAGCCCAATGAATGTATGCCCTGTCACAACATGTCATCAGACCTCGCCTAACTGATCTCGACTGGCTATAGGTTAGGCACCACAGCCCTCCTACTTCTTTATAATCTATGCCACTTCAGGAGAAGTAGGAGGCCCAACCCAATCCAGTTAACATGCACATAATACTGGGTGGAACCATGGGCCGAACCTCACAGGGACATGCAACAGACACCCTGCACACCTTATTCCCCGGATCATCATGGAGCAAGGGAAAAGCAGGTGTATATGGTATGTATTGTTCTTGATCTGAAAGAGCTCCTTATGTTCTTGGGAACAAAGGAGGGGTTCGGTCTGACGGCGTGATCCCACCAGGTGCGCTGCAGCGCGTTTCAGAGGCGTCCCAGAAGCAGCTCTCCACTCCGCTGCACTAAAGATACACACCCAGTCTATCTGACAGAAGCTGTATCAAGCTGCACAGAGCAGATCGAGCTGGGCAGGAAGTCAGACACAGAAACAGCATATCCAGTCAATTTTCAAAATAAAACACCCTGTGCAGACTCCTGATTGTATATCAACAATAAACACAATTAAAACAGAAAAATAAAGAAGCCATTTAACTATGTAGGGCTACTTAACCATAGCAGAAGCACAAAAATCAAAGAAAATGACCAAATCAATGAAAGCTGAGCAAGTTAACGAAATCAGGCAGTTTAGTTGCCCTGTTACTGCAGCATTACGGTAGCCTAAAGGCACCTTTCCAGCTTTGACTAGGCTGCTGTAATTACTGTAATAGGACTGCAACTGATTTTTAAAAGGCGGATGGCTTCCCTGCAGTCAAGATGCTCCACTTCTGAAATGCTCCCAGTGGGATAGGACACTCTGCAGAGGACGGAGCAAAACCGTGTTGGAGCCGGAACATGGTACACACACACCTTGTGGGATCCCGGTGTGAGAGTAGCACCACTGCAGTTACCACATAGCAGCTGGGGTGACCCAACAGCTGCTGAGGTCAGCACAAGCAGCAAAGGTGTCTTGAATGACAGCGCCTTCAGAGAGGAACACTCCAGAGGTTCATAGGGATCATTCACCAAAGCCTCGAGCACCAACTGCAGTTCCCATTGAGGGGCAGAGGCACACATCACTGGGCATTGCCTCCTGACCCCCTGCAAGAAACATTTCACAAAAAGGGGGGGGGTGAAGATAGGTCTGTCGCCAAAACCCTTGTGACAGGAAGAGACGGCTGCTGCATACACTTTAATAGTGGCATGAGACAGCCCCTTCTCCAGCAGATACTGCAAAAAGTAGAGAATAGATCCAACTGTACAAGTCAGAGAATCTAACCTCCTTTTCTCACACCAGCATTGGAATCCCAACCACTTTGCCTTGTAACAGGCAATGGTGGATCCTGCTCTTGGTCTACACGAACTGTACAGACAGTCCAGCCTGGATTAGCCTGTCCCTCTTAGGAGCCAAGCCTGAAAAGGTTTGAACAGTGTGGGCAACATGCCTGTTTCTTGTGACGGAGCTCCCCAGAATTAAGGTATGGTCCAGGGCTGGGCTGCCAACATTTGTGTCATCCCTGCGTACCATGGTGCTGAGTGGTGGTCCGGGGCTACTCGGATGACTTGTCTCACTCTCTCCAGCAGTAGGGATTGAGACTGAGAGGAGGGAAGGCATAAAGCAGCCTTCTTGGCCATGGCACATGTGCAAACGCATCCACTCCCAGGGGTGGGTTGTCTTGCGGCATCAAGAAGAACCACAGCGAGCAGTGGGTGTTGTGTCGATTGGCAAACAGATCTACTTCTGCTTTCCTGACCCAGGTCTGCTGTACCATCTCAAGGTGAAGCCTTCACTCGTCTGACAGGGGCCTGCGCCTCGACATGAGGTCGTAGCCCCTGTTCTCCAGACCAGGAACATGGAGAGCCTTCAGAGACAGCAGGTATTCTAAGGCTCATGGCTACAGGTTCTTGGCCATCTTCAACAGGGATGCAGACAGACTCCGCCCTGCTTGTTGATGTTGGCCATGGTGGTGCCTGCTGTGGGCTGTCCATCTGTGTTCCGACAGCAAAGCCTGTAGCTTGGTTAAATCAAGCACTCCCAGATATTCCGCCTGTTGGCATGGCTGGGGGGCGCTCTTCTTCCAGTTGATTGCAAACCCTAAGCTGTTTGGGTGTAAGATCAACAGAACTGTGTGGAACATGGCCCATTCTTTGGACTTGGCCATGACAATGAGGTTGTTGATAAAAGAGAGAAGGAAAGAAGACCCTCATACCTTGGCTGCGTAGCAGCTGGAGGGCTGCATCCACACATCTGCTAAAAGTGTGAGGAGCCAGGGGGTAGCCTAACGGCAGTCTGTTGTACTATCCCCTGAAAGGCAAAATGTAGGAATTTCCTGTGGTTCGGTGGCAACCCTCGACATGAAAGTATGCATCTTTATCGATGGTGGCGAAGCAGTCGCCTAGCTGAACCAGTTCCAGTAACTTGCTCATGGTTAACATGCAGAATGTCTTGCAGGTGATGCACTGGTTCAAAATGCAGAGATCCAAATTGGGTCTGAAATCTCACGTTTTCTTGGGAACCAGGAAGTACGTGAAGTAAAGCCCCTTCTGACTGTCGTGAGTGGGAACGACAGACACAGCCTGTTTCTGTAACAGTTCCTGGATCTCTGCAGAGAGATGCCCATGAATGGAGAAGAAACACAGCAGAACTGGAGAGAATAACTCCGTCTCAGTGTCCTGTCCATCCATTCTGTCATTGTGCAGTCCTCGTAAAAATGTGGAGTTCTGCTGGTGTTTGGCGCATGAGCCCTGGCGTGAGCCTAGCTGCTACAGTCATGAGGGGGGCAGTGATGTGGTGTCTCTGTCAGGGCGGTGCTTTCTCCTCCTCCTCACCGTTGTGAGGGCAGCAGATGACAGCTCAGCTGCGTCTTCTCCTCTTCCAGCCCAGAAAATCTTCTCGTTCCTTCTTTTGGACGGTGGTGAGTCCTAGCCACACATCGTGAGAACCAACTGTGGCCAGCAACATCAGGCGCCCTGTGGCAGTCGCAACACTTTGGATCAGATTGTTCATCTGGCTGATGGTGTGACCCAGAAGATCAGTCTGATCCAGTGTGGGGGGTCATTCGGCGGCGCAGATGCCACCAATATGCCCAGCCCCAAGTTGCTGTTGCCACAGCCAACTGTGTGCCCAGCCAGAATATTTTATCAAAATATTCGAGCGTGTCCCTAGCGGCAGCAGCGACTTCCTGCTCGCTGACCAGCCAGCCAAGTGAGGAATCAAGAGGGCAGTGAGGGCTTCTACCAGGGGGGCATGCCGGAACAAGTTGCTTCCATGCAGCCCTGCAATCTCTGTAAGTCCACCAGCCCCGCTACTGGAGCCCTTGTTTTCAGAGGTTATCTCCAGGATGCTTCAACGCACTGCCAGATGTCTGGGAGGAGAAGGGAAACAAAGGCTGACTGGGCCAAGTGAGCTGGCCCATAAGACCCTTGACGCAGCACGGTTGACCGGTTACGGTGGGATTGGTGAGGGGCAGTGTCAGTCCAACTCGCTCCGCCACCATGGACATCACTTTCAGGAAGTCACGGCGAACAGTAGTCAGCGGCAGATTTCCGAAAGTTGCTGATGTCCCAGACACCAACAAGATGTTGTCATCATTACCTGTCAACAGAGGGGCCGGCGTTATCTCTGCAGAAGTGGTGGCGGTGTATTGTTAGCCAGCACGGGGGGGGGGGGGGGGGGGGGGGTCATCTTCCATGGGGAAGTCGACGTTGTCGGTGTTGAAATCTGACTCTCTCGTCACATCGGAGGGTCACGTTGAAGCTCTGAAAGTGGTCCCATCACTGCTGGAGTCTGAGCTTGGCTTGGGAGCATCCAGCAGTCCACATAGGGTGGTGGCAGCTGAACGCTCTCTGCGGGGTCCTGTCCATGGCACTCGAAGCAGAGAACATGTGGGTTGGCGGCAGAGCGATAAGGCCAGGGCATGACAGGCATTGACGAGCTTCCTGAAGCAGCGACTCCATCCATGGAGAAGGCAGGTCAGTGGGCAAACTTCGCTATCACTGAAGGAAAAAGGATGGGTGAGACAGCTGGATACTCCCTTATATACTGTGTGAGACGCATGTATTTGGTAGGCACATCCCCATTGGCCATCTACACACATGCAAATTGCAGTGGGCGAATATGTGCGTATGATTGGACCCATAGAGTCCAGCAGAAGACTTTGATTTGTCACAGTAACAACCCTGTGCAGATGAATCAGATGATGTGACACAAAACAACTCAATGTTGTCAAGGGTTTCCTGGTGAGACCACCCTATTATCATATGCTGACAAGGAGCACGCAGTTTTGGAACCATCAGGCCAGACAAGAGACCTGACCAATCAGGTTAAATCAAAAAGCATTTAGTATTTCATGGCTGACACCAACACATTTCAGCTAAAAGTCTTTGTCAGGGTGTTGGTGTTGTTAGCATTGGTTTTAGCCAAGAATTATTTAAGGCTTTTTAACTATACTCAGGAAACAGAGTGCCTCTGATTCTTCTTTCTTGTTTGTATTTGTTGTGTGTGAATAGAGCATAAAAGTCTGCCTAAAAATTTCAGTTAGTTCAGGCATGGAATAATAATTTGATTTATATCAGCAACTGAACACCATTCTGAATTTCACTTCTCACTTCTTTGATAGTTAAATAGTTAAAGTTGTGCAATTTCAAAAACTTTATTGCTAGAATATATTTAATTTAGGGTCTCAAATTCAGATAGAAAACACACATGCCTAATTCAATTGCTCAACTGAAGTAGCCACCCTTTACTCCGATTACTGCTTTGCACACTCTTGGCATTCTCTCAATGAGCTTCAAGAGGTAGTCACCTGAAATGGTTTTCACTTCATAGGTGTGCCTTATCAGGGTTAATTAGTGGAATTTCTTGCTTTATCAATGGGGTTGGGACCATCAGTTGTGTTGTGCAGAAGTCAGGTTACTACACAGCCGACAGCCCTATTGGACAACTGTTAAGATTCATATTATGGCAAGAACCAATCAGCTAACTAAAGAAAAACGAGTGGCCATCATTACTTTAAGAAATGAAGGTCAGTCAGTCGGGAAAATTGCAAAAACTTTAAATGTGTCCCCAAGTAGAGTCGCAAAAACCATCAAGCGCTACAACGCACACATGAGGATCGACCCAGGAAAGGAAGACCAAGAGTCACCTCTGCTTCTGAGGACAAGTTCATCCGAGTCACCAGCCTCAGAAATCGCAAGTTAACAGCAGCTCAGATCAGAGACCAGATGAATGCCACACAGAGTTCTAGCAGCAGACCCATCTCTAGGACAACTGTTAAGAGGAGACAGCGCGAATCAGGCCTTCATGGTCAAATAGCTGCTAGGAAACCACTGCTAAGGAGAGGCAACAAGAGGAAGAGATTTTTTGTTTGGGCCAAGAAACACAAGGAATGGACATTAGACCAGTGGAAATCTGTGCTTTGGTCTGATGAGTCCAAATTTGAGATCTTTGGTTCCAACTGCAGTTTCTTTGTGAGACGCAGAAAAGGTGAACGGATGGATTCCACATGCCTGGTTCCCACTGTGAAGCATGGAGGAGGAGGTGTGAGGAGGGGGTGTTTTGCTGGTGACACTGTTGGGGATTTATTCAAAATTGAAGGCACACTGAACCAGCATGGCTACCACAGCATCCTGCAGCGAAATGCCATCCCATCCGGTTTGCGTTTCGTTGGACGATCATTTATTTTTCAACAGGACAATGACCCCAAACACACCTCCAGGCTGTGTAAGGGCTATTTGACCAAGAAGGAGAGTGATGGAGTGCTGCGGCAGATGACCTGGCCTCCACAGTCACCGAACCTGAACCCAATCGAGATGGTTTGGGGTGAGCTGGACTGCAGAGTGAAGGCAAAGGGGCCAACAAGTGCTAAACACCTCTGGGAACTCCTTCAAGACTGTTGGAAAACCATTTCAGGTGACTACCTCGTGAAGCTCATCGAGAGAATGCCAAGAGTGTGCAAAGCAGTAATCAGAGCAAAGGGTGGCTATTTTGAAGAAACTAGAATATAAAACATGTTTTCAGTTATTTAACCTTTTTTTGTTAAGTACATAACTCCACATGTGTTCATTCATAGTTTTGATGCCTTCAGTGAGAATCTACAATGTAAATAGTCATGAAAATAAAGAAAACACATTGAATGAGAAGGTGTGTCCAAACTTTTGGCCTGTACTACATACATACATACATACATACATACAGAGTTTCTCATTATAATGTCAATAATTTACTTTCATATTCAGGAAGATAGATATTGGTTGTCTGAACAAGAGGAAACAAAAGTTAGTATATTAACGAACTGTTGAATTGACTGACCTTTCTTTGTTAAGTGGTGGCAGTCTACTTCAGCTGCACCGACATCGTTCTCAACAGCAGAACTGTTAAGAGTTGGAGCCAGATCATCAAGCATATCCTGCAATAAGGGTCACCATGTTAACACAAGGCACATTTATGAGGGATCACATATAGACTAATCCACGGGCTGATTCATGTGTCATGCTCTCTAGCAACCCAAACATTATTGCTGAGCAACGAAAGCACAGATGTTTGGGTTGATCATGGTTCAATCACAATTGCCTAATAATTGTATTCATAGCATTTTCTAAATAGATGATTTGTTGATTACAAGAAGAAAGCACAACACAGTAAAACAATGGGCATAAAAAAATAAAACAAACACAGGATAAACACAGTTAAAATTTAAGAAAAGGCCTTTCCAATAACAGTGAGTTTTAAGAAGTGATTCAGTTGGCTAGTCTGAGATACTCAGGCAAGGAGTTCCACAGCTGAGGGGAATAGACAGAAAACGCCTGGTCACCTTGGGAAACAAAGTGGGTGCTTGGAACTACTAGGAGACCCCTACCCGAGGGTCTCAGGCTGCACTGTTGATAATCCACATAAAGGATTAATATATCAATAATATAAACAGGGGCCTGACCATGGAAAGACCTAAAAGTTAGAAGCAAAATCTTAAAATCAATTCTAACACTAAAAAAAGCTGCAAGAATGAGTGATGTGATTGTATTTCCTAGAGTTTGTTAAAAGCCTTGTGGCAGCATTTTTTAGATAAGCTGGTGGAAAGCAGTTGTGTTATGCCTGAGGCCAGATTAAAGAGAATTACAGTAGTCAAAGTAAGAGGAAATTAACTACTTTTTCAAGATCTTTACTGGTTAAAAATTATTTAATTTTAGCTATTGTCCTCAGGTAAGTGAAGTATGACTGTACCACCCTGGATAGTTGCTACTTGATACTTGCAGGGATGGTGGCCCAAATAAAAGAACTTTTTATTTTGACTCATTTAGTTGCAGAGTTATGCACCATCCAGGGGCCTCATTAACTGTTGTGTACACATGGCCCCCCCCCATTTATCACATCTTTGCTTTTTTTGTTGTTGGATTTTTGTTATCTACCTTTTTTGTTATCCAGCTGTGGTGAAGAAAAAATAAAATAAGGGGAGAAGGAGTGAGGCCTGCTGTCTAAACAGGCCACATGGAGGCATCTTTTGTAGCCTCCTCATACGCCGAGACCCCCAGGACTCCTGCTTACGCGCATAACTACAGTCATTGTGTATTAGGCTCTGAGCTCTCTGATGACCATTTATAAAGTAACATTAGATCACAGCTGTGATTTTTTTCTGAACACCTGTTTATTTTGCAGTCACACCAGTTCAACCTTTGAAAGAAATCACTTGCTCCTTAAATAAAATTGGCCCCAAAATGTGAACCATCTGTCACAGTCTGGAGCACTGTATCACAAAGAGCCATGTTATCAATGCTAACCCACTTATCCAAATGACTGATTAAAATTGAGTGGTCAACAGTGTGAAACACAGAACTCAAATCAAGTAGAATTTTGCAAATATACTATCCTTATTTATAAAAGAAAAAAAAAGTATTGATATGCAGACCAGCAGAGGCAGACTTTTAGGCCTTTTCCATACACGTGCTGGGTTGGCTTGACTCAGTGCATCAGCCCAGCATGGCAGGGATTTGCATCTCTATTAGAACAGGGGTGTAGCCCTGTTGTAATAGATTGTATTGAGCAGCGGGCTATATACATCATGCCTGTGACTATTGGTCAAAGTTGCGGCTTAAAAAGGTGGATAAACACATTTAATTTCCTATAAATTCTTCACAATAAAAGTCCCCCGTTATTTCGTTATTTAAAAGCTTTTAATATGAAGCAGCAGCAGGAAATGTGTTTTCATCAGCAGAAACTTAACACGGCTCTGACAAGACATAAAGCAGATATCTGAAAGTACAAACAGAAACACAGGAGAGAAACTAAACTTCAAACCACGGAGATTCAGTTAGGGGGAGAAGCAGGGAGAAGGGGGGTCATCACAGGTTGGCCACAGTTGGTGAGATGTCACCACAACCTGCTTGGAGATGGGTCGGGCATGCTTTGGGCTGACTCCAGAGATGGTCTATCTTGGGCACAATTCAGCGTGCTTAAACTGGTAATGGAAACGCAAATCAATGCGGCATGGTTTGACTCGGTGCGGCCAAAAGTGCCAATGCAAACGCCCTATTTCTGCCAGGCTGCCAAATTCATCCAGAGTGGGTTGCAAGCATTTGGGTCAACTTCGTCATGAAAAAAAAAAAAAAGTAGTGACTTTCCATAATTTCCATAAATTTTGAAGTACTATTTCCTGCTTCCTAGTGAGTAGTGTTGCTACAACATGCAACTTTACAGTACAAGTACTACCACTTTCAGACAGCAGACGTGTGAATGGCGCAGGTCTACCCAACGCGTCTTCATCGGGCCGTTGGACCCATTCACCCTGCTTCTCACTGTTAGCAGAGACTCCAGTCTGCTGAGTAGATCATACACTTCACTGATAAACCTGAGAATTAGGCTTACACTGACTTGCATCAATAAGTTGAAAGTTAAAAGTTCAATTTCATTTTCACCTCATTTGTCTGTCCAACTATGCGCTCCCTGTCTCTTGCCCATGTGTAACCTTTCTATTTCTCTTTTGCTCTCTCTCCCTCAGATTTTTTAGGCGAGTCGGTTAAATGACTTAAAGGTTGTAATCATTCAGTTGATAGACCCCGGACTGGGTCGGACTGAATGGGGTATAACCTATCAATGCCAGCTTTGTGGGTCATGTGACCTTCACCTTCCACATCCATCGACTGTAGCAGTCTTTCCAGAGATGAAGAAGAAGCTTGCTCTACAACATGCTGAACAGAACACACAGAATATATTCAGCTTGGTTTTATTCACACTGAACACAAAAAAGAAGAAAAAATAAATCTTTTAATGCAGTGATGTACTGGCCTGGTTTGAAAACTGGCTTGAAAACAACTTTACTTCTCTTTATAATCTTCAGCACTGCAACTCCTGCATTGCCCCGTTTACATGTTCTGCTGTAAAAATAGTTTTGAATAAGACTGAATTAACCTAGTTGTAACTGCTGTTGCAATGCTTCTGTTTTTTTAAATGTTGGTTTGAAGCCCTGCACCTCCTTTGCTGCAATGCTTTTTTAATTTTAGTTTTCATTTTGTGCAGTAGTGGTTAGCACCTTCTCCTCACAACAACAAGGTTGCGGGTTATGATCCACTGACAAGTGGAATGGATGGATGGAAATATACTGAGTGGGTGTTAAGCTGGTCAATGTGTGGACTGCGACCTGATGTCTGAGGGAAAATCTGGACCCTGAAGCAAGACTAGTTGTGAACCACTACTTTAGAGGTCCTTAGTCAGAGGCTTGTGGATTTTGCTTTGCATTTATTTTCCAAAGTTGAAGTTTACTGGTAGAGCAGCTGATGGCACTGGACCATGGTCAGTTACTGCATGTGGAGGAAGCTGCAGTGCTTACCTGGTTATGCAGGTTATTTCTGTGCAGGTACTGACTCCAGGGGTCTGGAATCTGCTCATCTTCTTCAGCTGAGAAGGTACGAGAGTTCATTTTCAACAGATAGCAGCCCTGAGGACCATACCTTTGTTTCATATCCTCATACACAGTATCTGCCCTGGAGAGGAAGGAGGAAAACTGATCAAACACAAAGCAGCTCATTCAAAGATTCTGCTAAACCTGGTTTACTCTTATACATCTTATATATTGTTTAAACATCTTCAACACTGATGATTTTCTCTAATCATTGATTTAAAGCACGTGAAGCAGCCGACAAAGATACAAATCCCAAAACTAGACGTCCAGCAATTCAAAGCTCCTTACCAGGACAAACTATACAATATGGGATATTTCAGTATTGTCACCCATTGGACCAACACTGATGCCAAGAAAATAATTCTTATGTTACTCAACTTTAGATGGTGTAAAGGTATTTTGAACAGTAGCCTACTACAGTACTAACTGGCAGATATGCAGCAATCTATATACACTGTTTCCCCATACATACTGTACATTTGTGGTGGCCGGCCAATTTTTTTTTAGCTGTAGTAAGCTAAAAAATTCCCCCCCCCCATCTTCTTTTAATTTCATGATGATGTGGTGCAGGCCTGTCATCATCTTAGCTTGCTAGCAAACCTGTCATCATTGTTTGGTTGTCAACGATGCTAGTTATGTAAATCTGTCTTGTGTACCTTGTAGGCCTGAGTAAGTTTTGCATGTCACATTCATTCATGCATACTTAATAAATCTATTGTGCAAGATATAAAGTGACATGCTTCATATGACTATTACAGTATGAAAAGAAATCAGAACATTCAGGATTTCTTCAAAAGAAAGAAATCCACAACAGCAGAGCAGGACAGAGCAGCCAACAACGTTAGTCAGTCAGAGGATGAGAGCCAGCTTGACAATGGATGGATATACAGCAGGAGCCTCCAGCTTCAGCTGTACACATGGGTATGTAACATCCTGATAGTTCCAGATTTCTCTTTAGTAAGCACTTATTTGATTATCTAGATAATATCAATGACATTGTGGTTAATTGCCAGACATTGAAACTAAAGTTGAAACTTATCAATTATATGTGTAGAAGCGCAATAGTCATTTCATTTTAGTCATCTGGATTAGGGTAACATACCACTTAGCCTACTTAGCAAAAGGCTGATTTTATTATCATTCTGATGACAACTTATGCGTTTTTGTAGACTCAGACAAGGATACTGGCTAGTATTGTGTTTATAAGCTGGTGAAATTGTTTTTCCTCATAACTGTACAGTCTGAGGTTATGTTTAGATGACTGGCCTCAAACCTGAATGTTGAGTTTTTAAACAACTGAAGTGCCTGTGGCGTTATTTAAATGTTGCAGTGTTGAAACAAGATTTGCTGGTTTGTTATGAGAGATGTGAGGAGGGGTGTGGCTTTTTTGTCAAGTAAGCTAGTGTGAGTTGAGGTCTCTGTTAGTAAGATTACTACAGCGTTTGTCCTTCTAACCAACTACACTGTGTCACGTTTTGCAAAATTTTGTCAAGTAAATAATTTGTCCACACAGGCGTATTTATTTTAATTTTGTCAGCACTTTATACTGTGACTATTTTTGAATGTGTATCATTTTCTTTTGTATGTAGCCTACTTTTGGAGGTACAATTTCTTTAAAGAATAAAGTATGGAAGCTTTATATTACATTTGTATGGTACCACTCCGTTGTGTTATGATTGGTAGGTCTATTTAACTTTTAAATTACACTTTAAACACAGGAATGTAAGATACCGTAATGTTAGTAATTAAAGTAGATATGGGTAGTGGAGACAAAAATGGTAAATTAATGCTATTCAGACGCGTGTGTGTGTGTGTGTGTGTGCCAAACAGACATGGATGCACCTGCACAATGACTTGTTCTCCTCCTGCTGCACACAAACACCCTCCTGTGAGCTCTCTCTCCCTGAGCTTTTACCCTGCAGTCACGTCACGCCATCTACACTTGAAAGGTGTGGTCTTGCTATCTCCAGTTAAAAACTTTTTACATTGCTTTGCTAAGCGCTGACCATAGACTGTAAAAACTAGGGACATCATGGTGCATTCAGGTGCACCTCGTGAACTCTTAAATTTATACTCAAATGGCCACAAAAGTTGATGGCCACATACATCTGTCATTACTTTCTTGTTCTTTCACTACAGCATTTTTAATAATCACATAGCAAGGATTCATAGATTCCAATCTTTAAAATTCAATAAAATAATCAAATCATCAGCAGACCCCAGCTCTAGATATCTCTGAGCATTTTTAATAATTAGATGCTAAAATCATAACAATTCATTTACATTCATTTCAATATAGGTACATTGTATTTAAAAAAATCTAAAAACTAAATATTCAATCTTCTACCAGTACCTCTGTTCGTCCCCGTCACTCATGTCATGCAGTAAGACGTAGTACTTGAGTGTGTTGGGGATAAACCACTTGGGGTTAGTGTATTCTCCACTGTGCTGAATCCGGTGCTGCTCCTGGGAAAGCTTGAGGAACTGCTCCACAGGGACTGCCTCAGTGGAGGACACCACCAGCAGGCCTGTCAGGACCAGGATGTCAAGGAAACAACTATAAACAATGTATCAGAGGAGAGCAGATGCACTAAATTAGGAAGGTCTATGTAACTGGAAGATTAATAATAATAATGGTATGTCTTAAATTAACAGGGAATATATAACATTATGTAAGTAAAGTTGTTATTTATATATTTAATTTTATTCAAAATTCTCAGAACTAGTGCAGTTCCCATTAAAAACGTGCCTGTTTGGAACACGCCGATTTCTCAATACCTAGAGAGAGTTGTTTTCATCCCCTAAATGCCTCTGATGCAGGCTATCAGTAGATGCTACAATTTATCAATGTTCCCTAAACGCCTCACAGGCAGGCTATCAGTAGACACTATAATTTACCCATGTTCCCTGAACACCTCACAAGAAGGCTATTGGTTTATAGAGAGATGTGACTGCTGCTGCGACTCATGTCTACAAACCAAAAGTGAGTTTTTTTTAATAAACTTTAGGGAAAAACACACTCTCCTTAAAAGACAGGTTCACATTTTTTTAAGTGTGTCATAAAACAACAGTCAGGTGCCATATATGAACACAGAAAGAGGTTTTTCCTCGCTGTAATCATTCGTTCTGTTCACACTGGCTATTAAAGGACCCCATTCAAATGCGCCTACTGAGCCAGGACACTGCTTAACCTAACTGGAATTTTTTTACAAAAATGACCAGATCATGTTGACTTGTCATAACCAGTGCCAGCCAGATTTATGTCAGAAGGATACAGGCGAGGTAGTGATTGAGGAACTCATGGTCAGAGGCAGGCATTGACTGCAGGAAGTTCTCCCTGTAGGCTTCAAACCAGGGCGTGGTTGCTAGAAACACAAAGACAAAATGAGAGAGGATTTCATTCAGAAGTCAGCATTCAACACTTTCCCCTTCATTATTAAAAACCATTGCTTTTGGTTTATGATTTTGTGTTAAAACACAGGAGAATGACATGTGCCAGGTACTGTGAAGCAACTGACACTGTGATAAAACACTTGGCTGCTAAGTAGGCTGTAGTGTTTTTGTCTTAAAGCCATTGTATGTAACTGCTTCTTAAAAGTTATTTTAAGATACAGGTTTTTGTTTGTTGAGCGATGAAACAATCCCATCGAAAATTGGTGCAGTCTATGTGTTGCTTTCAACCTATTCATCTCAGTGTCCAAGGGTCAGATCTGTGGGAGATTTATCAGCCTGCACTGCTATCTGGCACAGTGTCATTCTTGATACTAGCACTTAATCCTACACATATTGGCTATAATTTAAAAAGGTCAAAATTCATCATCTCAAATGTTAATATCATATGTGAAAAGCAACATTAGAAGAGTTCATGTTTATCAGCATTTTCCAAAAATACTGAGGTTTCTACTTGCATGGTCCAACTAGGCTCCCACCACGAGAGGTGCTGTTTACATACTCAAGCTGTAATAAACGTGGGCTTTGACAAAATCTCAAAGCCTCAGTTGAGGCGCCGACTATGAACTAAAATTTCTCTGATTTGAGACCAGCCAGAGACCTTTGCTGCATGTCATTCCCCATCTGTCTCTCTTTACCTTCATTTCTTGTCATCTCCCCACAATCATCTAATGAAAGAATAAAATGACAAAAAAAGAGAAAAAACTCAAAGAAGATAGACAGAAATAATCTGAAGGGTGATAGGGAGAAAATTAGAAATTTTAAGTTGACAAATCATCTTAGTTGGTGGTATCATAAACATAAATCTAAAATAAAATGACTGACTTGTTACATTACATACTGCCTCCTCTCCATTGTAATAAAGGGTTATGGCTTCATTATGGCATTCAAATAAGGGGGGGAATTAAGACTGATGGAGCCTAATGGTTAAAGCTACTATCTCTGGGTATGTCATGATTTGATTTGATCTTGATTCTCATTGTGCCTTGGTGGATCTCAGTTTTTTATTTCCATACTAATTCTACTATATAACCGCAACCGCAATAATAGAATTATTATATGCATTGTGAAAAAGGCCCGAGTTTATTTTCATTATTAGTTAACAACAGAAGTGTGCTAACTGGCATTCGTACAGTATGTTTACTTCTCCCATTCAGTGGGAGTAGTATAGCTGTCATCTTTGAGAAGGGCCAACCTCTTCGACAAGCTGTTTCATCATCATTTGTTCTTTTTCTCACTTTCTGCACCACCCTGGGACTGTTACAGCTCAGCTGCCACTCAGACAATGGGTAGTGCAACTAGTAGTGCAGCAGAACTGCTGCCGTCAGGGATCAGGCACTTATTGCAGTTTGGGTGAACCCTAAAACTCTGTGTCACAAAAAACACAGTGTCTATCGTGTCATGTAGAACCCAGACCCAGAATTCAGACCCTGCCTGCATCAAATCCTCTGACCAAGGGGTCTCAGACAGTACAGACATCACAATTATATGGAATTGGAGTATCAGAGGCTGCATTAGATCTCTCAAAAGCAGCATTTCTTGGGAACTAAAAGGTACAGAAGGCTCTACAGGTAAGTGAACGATAGGGGAAATATAGGAAAACAAGGTCCAAGTCCAAAATAGACAGTTATTATTTCATGCTTCTGGCAATCTCCATTTATACAAAGAGGGATCCACCACCTTTAAAGAAAAAGCAGACACACCCACAAGACAGTGCAGATACTGGAAACTAGAGAGAAAGGAGCAGGGCAGGTTCAGCAGGGCTGAGAGGACTACAGCTATCCACACATCAGCCAGAGTACAATGATACCTGTGTAGTACTTGGAGGTGCTGACTTCCAACAGTGTTTTTCTCCAGGCACTGTACCAGGGGGTGCTAGCTTTAAGAGAGTGATCTGATAGGTGGAAGCAGAGAGCCAGGGTTGATGTTAGCAATA
Source organism: Scomberomorus guttatus (assembly GCA_038419695.1). Classification (NCBI taxonomy): domain Eukaryota; kingdom Metazoa; phylum Chordata; class Actinopteri; order Scombriformes; family Scombridae; genus Scomberomorus; species Scomberomorus guttatus. The sequence continues at coordinate 299,829 of CM076454.1, forward strand.
TCCCAATTCCTTAAAGGGCATTTTTAGATGAATAAGGGGAAACCAGGGAGGAGAAGCATTAGAGGTCAGTTATAGACAGCCTTCAATCGATTCATCCAATGTCACAGGCACTTTCATTATATCTATTATATATCTATAATATATAACAATTACAGTGTAACTGTTAAAATTTTAATTGACTGCAAAATACCAATTAGTAATTCTATGAAAAAGTCTTCAGAAGTATTTAGATTGCATTATATTACATATATTATATATACATATTTTGTAGGATTTCTATATTTTCATACCTAAAATGAACAAATGATTCAGTGCATAGGTTGATTTGGAACCGATTGATTTGCTGGTCAAACTGAAAGTGAACACCCTTGAGATGTCACTAATAAATCTCTCATAGCACACAAAAACTGTGTGCACATAATTACAGCAAGTACAGTAGGTAAAGTTAAAGCAGGCAGTAGGTCTGTAAACTGTTTGGGGAATAATTTTACTGCTCATCTTTGTTTTCTCTTCCAAATAACTTTGACCAACCTAGGGCTTTGTTTCCAACCTCGCCTGACTCTTCATGTTTCTTTTTTCAATTTTTTTCCTTCAGGAAACTTTATTGCAAAGGATATAGAAAGTATACAGGTTGTGTATACTATCTTCTGTATATAAATAAGACAGGGGACCAATATTATAAAATCAAAGCATAGCTTCATGCTCAATCTCATAAATAGCCTGTTTTGCAACAGGGGATTTACAACGAATTAAAGGGTAGTGGAGTAAATTCTTCCTCCAGTAAGTTGACATGGTGCTGGTGTAATCATGACACAAGGGTATCAGATTCTGGCAGAGCTTCAAACATGTTTTTGCCCTTTTGCATTCTCATTCTCTTTTGCTTGTCATTAATTTGTCTTTAACTGTCACAGAGAGACAGACTTTAAGTTACTATATTGTGGAAGTTAGTAGAATGAAGACTTTGTTTTTCACGGTTTTTAACAGGGTACTCCACCAATTTTACACATCAAAATGTGTTTAGAAGTCTTGGGGAGTACTACTGAATGTGTAAAATTTTGCATCAGGTTTCACACAGACGGAGCTATGTCAGTCATTTGAGGCTTCAGCCCTGGGTAGTTTTGGTCCTTAAAAACTGGTAATTTAATGTATCAGAACAGAACTTGGAGTGTCAGAGGAAAGGGGAGAAATGTGTTGCTGCACATGACAAGATGCATGCAAGCAATCAGTAGTTACATTTACAACGAAAGGAGAGGTTTCCACTGCAGTGTTTAAGCCTTTTCTACAAATTTTTTAGCACTAAAGTTGGTCCATAATAAAAATTTGAGAACGCGCAAAAGTTTCTTTTAGCAAAGGTGCGCACACACATAGCTCTCCAAAATCAAATATCAACTTTCATGTAGCCAATGTTTTAGAGTTTTACCTCTTTTACTTCTCTCTAGTATTTTGCATCCATAGCCTATTAAATGTCCGTCAAAATACAACTTATCTGATCTTAAAGCTAGAGTGCGGGACTTTTACATATAAATGAACGTCCCTTACGTTCAAGCCCTTGCCAAATGAGTTCACACAATGCTGATTAAGCCTATCACCGCCAGGTAAATCTCTCTGTATTTCTCAGTATACCGGAGTTTTTTTATCTGGTGTCTGTGGCAATTTTCCCATGCTGGCGTACCAGTAGTGATGCATTTTACGTCAACCAACAATGATTGGTTTGCCAGAGTTCAAGGGGGGAGCAACAGGAGCAACAGAATAGGCTACAGCCAGCAGCTAGGACTATGGCAGGGGCTATGGCATATGTCATAAGCGCATATAGACAGTGTTTGTGTAATTACTCTCACTGCCAGAAGAGGGAGACAAAAATTCCACACTGCAGATTTAATGATCATCTTAATGTGATTCAAGCAGTGTAAGATTAATGTCTGAATAGTATCAATAACGTCATTAACGTGTCAATGAATGTAATCTGGGATTTTGCAGAAATAGCAGTACTGTTGTTCTGTTTGTGTCAGATTCTTTCATTTGTTTATAAGCCTAAATACATCACACAGCAGCTGAAACAATTAGTGCATCTCCAAATTAAGAGTGCTATGTGCAATAACGCATGAAGTACAGCAGCAGTAAGTATTTAAATCTCCCTACATGCCAACATTTTATACAGTGAAATAGTTTGGAATAAAGGAATCCTGAGCTCCATCAGAGCTGTCGGGACATTTTTATTTCAAGCTAAAAGTCCAAAACTCAGATTCAGCAAAGTTTTGCAGCTTAAATATCTTCTACAGTGACATTACTATGTGCATGGAAGCATTTCCATGTGCTGAACTCAGTCTTTCTAAACTTTTAAGTAAATCATTTAAGAAATAACATTTTGTTGTACTGTAAGTTGTTGCCTGATTGGACAGATAGGTCTGTCATTACACACGGACAAACAGGAGTTTCAGTGTTATTGTATTCTGGGACTTGATGGTCGGGGTTTGACGGAGGTAAACTTTTTAGTTCCTCAGATACACTTGGACCTCCTACAGGTCCATTTAAAGGGTCAGTTCACCCCCCCAAAAAACGTCTCTCTCTTACCTCTAGTCGTGTCTCTTCATTTAGATAGTTTTTGTTTTATTTCTTCAGGTTTGGATATTTCTGTGTTTGAGATTGTTTCCCCCACCTCGATACTGTGGCTCCTTAACAAACAAAGTTGATTTTCTTCCCAAAATATGATGGCTAGCCTAACTGTTGACATTGACAATACATGTACAGTAAATCTACAAATCTCTATCGACATTAGCCTACATTATTTATCCAGCTGAGAAACATTTCATTAACAGGAAAAAAAGAAACAGTGAGCGTTGCTCTGATCATAGCCTGCCCAATCAGTTTTAAAGTGGTCAGTTTAACATAGCATAATAACATTTGAGTGTATGAGAAACAGAGTAACAGAGATACATATATATACGTGTTTTGTTGTTGTTGGCCAAGAGGCTACAGAACAACAACCCTCCGTCCCCAGATTAAGCCCCAGATGATCATTTGTTGACCCCAGATCTTTTCAAAACCTAAAAACACCTCTAGTGCAGGAGCTTGGCAAACTCAACCTTACTTGGAAGCCATCTTGGAAAACCCCCAACTGCTCTTGTTTCTTAACCCCACAAACATTTTTGTGATGTCACCGTGCTACAGTATTAACTTGGTGAGTTAATTGTTACTGATAGAAACGATAAAACGACAAAAAAAAGAAAATATGAGCAAAGTTGTATGAAACCAAAATGATCCTGTAAGATTCAGTACATTCAGCAGTGAGGCAACATAACACATTGAGCTTCACAAAACACAGTGACAGGAATGAAAGACAGCCTGTGTATGTAACTACAGGCCCTTTCCAAAAAAAATAGAATATCATGGAAAAGTTAACTTATTTCCATAATTCCATTAAAAAGGTTCAACTTTCATAGATTATAGATTCAGGGCCCACAATTCAAACGATTTAAAGTATTTATTTGTTTATTTTTACATAATTTGGGCTTCCAGCTCATAAAACCCACGAAAACAGGAATTCAAAAAATTAGAATACTGTGAAGAAATCAGCCCAAATTTTGCAGGACATGACTGTTTTAAACTGTCACACACTAATCATCCACTAAACTCAAAGCACCTGCACAGGTTTCCCCAAGTGTCATTAAATTGCTTCAGTTTGGTTCAATTGTCTCAGTTCTGTTCAATATAGGGAAGACTGCAGACTTAACAACTGGCCAGAAGACCATCATTGATACCCTCCATACGATGGGTAAGCCACAAAAGTTCATAGCTAAGGAGGCTGGCTGTTCACAGAGTGCTGTGTCCAAGCATATCAATGGAAAGTCTAGTGGAAGGGCAAAATGTGGCAGGAGAAGATGCACCAGTATAACAGCTTCAGTGGATTATCAAACAGAGATTCAAGAATCTGACAGAGATCCAGAAAGAGTGGAATGAGGTGGGAGTCACAGCTTCAAAAACCACCACATTCAGACGCATCCAGGAGATGGGCTACAACTGTCGGGTTCCTTGGGTCAAGCCACTTCTGAGCCTGAGCCAACGTAGGAAGCGTCTCAACTGGGCCAAGGAGAAGAAAGACTGGACTGTTGGCCAGGGCCAAGGTCCTCTTGGACCACTGGTGTGCCTAAAGTGTGCCTTTCATTCGGGAATCAAGGTCCAAGGGTTTGGAGGAAGACGGGTGAGGAACAGAACCCAAGCTGCTTGAGGTCAAGTGTGAAATATCCACAGTCAGTCATGATTTGGGGTGCAATGTCCGGTGCAGGTGTTGGTAAACTCTGCTTTCTTAAATCCAAGGTCACCGCAACAGTCTACCAGAATGTTTTAGAGGACTTCATGATTCCTTCTGCTGAGGATCTGTATGGAGATGCATATTTCATCTTCCAGCAGGACCTGGCCCCTGCCCATACCGCCAGAAGCACCAAAACCTGGTTTAATGCCCATGCCATCACAGTGCTCGACTGGCCGGCCAACTCGCCAGACCTAAACCCCATTGAGAATCTATCGGGTATTATCAAGAGGAAAATGAGGGGCACCAGACCCAAAAACAAAAAGGAGCTGACAGCAAGCATCAAGGAAATCTGGGCTTCCATTCCACGCAATGCCACAGGGTGATTGCCTCAATGCACCATGGCATTGAGGCAGTGGTTAAGGCAAAGGGATTCCCAACCAAGTATTGAACACTGACATAACGTTTAGAAAGTACCATATTTTGATTGATTTGATGTGATCCTAATTTCTTTTTTTTTCCCTGCAAAAACTGATAAGTAAATGGTGATTTCTTCACAGTATTCTAATTTTTTGAATTCCTGTTTTCATGGGTTTTTTGAGCTGGAAGCCCAAAATATGTAAAAATAAACAAATAAATACTTGAACGGAATTCAACTCTCTGCCTAATCATTGTGGTCATTTACAACTCAATTTAAATGAGTTGTACAGATTTACAATTTTCCCACTTTTACAAAATCTTATCACATACATTTCAGTAATCTACTGTACATTCAAGTTAGAAATCAAAACTACAGGTAATATCTGCATCAATGTAAATATTAAAATATCTTAGGTTCATCTACCCGATTTTTAATGTTTTAGTCTTGATGATATTTCAGAGGTTTTCCTGACTGAACACAAACTCTCTGATGTTTAGGAGCAGATCACAGAAGCACAATAAGAAGAGGAGGAAAGGAACAACACAGAGGTAAAACACAATGTAAAGACACATTACCAGTTATTCCGCATACTGTATTCCTGATTGATATCTCAACTGAAGTTTCACCCTCTCAAAGTTCACTTTCACAGCAAACCTTTTTGAATATGAAAATGGCATGAGCCAAAAAATAATACAATTTATAAAACTGTGCGCATGCACAAATGTATGAATTTTTCCCTTTGTAAATAATCAACTTGAAAAAGTGTGCACATGGACAAACCTCGTATCCCACCCCTTTCACTCCCACAATTAAACATAAACGGTCAATGCAAAAGCCTTCATGAATATTGATGTACATGTTGTTCCTGTGGAGAACAGCAGCAGTATTAAAAACAGAAGAAAATGTGAGAGGCTGACAGCTGCAGCATGCATGGGGGACACCAAAGCTCACTTGGTGTTTATATACAGTAGATGCTTAACAGACACATAGCCTACATGACTGATGAGACCACATACTCAATATCTAAAATACAATAAATACTGCATTCATTTAAATTTCCTCCATATCCAGCATACAGGTATTTGTCAGTGAGGTGACTGGAGAAGGCAGAGTGTGTGTGGCAGCCACACACAAAAACTGGTGTGGTTGAGGGGAAAAGGAATCAGTATATTCACACTAAATATCAGGGAAAGGCAAGTCAGACTTTCCAGAATCCTGCAACCTGCCCCATCCTGGCATTTCAGCAGCACTATGCTGCTCCACAACTGACCATGAGTGTGAACCCCATACAGCCCGGCCCTCTCCTCTGCACTCTTGGGGTTGGGAATGTGATGTAATTGGTTAAGATTTGAGTTAGCTTATATCTTTTGAAAATTGAAAGGTGCTTATGAATTAGTTATGGCTCACTACCACAAACACATATACCACTGCTTGCTTCAATGTTTATGATAAAGTGGATCTATAATTAACATTTGATATTAAGTGAAATTAAATGTGTGAGAGGAATCATTATACAATCTGGCTTAAATTCACCACCTCACCATCTGTGTCGCCAATTTCTCCTGTCTCCAAAATGTTTGTACGCCTGGGTCAGAGTTTCCGTATAGATTCACACATTCTCCCATCAAGTTTGTTTTTATAAATCCTAACTTTTTCATGGGAAGTGACATACTCCCTTTTCAAGCCCCATTTTGTGCATACGCAACACTTATATATGAGGCCCCTGCTGTTTCATCAAAACTCAACTCAAAGTGTTTAGACTAACTTGGTGAAATGACATGGAAAATATTTCATCCCTGTGGGAAACACACTGCAGACTTTTTAATACCACTTAAGGTCTTCATTTTCAAAGCATTTCTTAACTAAGGACCATCCAAAATTGCCCATTTTAATCTGTTCTGTACTGACAATCCACTGGCATGAAATTGTAGTGTTGTGCTTTTTTTGTTTATAATGAACAGTAAAATTAAAAACAACTGAAGCAGAATGCAGCAGTCAGTGGAGGGCGATCCCAGCACTCATCTGCCTAGTGAGACTAGAGCAGACCCATTACATAAAGCACTTATGTAAAAATAATTACTGGCAAAAAGCAGATGTTGACATGTCCTGCTGACCATTTGTTAATGCACACCCTTGTTCTTACCACTGAAGTGAAGATCATAGTCTCCTGCTGTGATCATTTTGGCCACACCATTCTCTTGTGGCTGGCAGGATAACACCACTTCATTGAGCAGTCGGCGCTGGGCGGGGTTGAGCACAGTCGGAATTGTGCTTGGGCTCGTCACCACATTATTGACACAGATGCGCAGGTTCTTCACGACCTGCACCTGGTTGTTGGGGTCCCGGATGTGACCTAGAGAAGAAAAAGACAAGACCCTCAACCAGGACAATAAATCACTGTATTACAGTCACATTGTCTGTAAGAGTCACAAAATGGAGGACTTAAGGACTTAAAGCGCCTACCGACTTTTTTCTAAGACCATGGGCAAAACAAGTGCCACAGCACCTGGCTACAGGTTGGGTACTAATAATCATTAGACAATATGCCTCTTTAAGTTCTCTCTATCCCTCTTATCAGGACTGCCTTGATGGAAAATAGGATAATTATGTATCTGCCTGAGGTACAGAATTTATTTGTTTAGCACCTGATCTTTCTTTATTAGAGGGAGCCCAGTTCTAGGAGCTAAATGTTTTGATTAAATCTATAGATGGAAAAACAGCTACATAGAATTACACTTGTTAGTTTGAATGATAATGCATTAAAAATGCCACTAAAAGATACAAGTTATTGATGTATTTACACTTAAATGTGATACAGCCATGCTGCAAGAGACTCATATGACCTCTACTGAAAGTTTATTCTTCATCAGGGCAAAAGGGGAGCTGAGGTTTTAGTATATTCATCAAAACATACAATTCAAACGCTCCAATGCTTCCTATGATCAACATGGAAGATGTAATCTAATTCTAAATAATGAAAAGGTTGTCTCTTGTAAATCTTTATGCTCCTAATACATTGCAATCAAAATTCTTTGCATCTCTGTCGTACAATATCTCAGGTCAACTTATTATTGGTGATGATTTTAGTTCTGTTGGTGACTCCTCATTGGACCGATCTAGCCCCGCATTTCCATCTGATAAACAAACCTCTATGGCCCAGGAAGAGTTTCAATCCCAGCTGGCAGTAACTGATGTGTGGCGTTTAGTTAATCCAGATACACTAAAGTTTTCCTAATTCAGCCCACAACTCATATTGTAGAACTACATTTTAATGTCTCATTCTTTGAGGCCAAAATTTAACTGACATCTAAAGAAATAGTATTGTTATAAGTGATCATGCAGCAGTCTCTGTCACTTTCCCTAATCTGTAGGGAAAGTGACTAGTCACAGTCGACTGTGTGGCAGTAAAATTCAACTACCTGTTGTCTCACCGTCTGCATGGTCAGAATTTTAAATGTCAATGAAGCCAATCATATAGCACAGCTGGTGTTTTAATGCAACTTCAGAGTTGTTATCAGTAAAACTGAACAAACAAAAAATAGAAATGCAAAGGGGCGATCTTCCGGTGGCAAGGTGAAGAAAATGGCCACGTGAACTGTGAGTTGTCAACTTTCTAGAAAATAAAATGGTTCTGGAAGGAGGACAGCTGATTTTTGACCATGACTATGCAACAGAAGTGGTTCAAAAACATAAGGCATACACTGGGATAATGAAAATTTTGAAGGAGAAAGGGATCTGTTTCCAGACGCCCCTCACAAAATGAGAATCCATTGGGACTCCAGACCAAGACTATACAAGACCGCACAATAAGCAGCCTATGACTTGAGGATGCGGGGATACACTGTGGAGATATCCAGATCCACTACTAAATAACTAAATAAGGAACCAGCTGAACAACTTATAAAGCATTAATGCAACAAGTGCTCTGCTATATTACATATATTATCCAGTAAATATTTGCCCACATTCCCTGAACCTACTTACGTTGTCCCCTGGCCCTCCTTATTGTTTTTAGAACAATTCAGTGGAAATGTGGGATACCTAAATTTATTTAGACAACCTTGTAATGGCATTTTGTTTTTTGCTTTATATACACATATCCCGTCTTTCTGGGATGCACTATAGCAGGCACAATCATTTCTCTTGTAGCCTTCCAGATAATGTTTTTTTTTTTTTTTTTTTTTTGAATGACGCAAGTGCCCTGCTTATTAATTCCAATCGATACTTGCCCACATTCCCTGAACCTATTTACGTGGTCCCCTCCCTTATCGTTTTTAGCGCAGATAGTTCAGTAGAAATTTGGGACACTTAAATTTACTTTGACAATCTAGTAACATTTTGTTTTTTGCTATATATATATATATATATATATATATATATATATATATATATATATATATATATATATATATATATATACACACACACACACACATATCCCGTCTCTTTGGGATGCACTATAGCAGGCAAAAATATCTCTAATAGCCTTCCAGACAATGTTTTTTATTTCTTTATCTTTAATTTATTTATTTTCTTTATTTATTTTTCAATTTATTTATTTACAGGATGCAATCATTAGACTGAAGGCCAATAAATCCCCTGGTAGTGGCGGGTTCCCTTCTGAGTGGTATAGAACATTTAAAAATGAACTAACTCCTTTGCTAGTGTCTTCTTTTAACTGTACCCTGAGAGAGGGAAGAGTCCCCCCATCATGGCAGGAGGCAATTATATCACTCATACCCAAAGAAGACAAAGGTATAGAACAATGCAACAACTGCAGACCAATCTCAGTTTTAAATGTTGACTATAAGCTCTATACCACAATAATCTGTAAAAGATTTGAGACCTTCATACCTGATTTAATTGATGAGGACCAAACCTGGTTTATGAAAAGGGCACCAGACCCAGGATAACATTAGAAGAACTCTCCACATTGTAGAACATATACAAAGAAAAAGCATGAACACTACCTTGATCAGCCTTGACGCAGGAAAGGCTTTTGGTAGTGTCAGCTGGGCATTTTTATATTTAGTACCAGAATATGGTCTAAACAAACAATCAATTCAATGTATACTTCATAATCTTGCCCTAATGTCACTGTAATGTATGATTTCTGTTTGAAAATCCCTGGCTATTATTGTTACATGTTTGAAAAGTTTAAAAGAGGCCTGTTCAGCTCAAACCCAGAGCCAACTGTGCAACAGTACAAAGTATTCTGCTTCACTCAGACCTGCTGAGTTTGGATTTCTGCTTGTCTGTACTGAGCTCATCAGGCTACAATTGTTTGACCATTCAACATGAATTAAAATTAGCTTTTTGCTTTACAAATTAGTCATTTGTACCCCACAATTAATAATTGCTGAACGAAATTCGTGCCACCAATGCTGCAGTTGTGTGCTATGCAGGCAGCTGCTTTGGAATATAAGTGGCACCTTTTTTGCTCCAATTCAAGCAGTGGACTGCACTACTGAATCCCCGACCCTGCACATTAACATCCAGCATTGTCCTGAGTGATTCTGGAGGTTCAGAGATAAGTCTCAAATGAATTAAACGGATAGTGAATGAACACCGGTTACAACCCGAGCTCGCACTGGGACAGTGGAAAGTCGGTCTCCAGCCCTTGTGGGTTTGGTCTTGACTCGGACAGGATGTGGTGTGTCTTGGCTGTAACTTAGCTCTGCTGGAGTTAGTCCGGGCAGAAAATCCATGATTCACAGTGACTCTCTCCATTGTCGTTATGACAATAGTTATAACACTGCTTGCACCTTGGTCTCACTTAGCTATCGAGTTAGCCCATCACGTATGGACTGCTCTAAAGCCCATTAGCCAATTAGCTTGCTTAACTTTCTGCTTCAGCTATTTGTTGCTCGGTTTAATAATCCAACACCAACAGAATTGTTTACTGGCTGGCTGAACGTTATCATAGAGAGCAGCTCTGAATATTGGGTGTCACTCGGCCCTCTCAGATGTCCAGCCTGGACCTCGTCTGCCCGTCCTGTCAACACACAGCTGCTTAGTCACAATCCGGTCTGCTAGCCGTCTGTTAGCGCGGAGCTGGTGTTCAGTGTACCCCGCTCAGGCTAACGATGCTAGCTACCTCACTAAAGCCCAGTTAGTGACAGATTTCAGACTGACAGTCGATGGACATGGTGGCTCCTAAATAGTTGCTCTTACCATCGGACGTTAGTCTGCAGAAAGGCCGCAGCAGTTCAGCGAAATTTAGGTTGTTCTTGCGCGTCACTCTCTCCGCTTCTTCGCTGCATAAGACGGCCACCAGCGGGACGAACGAGTCCTGGACGAACTCCAGCACAGACTGAACACATTGGGCCATGTCGGACCAGCGTCAAAAGCAGGTAACAAAGTGAAATGAGTCAACTGCCTTATAGGTTAAGAGAACCTGACTGTTTCATTGCTTAAGACAACTCATCCTCTACTAGCAGATAACTGCCATGTTGAATTCGCCAACCCACTTCCCGTGTAACTGAAATGGTCAGGTGATGCATGACGCAGTGCTGGACGAATACCACATTGATGAAATATTTTATTTTTTCATCTAAAGGGTTTTCCACAGTCTACAGTCTGAAAATGTATGATGCACAACTGAGATGGAGTCACTTGTCACTTGACAAAATTCTCACTTCTCTCTCAGAGCGCACGACAGATGGAATACACAAATGTTATATCGAAGTCTGTTCCCCCTCAAATAATGTTCCCCTCCTGTTACAACTGAGTTTTCCGTAGCACCACCTCCGCGGTTGGAGTTAGGCCTTATGTTATGGTTAGGCGTGGCAGAGATAACTGGGGGTTCAAACTATATATGGAGTCTTGGTGCAGCTTTATCTGTTTTTCTTCTCTTTCCCCATTTACATTAAATACTTTATTAGCTTTATGTACACCGTCGTTTGTGTAATGTGTATTTGTACATTTTAATCTGTTAGATTTATAAAGATTTGTTAAAAAGTAATGTGTTGTACGTGTGGTTAGGAGAAGGTGGGGTCCGTGGGTTTAAAGCATTTTAGGCCAAGAAAACCTGGCTGCAGACAAGATGGCGGAAGTCACATGACATCAACGACCATGACCAGGCTGGTAATCTCTTTCTTTTATTTATTAATTAATTATTCTGTTTTAGTTATTTACTTGAAATATTATATTGGCCTTAAAAATTGAGAATCCAAGTAGCCTATGTACATAGAAATATCAATTATCAGGTTATTTCTGATTTGTTCCGATAAGTACTGTGTTTTTTGTATCTTATGGTCAAGTATTACCTTTTTATTTTCTACATTTTTACATATCATTCCATGAAAAGAACCAAACAAAAAATGATTTTGTTTGTATATCAGAGTCTGATATATTTTATTCCTCTGTGCCATAGAGTTCCATTGTTGTCTAAAAACTTAAAAACACATCAATGGGCCACACTATTGCACTGGGTGACATGTTCCTTCATTACCATGAAGACTCAATCCCACACACCGCACCTTGCTGCCAGAAATACTCACTAGAGCACCAAATGTGGATTTATCCACTGCTGAAAATGGTCCCCAAATGCACTATTTCCTCTTGTTTGAGCAAAATTTGCTTAAAACTACAGTGGCTAGCTGTTTAAGGACATTTCTGAGCCTTTTTAAAAAAAAGAAGAAACTATGTATATGTTTGTGTATATATGTGATTTTTGTCTTCAGTAGGAACCAGTGGGACACATTGTTGGTTTGGGTTGTTTCATAGGATCTGTTGACAGTAAGAAAAACAGAATAAACACATAAACCTCATTCTTTAAGGGCAGGCCTAAACTGGGTTAAGGTCACCAGATTTAAACAGTCCTTATTACTGAAGGACATATTGCTTATAGCTAATTATCTGAGTTATGCATTCAATTATTTTGTGTTTCAGCCTAGCATGTTAGCTAGTACAATCGCTTGTCATGTCATACTGAATAAAAAGGCATTGTTATGCAGCATACAGGCATGAATTGAATACATATCACACTGCTTTCACTGGAAATAGCAATGACTGTCCATCCTCTGCTCGGTTTAAACACTCATCAGCATCATTAAGAGCATGTAAGTAATGTCACATCCAGTCACATCTTGACACAGATGTACTGTACTCCTTGAAGTCAGGGCCTTTCTTTCTTTAGATTGTTGTTTCTCTGCCTTACACTTTAATTCAATATCCGCAGCACTGTAGAAACCTTACACACAATACAGTCAGTACCGTATCATGACTCAAGAGTTATAAAGTACTTATCATTTACTAGTCAGATAGATAAAAACCTAGTTTAACATCCAAACCAAAAAAAACAACACTGCACTGAAGGTTGCAGAGACTGCTTAATGTTTTCCAGGTATAAAAGGCAGTTATGTGTATGTCCTGCCACATGTTACACAGAAAGACACCGGGGAGGGGGGTGGTGGTGTTATTTGATGTTGCGTAATATGCGGCGAGTGTGACTGGTTTTCATGGCAGTAAGAGCAGCCTCCAGCGTGGAGATGAGGTGCAGGAGGGTGCTGGCGTCTGTCTGCAGCACCCTGCTGCTGTGGTCAGTGCAGCTATCACAACCTCTCATCAGAAGAAGCCGCAGTGTCAGCATGGGAATGGCCTGCTGACGGACTGAACGACTCGCCAACTGGCAGGACGGAGTGAGGGAAATCACAGTAAGAGTAATAGAGAAACAAAGGGAAGAAAAGAAGTTAAAATCTGAATATTGCTAAACTGAACCTTTACAGATGCAAGTGGTGAAAACACAAAACTTATCAAATACTGACGTGTCAATATTGTATGCATCTGCAAAAATATATTCCAAGTTCATATGAAGTTAATATAAGGCTTCAGCAGTCTGAGTGAGCTAAAACTAGTACTAATCATGTTACAGAGTAAAGCACATACTATGTATTTATTTACACTTGTCCCCTTCCAACTGTTGTCAGTTCAGCTGGTGATGTTGCAACCATGTTGTTCATTCATTGTCCTCACAGCTCCTCCTCCTGTGTGTATATATTTTCTTCCAATCATCAAATGTTATATATATATATATATATATATATATATATATATATATATATGTGTGTGTGTGTGTGTGTGTGTGTGTGTGTGTGTGTTTTGTGTGCCAAAGATCTAAATGTGGATCTTAGACGATTGGAAGAAAATATGTGAGGAAACACGTTCACTAAATACTCGCCTTAAGTTACTTCAGTATAAATGGCTGAAGTATGTTATGTTACACCTGTCAAAATTCACAAATTTGCGTATTGAGTAGTATCCCATATACCTGTAATAAATGTAATGATGTCAAAGGAACACTTCTTCATTGTTTATGGCAATGTAAGTTGATAAGGATCTTCTGGAAAGAGGTACATCATACTATTGCACAGTTCGTTTCAGTACACCTCCCCTTTGAACCCAGACGATCTATTGGCGGGATCTAAATATAAAAAAGGGCCAATATGTGCTTACCAAGCCCAGTAGAAATAAACCATCAGCAGTGGCTTTCTCCTTGCAACTCTGCAATGCACACTATTGATGTTCACTGTTCTCCTGATGGTAGACTCTTGGAACATTTATATTAGCCACTGCAAGAGAGACCTTTAGTTTCCTAGACATTACCCTGGGGACCAGACTGGGGCTCAGACTTTGATAGTAAAGACCCAGATTTCTCTTCTTTAAATAAGGCAGGGCATTCCAGACTCACACCTGATTGTCATCCCATTGATTGAAACATCCAACTCTAATTTCCCCTTCAAATGAAATGACAATCCTAGAGGTTCACATACTTTTGCCACACACAAATATGTAACATTGGATCATTTTCCTCAATAAATAAATTAAGTGTAAGATTTTTTGATTTATGTCTCTTTATCTAGTTTTAAGACTTGCATGAAAATCTGATCATGTTTTAGGTTATTTATGCAGAAAGAGAAAATTCTCAAGGGTTCACGAACTTTCTAGGACTACTGTATATTGTGAAACAAACAGGAGTCATTTAGTAAATATAAGTAAATATAGAATCCCTTAGTACAGTTTCTTAAAAAGGAAGAAACAGTTACGTTACAGTTAGTTACGTTGGCGAAATGGATAATTCTGATACCTAAGAAGGAAAATTCATGTATAGAGATGTAAGTACCCCTCCCCCTTGAGATATTGTATTTTTAGTTAGAGAAGCATGTGTGTATGCATATATGTACATGTTATCTGTGTGTATGTTTTTCTGTTTTGTTTTGTTTTTGTCTTCTTGACCTTTGTCTTTCTTTTTTTTATCTTGTGTTTCTATGTTAGTTGATTACTTTCTGGTATGAATTAGAAACCAGTAGTTTCTATTGTTTTGCCCAGAGGAGTCTGAGGAGAGGGTTGGTGTGGGTTGGGAATTATATGATATGGTTCGGGCTGTATTATATTTGTTTTACTTTTATAATTTCTTTGCCCCATGTCTTTTTATGTTTAAAAATATAATTTAAAAACATTCTCAAAAAAAAAAAAACACACACACACATAGTCGGAGCAGGTTGTTCTGAAAAATATTTGGGTCTAAAAATCAAATACTGCAAAAATACTCCAGCTATAAAATTTGCAAAGGACAAGGAGGGATTTTGTACTAAACAGACTGTAACTTTGGAGATACCAGCTTGATTTAGTTTACTCAGACTGCTGAAGCCTCATATTAGCTTCAGCTGAACTTTGGAATGTATTGTTGCACAGAATGAGAGCTGTGGATTTTGTCCTCATCTCTTACAGTATAGTCATGTTCCAGTGGAATAGCTTCGGCGTCAGTATGGAGAGAAGGAATTGTTACAGTGACTAAGACCATTTCCACAAACATATTGGCATGTTAGTATTGTGTTAAGACAGACTTGACCTATCCTTTAAGTATCTAGCATACAAACATAAATAAACAAACACACACACACACCTGTACATCCAGTCTCCATTCCACATTGTGGTAGGCAGGCAGGTTGGAGGACAGCAGACTCAGGACGCTGCGGATCTGACTGTGGTGCTGCAGGTAGAGCTGCAAAAACAAAAACCCTCACGCACTCAGTCTATCACGATGGTCAATTCGGGTCAAACTATCGTCATCCTTTGTTGCTATTTTCACTGTCACTGACCTCTCCTGTCATTTCAGATATGCCCTGCAGTTACCCATTTTCCCACCAATTTAATCACCTGACTTCCCCACCTACCTGCACACTTGTTCCCCATTCCCTCATTACTACCCTTGTATATATACCTGCCCCTTTTCTGCCAGCCCAGTTTTGACCCTTGTATGTTCCTACCTGCTTTGTTTGCCTTCACGGACTTCTGAAACATGCTTCTGAACTGAGTAAAAATCTAAAAAGCTTTTACCTGCTGTGAGTCATGCACTTGAGTCCCACTACCTGTGTTCAGAGTCATTGCACAGTTGGAGTGAAATGAACTGTCCAACATATTTGACATAATCTCCTTAGATAAAGAAAATAGATTATAAGTCACCTGTAGAAGGATCTGGTTAAGCTCTTCAACAAACCCCAAAACCAACACTGAGTCCAGGAAATCCACTTCAGAGATCTACACAAATACACACACAAGGAAAAGTGACACAGAGAACAGTTGACTCCTTCAATATTTTAATGTTCACCACAGCTGGTGATATATCTGGCTCATTAGGTATTTTTAGTGTTCTAGACAATGTGAAACAGTCTTTATGAACCTCTGCCATTTCATTCAATGAGAGAAGGGTCAGTATGTGTGAGTCACCATGTGTTTGGAGCTCTCTGTCATCAGGAACATCAGGCCTTCCACTCCATGCTGCACCATTTCCACAGGAACACACAGCTTCCCTGCAAGCAGTGGTGCATTATGGATTTACTTTGAAGTCCTGGGAGTTTCTAGGTAGCATGTGTGTAAAGCTGCATGATATTGAAAAATAATGATTTATTCAGTTCTGTTTAGCACTAATAATAATGACCTTAAACCACCCTTATTTTCATGGGATATATTGGTTAGTGGACACAAAACCAGATTATTCCACCTACAGACCAGAGGTACACTGTGCCAAATTCTTTACATGCTATCCCTTTTAGTTATTTATGATGTATTGAGCTGTACCAAATTATTTAAAGTTCACCTCCAGACATGTAACGAAGATTGTGAGACTAATGTGAATAATGGGAGAAATGTGGGATTAACCATCTACCACTGGGGCATGTTGTCTCATTCCCATAAATTGTGTATATCTGTCACACAGTCCATTTAGTACTGTGCGTGTATTCTGGGTTTTTATGATTCAGCAGGTTTTACAAAAAGTCACCTTGGTTGTTCTTGGCAAACATATGTAAAATAAAACCTGATATAAGAGCGGTTCAATTAAACTCTTTTTAAATGCTACTGCCTAATAGGTTTTTTGCAGTGTGAATGTAAACTCAGTTAATAAGGTCCACCTAATCCACAGTCTAATACAACAGTCCTGTAATACCTCCCGCCTTCATTAAGGTTATAATGTTTTTAGTGAAACGGTTTTAGAGAGCTGTTGATTCAACTTTATGGTAATTTTATGGTAATTTCATTTTAGGTCCACTAGTGTTAGAGTGGACAGGTCAGCTGCTTGGTAGGGAGTGTGTAATGAAAGGTGTGTGTCTTACTGGCTGCTCCCTCATAGATCTTGGGGCTGGTTCCTCTCCTTAGGAACTCCAGCGCTATGCGACCAAACTCACCAACCACTGAGACAAAAAACATGTTCACATATGCTTAATATATTAAACCCAAAAATGATCAATGTCTTCAATTCATTTGGGGTCATGATTATACAGACAAAATGTCATGTTGATGATGATGTCATCATTCTCCTAAGGAACTATGCTGATATCATTCAGTTGTTATACACAGAGTTAGTGCTTCAGTAAACCACACAGAACACAAATGTCCTTTCAGCCTCAAAAACGAATATTATTTTAAAAACTAGAGGCTATGGTGTCAGCCAGCTGGAGAGAGCTGCTTTGTTATCATAAATGGTTTGACTGGTACAGAATATCACACAGTTCACACTCATTTCATTACAGTGCTGAATCACAGAACTGTGCTGACATCTAGAAACATACATAGTAACATCACACTGTACGTATATATACACAAGTGAGCTGGAAAATGTATGTCAAAGTGCATGAAATCTGAGTCTTTAAATAAATTAAACTTTTTTTGCTGCCCAATGATTCTTGTCCACCAGCCTCACAAATGGTTTGAAGAAATGTATGCAGCAAATTCACACAGCAGTCAGCTCTGGTAGGGTTCCCCTGACTTTCTCCAAACAGCTTCCACTGTCTTAAAACAGCAATGGAATAAATGCATCATTTAAATAATGTTTCATGTAGACAACAAAATGAAATCTGTTAAAGAAGCCATGAAATCATGAGAGCATTTTAAGTTTTAAAGAAGATGCTCTTCTCACTTCAGGTCAAGAGATTTTGCAAGGGTTTTCAAAGAGAGATTCTTATGTCCAAAAGGCCCTCCTGACTGAAAGGTGCATTTTAATACACAAATATCATCATGTATCATCAGAGGTGGAATGCAACCTAGTACATTTACTCAATTACTGTACTTAAATACAATTTTGTAGTATTTGTACGTTAGGTAGTTGATTAAGGGAGATTAAGATTTTACCATCAAAACTACAATAAGATGCACGGTTTTAGATTTAACTACCCAACTATCTCCAAATATAAACACATACTGTATATCTCCATTTACACACAATATAACACTGAAAGGGGACATTCTGTGTAACAACTACTTTTAATTTTAATACTTTGTGCATTTTGCTGATTATCCTTTTTCAGAACTGTATAGTATCTGAATTGCTATTACACTTCTGTGTATTATAAATTAGGGAAATATAATGTGTTGTGAGTTACCCTGACATGTCCCAGTGATGTCTGAGGACAGAGCCTGACAGAGTGTTTGAATGTGGAGACTTTCCCTCGGTGTTCACAGACTGCTGGAACAGTGTGTCTGATGCTCCTCATCACCCAATGGTTATGATGGTGGTTATGATTATGATTACAGACATATTTCCCCAATAGCACACTGTTGCCATTGTAGTTGGTCCAAGCTGCGGAACTACACATCCTGTGTTCACAACTAGCACATTCAGCTGACAGTCAGCAGGTCACATCAGAAGCTGAGCTCTAGCAGCCAACATGTTGTTGTAGCCCTGATCCTTTATCACAGCAGCGAGAGAGCAGTTACTTACCTGCAGCGTCAACCTTCGGCAGGAAGGCGAGGTGTTCTTTATGGTCTTCAGACAAAACCAGCAGCATCTTGGACGACAGCATCCTGTTCAGCACTCTAACAACAGTTTAACAGTCAGGAACACACATATCCATGAACCGGGAAAACGATTTCAGCTGTAGTTTTGTTCCCCCTTCTTCTTCTTCTCTGGTGTCTTATACTGCAGCGGTTATCTTTATTGTTGCTTTACTGCCATCTCCTGGACCTAATCACCTGCTTCGACCTCGACGCGCCAGTCCTGCTGTTGAGATGTGTGGGGATCATGATATGTTACTACAGGATTTGAGTCAACCGTGGATCGGTATGGATCATGGATGCAGGTATAGATGGAATATCCCACTGTTCGCGCAGAGGGAACGTTTGTAGAGAAAGTAGACGACTTGAAGATTGGTCCTACCTTTGTGTTCTTGTATTAATTATGGAGGGTCCTAATGGTATGTCAGATTTACGTTAGTAAATATAGTTTTCCATCGTCCTGATATGTTTTATGGACATGAACTGGAAGCTTTATAACTGTGATATTGGTGAGAAAATGATGTTAGTAGGAGGGACAAATGTATTAAATATGTATGTTTGTGTAATGTGTATTTGTAACTGTTAATCTGTTATATTGATAAAGATTTGTTAAAAAACAATGGGATGTATGTTTGGCGTACGTTTTTCGCGAGTTTCGTGGCCACCGTAGGTTCTCCTACATGCTTGGAAGGGTAGGGGTGAGGGGAGCGGTATTCAGTTGGTTGCAATCTGCAACCTCACCGCTAGAAGCCACTAAATCTTACACACTGGACCTTTAAGTAACAGTTTAAACTCTAAAGTTTACACACAATTCATGTACAATTAATTAACACTTTAAACTTTTACTTAATCATTTATACATAGTGATAGTTGGAAGGAAAACGCCTGATCCGATTTTTAACATTTAATTATATAGCAGCGTCTAGCTGTCACAGAATAAGACACAAATAGACAATTCAAATCCGTTAATTACTGAAAGAACACAACCGACGAAAAGGAGCAATCAAAACAGCTTGCAGAACATGTTAAATCAAAATATTCCTTAATTGTGAAAGTCTGACGTCCTTTTCGGGCTCAGGACGATTTTATAGGAGACACGCAGCTATGTGACGTCATATTTTCCTCTTTTATAGTTTCCTTGAGAGGAGCTGAGACGTACTTGAGACGGAAAAGAAGAAGAAAAGAAGCCTAGTTAGAGTTAGTTTTTTTGTGATTGATTCATGAATCTCCAATTTTATTTTATGAATAAATATGATCAGCTGCTGTTGGTGCCGTCATTAGTGTTCCACGTGTAGTTTTCCCGATCTGCTGTATTACAACAGGCTCGTTCGAGATGAACTGCGCCTCGCCTGAAAAGTGGACGGGATCAGGCTGGGGGATCAGGGGGCGGTGACAAAAAGCTACAGTCAACTTGGACAGTTTCCAGCAGCCTTCAAATAATATACAGGAAGTCCAACCTTGATCGCCAAGGAATTAGTTTTCTTCTGTAGTAAATTATATTCCTCAGCCTTTTCTGTTGATGCGGACTCTTCAACCACTTCAGAGATCTTATTCCCTGTATAGACGATGCGTTTGCAAAGTTAGTTCCAGGTTGTGATGGTCATAAGCCAATTTCTATAGGTATTTCTGGGACTTATTAAAAGATCCATTCTTTCTTATGTTAAAAGAAACAACTGATAATATGACATTCCCTTACAGAGGAAATTCTTCTATTATAACCCCATTGTCTCCCACAACTTAACACTAACATGTTATGAACTAAATATCTAAAATTCCCCATAACTCCCAAGGCAAAAGAAAAATTTAAAATTCTAAATGGGGTGTATCCATCCAGTGAATTATTATGACTGTGATTTGGAATTGAAACAAACAACTGTATTTTGTAATGATACTGAAACTACTGATCATCTATTTTTCCAATGTATGTATTCTGAAGCTTTATGGCTTGATGTACATGACTGGCTTTACCCTGGTTTTTTCAACTTGAAAACTTTTCTCAAAAGGATATTATATATAGACTTGTCATAGACAATAGTAAAGATGACTTTCTGGTTAATAACATTCTTATTTTTGGAAAAATTTATATACACAAATAAAAGTATATGAAAATGAAACCAAGGTTTAGTGTATATTATTGATAGCCATATACATGTTTGTAAAAAGTTTTCAAACAAAGGAGTGTGTCCTGAATGGGATTTCTGGTTTTACCATGGTATCAAATCAGGTATTGAGAGCAGTGGATCTTCAGTGTTAATTCTAGTGTGGTGACATCACTAGTATATACTGTAAGTGTCATACAATTTACTGATGACCTATTTTGAGAAATTTTCTATTCCGCTTCTGATTTGGCTGATTCGAATTCGCCGATTTGTGGCCGTAAGATGTGATGAATTTGAATGAATGTGATGGCATTTTCAGTCCAAAATGGCGTCAGCGCTACAGCTGCGCCATCTAGCAGCTGTTGTCAAAAAAGCATCAGTTTCGTCTCTTGTGCTTCTATACTCTGTTGAGGAATGAGGATCAAGGAACAAGGAGGAAGGAGCGTGGATACACGTGAGCAGCCTTCACGGAAGGCTTTTACCGGCCGACACGCTCCCTTATTGGATATCAGTTAATTGATTGGACGCTGCATTTGATCTAACTGATCTGATGCATCATAACATCACTGCAGTTTCATAAAGTGGAGACAGGTAACAGATTAAACTCAAGTGTATCACTCCCAGGTTTAATATTTTATTTGTTTTCTGATTCATCATCCTACTTAAAAATATGTGTTAATTGTCGGTCTGATCAACAAAAGAACCATAAACAACTTTCATTTATTAGAAAGATTTTTCTTTTCATGATCTGTTATTTCCCCCATTAACTTTTATTACGGATAAAATTAAAGTCAGGGAGAACCTATGTCAGCAAGAAACACAGTTTAAACATATTTATATTTTACATCATTTATCTTCATATCCATTCAGTCACATGTGGCTGAAAATTCCTGAGCGGCGGGTTTGATATGAGTTACATAATTTCAATTTTCCCTGAAACATTTAGCCTAATAAATCATTTCCATCACATTCTGGGTTATTAAATAATTAATTCACAATCAGAATATCAATAAATACAGACGCAAATAATGAATAAACAATATAAACGCATTCTGCCAGTAGAAATCGTTCATGTTCCTCTGACTAGGACACAGTGCACAGTATAAATACAGAATGCAGGTTTTTATTCATGTGCAGGCGTTTGTTGAACAGATAACAGGCTGCAGAGAGAAACAGCTGCTCTGGCAGTGATAACTGCGCCTTTATTAGTATTGTGTGCAGACACAAACTCCATCAAAAGTTGATACAGCTGTTGAAGCCAACTGACAGCTGCCACCGTCATCAGAAACGGACGTCGCTCACGAGACGCTTCAAATGAAAGGACGCCTCATTTCTCTAGAAACACGTTTCCTTGTTTCCTCACGTCTCTCCATGCATCCACGGTGGCAAAGAAAAGACGCAAGTGAGGGAAACGTGGATGCAATTTAAAACCTGTGTGTCTGCCTGGGCCACACTGGCTGCGTCTACCTCAGCAGCGCGTGTGCGTCGCTGAAATGCTGCGTCTCGCACGCTTGCGGTGTTCACACAGGGAGCGTTGCTGCTGCGGCGCTGCTGCTGCCAGCCCTCTCTTTCTACATAGAGTTTCACTTTGATAATGGCCATCGATAATAGAATGTTTCATGTCATTTAATTATGAATTTTATTTATATTTAGTTTAGACAGATAAAGGTTAAGAAGCCTGTGCTCAATTGTGAAAAATCAATAATAATATGTGAGGTGAAAGCGGCTTTCTTTCTGACGGGAATTGGCAGGGTCTGGTTGGGGATACTTCTGTGTCAGTCACATACACACCTCACACGGGACGGGGTTTTTTTTTTAATTGATTTTATTGATTATTCCGCCAGTTAAACCCCCGCTGTCACTGCTCCAAGTGAGGAAAATCCCCCCAGACGACACCAAGTTCCCCAAACGAGCCAAACACACCCCGACAAACCTCCAAACTGTCAGGAGGGAAACTGACAACAAATAAGGAAAATAACAACGCTAAATCTCCGTCTGGAAGCAGATGAAACAGCAGACAGGAGCCCCGGCTTGAGCTAATATCACAGAAAGCGAGCAGGAGTCGAAACAAGAAGCTCCGTGTGTCACCGACTCTCCGTGCTGGAGTTCCCCGCCAGAGAGGCTCCCTGCCCTAGCGTGCAGCGCGCAGGCTGACCCGCAGTGGTGACACTTCATGTCTGTGACATATTCTACACATATAGACGTTGAAACCATAGTGAAAGGTGTTATTGTTGCTGGTATGATGTCAATATGACTGTCAACAGATCATTTTCCCACGCGGGCTGTGTGGCTGCCCTAACCTGTTAACATGGGCGCCGAAATGAAAACCAAGAGATTCCGCGACGCACACGCGCTGCTCACGCAGCCAGTGTGGCCCATTCAAATGAATGGGAGGACTGGCGTTTTCGCCGCACTACCTGATTTGGTCTAGACATTCCTCAGGTCAACTTCCACTCCACTCACATTATATGAACAATACCATATGAGTATATGTAAAACGTTTATTGTGGGTACAAAAAGTAGTTCAACAACAGTTAATAATGAATGAGTAATTAAGCCCCACCCCCACTTACATGAACAATACCAGGTCTCTGCTCCAGTGATTAAAACTTGGGTGCTTATGTTCAATATTCATTCAGAGCTGTGTCACTACAACTATCACAAACAGACC
Organism: Scomberomorus guttatus; assembly: GCA_038419695.1. NCBI lineage: Eukaryota > Metazoa > Chordata > Actinopteri > Scombriformes > Scombridae > Scomberomorus > Scomberomorus guttatus. Next base: position 323,537 of record CM076454.1, read on the forward strand.
CAAGTAATTTAACAGTTGCTCCAGGGTTTGAGGTTTCTTTTATTTCACCTGAAAAATTAAATTCTATATTAAACCTGGAGTGACTGGTAAAATTAACATTGGCAGTTTGGCCTTTTTTTTTTTATTTATTACAAGCTCTTACAAATATGGGCTCATTTCAATTTACTTTCATTCTGGTGGTTGAATTGAAAGACTGAGAATTCCTGGAAGGACTGACTTGCTATCACATATCAAAGACTCACAGTATAGACAAGAGCAATTAAGTCACAGTATATCTTAACACTGCCTGACTTCATCTAATTCAGATGTTCAGTCAGTCACTTATGAAACTCAGAATGGTTTTTCATATCTTTCACTCTCCAAGTGAAGACTTTAAACTCTCAGCAGAACACTACAAGTGTAGTGTTTCGTCTTGCTTTATCACAATCCTGAAATATATTTAAGCCCAGGAATCTATTCTTACCCTTCTCTTCAGGTCACAAACACCCAACCTTAATCACCCGAGTTCCTAAACACAAAATAATAAGTGAAATATTTCATGTAAACAGATTACATTGACAAAAACTATACAGGAAAATAACTAGTAAAGTAAAGCACAGCATACAAACACACAAGAAAAAAATGAGTTTGCCGAGATGGCACACAATGTGTAAACAATAAGAGCAACTCTTGTACAATGTACTGCAATCCAAAAATAAGAGAATACAGATGGAGATAATGCAACCATCTGAATACACTGCATCATACAAGTGTTGCTTTCACAGTTTACCTTGTACTTGTTATGTCAGTTTAATGTTTCAGACTGACAAAGCCAGTCAAGATGGCTTTTCCTTTCATTATGTCAACGGCCAAACTGGGATCAACATACAAAACCCACATCCACCAGGTAGAACTCCAGTCACATTTTGGCCACTCAGTGTTTTCAGAGCAGCAATGTTACTGTATTATGGTTCCAGGAGAAACAGGCAAGTAGAGAAAACTTGGTGACTGTTATAACAAAGCTAACATGTCTGAGAAATATTCTAACCCATAACCATAAGTTAACCCTGTTTATGGCTGTAAACCTAATTATCTAACATCTCTTTGATGCAAATGATGCATATGGATTCATCCCTGTGTGACAGGTGTCACAGGTTCATCTCTACACTCAGTGTGGTTCCATACATTTCACTGATAATTTCATGACATGATTACCAGATAAAGGTAAGTATCACTTTCTTTTCTCTCCTGTCTATATGCACACACTTCCTGCTTCTGGTCTGGTCTGCAGTTCTGTGTGCAGGTGCAGCTCATTGTCTTGACTCAGAGACAAAAGCAATCAAGCCTGAACACCACTTACTTTTCAAAAGGTGTTGCTGGACTGAATATGAGCTGCAACAGCAGCGAATATTGAACTCACTGTCAAAACAGGAGGCGAGACACAAAACTGAAATATGCTGCTCTTGCTAAGTAACATCAACTTGTTCTATTTGATGCAGGACTCCAGATTTTAGTGTGAACTAAAGGTTTTCATTCCAATATACTGCATTGTTCAGAAGAATCTGATATTAACTGGCCACTGCTGCTGACTCATTCCAAGTAAGACTGAGATCAGATGAATTCACATTTCATTGTTGCGGTCTTTGAAGAAACAAAGAAGAGGGGAGGAATAGACACAAAGACGGGCGTATAGCCGGTCATGAGATGACCCAGTGTGTCCCAAAGGTCTGGAGTTCATCTGTGGTGGTCTAAGCTTTGAAGCCCAACACTTGACAACTGGCTGCAAACCAGCAGTGGATTCCAGTGGGAAAACTGGATTAGGGAAACCAGTTTTCCCACACAATCGCACATTAATGCATCATTTCATCAGGCTTTTCAATCAACTTAGTTTCATCTGCATTTCCATTCAGCTCTTTCAAAGAAATACATCAATAGAAAACACAGAAGAAAATGTTAAGAGGGGCAAAATATAACTGGGTAACTACACAAAAAATTATTATAGATGGGGAACACTTCAAGACCTCTTGGTCAAAAGGGTCTTGATTTTGGAGCTATACGGGGAGGTCCTTTACATTGAAAACTATAGCAGGTTCTTTCAGTTGATTTCTGTGCAATTGTTAAATACTGTTCTACTGTGCATGAAGGATGAAATCAAATGCTTACTGAGGAAGAATGAAAGACAGCCAGTGGAATCAATGATTGACAAGTAGAGTAATGTTAGTAGGGGTGGGAATATTCAGTTACCTCACCACAGTTTCACTGAATGTTTGCATTCATCATCTTTGCATGATCCACAAACATTGGCATTGCAAGTCATGTTTAGAGAAATGACTCATATTAAAGCAGGTCCAGAAATGTGGAGAGCAGTAAAAACAGTCCATTAGTCCAAAAATTCTAATATTGTCTTGAACAATAAAAAAAAAAACATCAAATGATGAGGCAATGACCAGGATCATATCTGAGTGGCTCTGGAAAAAAATATATATAATGTGGAAATCAAAGCCAACAACAGAACATGAAGACTTCACATGATGGTGCACTCTCTGGATGACACCTTGCCCTGAAGAGGAAACAAAAGGTTCAGATTATTATTTATCAAAATTCTGAGGAATTTATATGGAAACTTTTCATTTCAACTATGGTTAACAAGAAGGGTTAAAAAAAAAAAAAAAAAGAGGAAATCATTTTTTGAGGTCATTAATGATATAATCATAAAATGCCTGACAATATATCGAACATTTTTTGTTGTTCAACATGAAACAAATAGTTGGCAACATGTTTTTTTCTATTTTGGAACATTTTAGACATTAATAGCAAACATATATACTGAGGAAGAATAAATAAAAAATAAAGTGATTTAAGAGTTAAAAAAGGTTCACTTCAAACAGTAAACTTTATGTTGATAGCTGAGGTCTGAAAAGAACTTCAGACTGACAGTACCAAGCTGGTCATTAAACCTCCTCATTCATCTCAATGTGACCACTGTGGTAGTCATGAAGTTGAAATTGCAGGACCTCTCAGACATTCAATGTGACAATGTGTGGGTATAAACTGCTTTTTGATGACATTTTATACTCCAACGCACCAGTTTTACAGATGTGCATGACACTAAAAAAAAATATTTATTCAATTTTAGAATGAAAGGTATGAAAAAGCTGAATACACATGAACTGAACATTCTGACATGTAAATTAAGTATCTAGCTGAAAGTATATGCATGTATTTGAGTGCCAAAAACTGTACACATGACGGTAAATATAAAAACATTACACTAATCAAAGGACATGAGTGTGTTTCTCTAAAGCCGGTTCACTGATAGAAATTAACAAATATGTAACCAAAGTAAAAAAAAAAACAAAAGTCTGAAGTAAAAGGGGAACAAAGCGAGAAGAAAAACTGAAATGTTTTTGTATGATTTTCATGCAGGTAAATCTGGAAAGCAAACAAGTATACTCACTGTTTGTGCCTCTTCCTCCTCTTCCTCTCCGTTTTCTACCTCCACCTGAGTCTTGGTTACACTCCTGCTGGCCACCTCCTGCAAGACAGTCAGCCAGCCCACATGATTCAAAACAGACACACCATACTGCCACACTCAAGTGCAACCAAAGGAGAACTCATGGGATCAACATATGACTGCACTAGGCTTGCCGCGGTGCGTGGTAGTGTAAGATTGTTAAAGATCAAAGTAGGCACTCTACAGATATTGAGCATCATCAACGAATATCTTGCAATATCTTGTAAAATGTCAGGTGTAACCGGTAACACTGGTGTTGGCACAGGTTTATTAATCAGTGGGAAATTTTTCTCACCGTGGCTTCCCTAATCTGCACATCAAGGCAGAGGAAACAGGTATAATTAGTCATGCATGAATGTCATTACCTCGCCATCAGCGTTGATCAAAGTGGTAATGATGTCATTTCCTGTGCCCCAAGAAGCCTGGCTCTTCCACAACAAGTCAGATGGTGGACTATGGGCCATGCCAGCATCTGCAGACCACACCTGCATACACACAGTGCAGGTAAATACTTCATGTAGTCTTTCATACTACACATTTTACATAAAAATTGCCCAAATACAAAGACTAAATTTGTTTCCATGTGTCTGTATGTTTCTATGATTCTTGCATAAACTATTAATGATTCTTAGGCAGTGAAAAATAAATGTAATATGTAAAGGCCTGAAGAAATGTTTGGACTGCGTTTATTTCACTAGGCACGTGGTTGGCTGTGTTTCGGCAGATGTATCGGTTACTAGCCTGTCTAGATAGCCCCTCAGTGGCTTTACGTTTAAAAACAGCAGCTACAGCATTATTTAGAATCAGTCATATCTTTAGCTTCAACACTATGAGAGGTGGTTATCTCCCAGTACCATTTCTTTGGTAAAAAAAGTAGTTCCAACTAAAACTGTTCACACTGAGCTCTGTGACATATTGCTGTTGAGTTCCTTAAATGTTTTTCAATAGGTTCCATTCCCCTCAGCTGTGCAGTGGTGGCAGCAGAAATCTTTAAAAACAGGATTACACATTACTTCGATTAAGTGTGAGAAAAAAGTTTTGTGTGTGTGTTCTGGATTAAGTGAACCTTTGAGCCTGTATACAAAATTACACAAGCAAAGCAAAATTTTCAGAAAACATTTCAAACCTTTCACACACACATTGTCCTCTACTTCATATTTCTTACTGTGACTGACTGTCCAGCCTTGAGGACAAACTTTGGGGAGAATTTGTAGATGACCTCGTCCCCGTCATCAACCTGTCTCTTCAACCTCCAGTTTCCCAAAGGCTGGTCCTGCAAAAGACAAGAAAGCTCAACATACAAGTACAAAATCTTTTAACACCAGCTCTAACACAAAATCTATCAATCCACATATACACAGTTTTTGCTGAACTCATTGCAGACCTCAGTAAGCTGCTCTGTGTGGACTTTGTCAGTTTTTTATTCTAGCTTACATGACCAGCATTTACTATCATCACAGTGGAATAAATGCAACCTTAGTAAGAATCTTTCATATTCAGTTTTTGTTGAGACTGTGCGACACTACTCATCACTTGCACACTTTAGACTCTCCAATTAACCAGACATGCAGGTCTTTATATAAGAGGAAACAAGAGGAGGAGGATATATTTCTAATTTCCTCAATGGCCCCTGAGCTACTAGCCTGCTAAAAAACGTAGCTAAGTTAGCAATCTACATGAAACCAAAGTTGAAAACTCACTAGGCCCTTAATGATAATGGGCTAGTTTGACAAGTTGGTCAATATCCCTTGTTTTGCTCAGCTCTACCTACAGCTTGGTATCAGTACTTGATACCTTTAAGGTATCGACTGAAATAACCCAGTACCAAGTAGTATCGAAACTTCTCCAGTCAAACAATACCTGCATTTGATCCTTTTTGTACCCAGATCTAGAAAAAAGTTACTATTTGTATGGTTTTGCTCACAGCCAATCGCCAGAAGTGTTCTTCAATTTAATGCAACATATGATTGGCCCACAACCGCAACAGCTACAACCCATACAGTCTATGGTGGTGAAGTCGAGCACGGTGTATTTACACGGAGTTGGCAGTTCAGTGTGCCAAGATGCCACAAAAATATTTTAATAATTTGAACACTTTCAAAATGTATTTGTGTAAAAATCACTTGAATGGGGAGGAATGGTGGCATTTTACAGCACGAAAGGCTTCCATTCACATGATAATGGATTTTAAACGAAGTAGGCCTTTTCCATACACATGCGCTGGCTTGGCTTGACTTGGTTTGACTCGGTGCGTCAGTCCAGCGTGGCAGGGATTTGCATCTCCATTACAACAGGGCTACCTGATTGAAGGTGTGTCTTTAACTGATGACGTGCTTGTCTTGAGCGGCTGCATATACACATCATGGCTCAGACTAGTGGTCAAAGTTGCAGCTGTAAAACGGTGGATAAACACATTTCATTTCCTATATATTCTTCACAATAAAAGTCCCCCATTAGTTTGTCAGTGGAAAGTTTTTAATACGAAGCAGTAGCAGCAGGAAATGTTTTCATCTGCAGTAACTTAACATGGCTCCGATACAGCCGAAAGCGATCAGGAAACGGTAAAATAAAGCAGATACAAACAGAAGCACGTGGGAAAAACTAAAATTCAAACCACAGAGATTCAGTTAGAAGCTACAAAAGTACTGAGAGCTGAAGACTTTTAAAAAAAGCTTTCTCTCTGGTCTCCACAGACATGAGTGGAGTCCTGCTGCGCAACAGCTTGTTTGAGGGGGAGAAGCGGGGAGAAGGGGGGCCAACACAGGTTGGCTGCGGTTGGCGAGACCTCACTGCAACCCGCTTGGAGGTGGGTCAGGCGCACTTTGGCCCAACTATGGAGATGGTCCATCTTGGGTGCGACTTGGCTGAAGTCGGCGCAGTAAAACTGGAAATGGAAATGCAAATACGCGCGCCATAGTTTGACTCCAAAAGTGCCAATGGAAAAACTCTAAAGTAGAAAAAAAAAGGTATCGAATGAAGTACTCTATTGGTATCACATTAAGGGTACTGGTATTGGTACCGTATTTTTTAAACAATACCGAGCCCTAGCTCTACCTTGGTGTTCCTATGGGAAAAAAGTTAAACCGGACTCAACTTTTTGCTGAATGTAATGTTCAGCTCACCATCATTGCAATGAAAGACGAAACAGTTGCCACTGCACAGTTGTATTATAAACCGCTGTGCAGTGTTTTGGCATCTGATAAGCCTTCATCTGTAGCTCCAGCTGGATCATATTTCATTGTCTCCCTGGTACCTGAAACAACACGCCCCCCCCCACCAACGCAGCACCTTGCATTGTTTTTAACGCAGAAATGTTTTGTTGTCTTAGGCCATTTTCAAACCTGTGTAGTTTAGTCTGTTGACAGGGACTTTAGTTTGTTTTCCTCCTTGGTTGATTCACACCGAGACCCTTTAGAGGAAGTCTAAAGAGTCTCAGTCTCGGTCCGTTCACAAACTAATAACAAATAACAAGGCAAACTCTGCTATTTTTGAGCTAAATGGATGTGGATGAGCGAAATCAACCATTAGCAGAGCCAGAGAATGAATCTGATTGGACTAGAAACAAAGTACCATTGGCTTCTTGATATTTGGGCAGAAAGAACATTCTTTCTGTGTTTACATTCTCGCTCCCGCCTCAGACATATCTGAACAATGAGGAGAGAACATTCTCACCTGGCTTTTAGTGATGTATTTTGGTTCACCTGAATTTTTTTCTGTGTGAAAAGAAACTGAACCAAGGGGAGAAACAAGTTTACCAGCTCATCTACTGATTCAGAGCAGATCAAATACAGTTTTGAAAACCTTACACACCTGCTCGGTATCATTGGTCAGTGAGACAGCATTTCCATCCATGTCAGTGGGTGATATGGTGACTGCTCCACTAGCTGTGGCCTCTTCTGACACCAGCAACTGCTCCTCTCCTCTTCCCTCCTCTGGCACATCTTTAGCCTCCACCTCCACTCTCTTCCTCTTGGAGGTGCGGGAGGAGGAAGATCCTGTTATCCTGGAGACAGTGACTCGAGCCGATGGGCTAGGGGACAGCTTGAGTCTGGAAGGAAGCACACCGGTCACCAGCAAGTTAATGGCATCTCACCACACCATGCATGACACAGCAGTGTCTAAGCTGCCAGAGGTTATCAGAAAGGACAGTCACTTCCTGCCATTTATATGAGAAATTGGACAAGTGTTCAAATGTTCAATCTCTACAGTTTTTAGCACTAGATAGGGATGGAGTTTAATAGCATTTTATCAAATTAGAATCCAGTATTGAATCCTATTAGGTTTACCTTTCAACATTTGTAACTAAAGGCTGAAATAACCACAACCTGTAGATGTCTAATCACCTCTTGCTGGTTCAGGAGTGGAAACAACTGTTTTAGTGGCAGCCTAATTAATGTTCACAACCTAAAACTGTGCAGCATAATATATGAAATGTTAATTATATGCATCTGACAAATTTAATTAAGAGCTATATTGTATTTCACCAGCTATTCACTACACATACTGATGGTATGATAAACTATGAAGCTGATCAGATTCAAATGTTGATGTGATATTAATTAAAGTTTAACTGGGAGATTCTTATACTGATGAGAGGTGATCAGCTGATCATTTCCTAGAGGAGTCTTCACTGTGTCAAAGTACGAAAACACACAGTTCACTAATGGTCACACAGTGGTGTTACAGAGTGATGTGTCTTTTTACTCACAATCTTTTAGAAAGCTGGTGCTGTACTTCTTTTACTTTGTTAAGTCTCCTCACAAAGGATATCACTAGAGGGCCTGCAGTTATTACTCAAAACCTAAGAAAATAAGTAGTACTATACGTTCCTGGCACGACATTATGAAATACCATGGTAAAAATAACAAGGCGTCTCTCCTTACCCCTATAATAGGAAATGCTGAATTTTTACCAGGTATAAAGGGCACCATGTTTAATCAGTGGTACAATAAAGGGATTAGGATTATTAATGTTCAAGAAAATGGTTTAATGTTATTTCATCAGATTCAGACTATATATCACTTTTTTGTCAGTTTTATAAATGGCCAAATTTCCAGATGTAAGCAACATGCCTCCTTTACACAATATGGAGAAATTCATGTTTAAAAAAGATAGAGTAACACTTTTCTTTCTGAGTGTTATTAAATGCTTTGTTCCCCTGCCATAGAAACTATTGAAAATACCAAATCAGCATGAAAAAGGGACTTGAAAATTGATTTGAATGAGGATGACTGGAATATCTGTAACCAGCCATGTGAAACAGTTTAAGATTTTTCATAGGCTCCACTTTACATCTTCAATATTAAGCAAAATTCAATTCCCAGGTCTCTCCATTGTGCATAAGTTACACACTGCTTTCTATATACATTGTTTTTGGTCTTGTTTTTGGTATCTCTGTGGAAATTAATTTAATCTTCCATCAGAATGTGGAATATGTAGTACAATGAAATAATTAGGATCAGGGATGGAAATTAGTACCAGCCACCAGCCAAATGCTGGTGAACTTGTGAAGTGGCTCGTGAATTTGCTAAACCTACCAGCCACGGTGGCTAAATCTGTTGATTTACTGCACTTTCCACACAATATCTACAAACCTTAAAGCTGTATGCCAAAATAACTACATCATGTTGCCGATTTGTAAAAAGTCTGAATTCATGCTTTGTCAGGTCTGTCAGCAAGATGACAAGCTTTTAAAATGCTTGTTTTCTGAATGGAGTTCAGACTGATCAGAGCTATGTTTTGCAAACATTGTAGCTGCTCCATCGACACTCAAACAACGTCATCTAAAGTCATACATACGGCAGCGACATTATTGTTTATACACAGATTCCTACATACTGTGTAAATTTAAAATTATATAAACTCATTGGCATTTAAGATGTTTATTATTGATGACAGCAGCTGAGGGGGTGTGTGACTCCAGTCTTAGCTCCGGCTAAGTTAAGTTGAGAAGCGAAAGTGAAGATAAATCAATGTTTTAATCCCAAAAGTTTGGAAATAAACTTCTCCTGCCAATAAATGGCTCTGGATTAGAGCAGAATCCGGTGTGCAAGGTTACAACCAGCACTATTTTGGCCACGTCTGCCATTGCACGAAATGTCGCCTCATGTAAACAAAGGAGATAACGCTCACTCTAACACCACAAGCAAAAAACACCCCACTGAAAACAGAGTTTCTGAAACTCTTCACCCTGGAATGAGTTTTCAAAAAAGTACGTTTTCAGTGACCTAAAACGCAGTTTGCGTGTGGACAAAAGGCCAAAACACATAGAAAAAGCTAAGTCTTCTTCACAGTGGAGCATTCAGGCCCAGTCAAAACAATGCAGCTTAGCTGGCCAGCTGCATTTATCCAGCACCAGCTACATGTGTAAAATAGCAGCTGTGGATGAGAGGGGAGTTGACTGCTGGAAGACATTGTATTTAAGTTTATGTTCTGCTTGTTCAACAGTTGTTTGATAAATTGCTCATACCATCTCCCTTACTGCCGGATTTTGTTGTACTTATAGCAGCGAGCAGTTGTAGGCCACTTGCTTGCTGTGAATTCTCCGTAGAATTCACTGCTGTATTCGCACATTGGACATTACACAGACTTTGTACTTGGGAGCTGGCACAGTTCATTTAAAGTCCATTTAATGTCCGGTCCGACTGATTTGGACATTCGCGTTCACACATACAGCTCCTCCAGGTAATGTCTGGAAAATTTCATGTTTGGTGTGCATGTGTGAAAGGCGCTCTAGTAACATTTCAGGGAAAATGGCGGTACAGCTGTGTTGTGAATGAAAGCAGTAACACTGCAGGGAAGGGCACATAAAGGGTTACATCCGTCTGAAGAAAGACGCTTTTACATGGAGCTAGTAAACCAATCACAAGACTCAGCTGAAGAGGAGACATTGCTATTTATTTTAATGTAAAACATTTAAATAAATGTTCACACTCTTTTGTAAATGTTTATTCACGTAACTTTAACTGTATTGCTTTCATAAAGTCATACTGATTATTCAAAGCTCCGTCAGACGCTGAGCCACGCTTAAGCTGATTATTGGTGCTCAGCGGGTGGACATGCCACTCCAGACATCTCTAAATGCACAGTAGGAGCATTTATTCACTGACAAATAGCCTAAACTATACACATTGCACTGACGTTCACAGCTAACATTATACTGTGCTAACTTCATATTCTCTGCTCCAGTCTGGCAGCCACTGTCACACACCTGCTCTCTCTCGACCACACTTGCTGCACACACAACCTAACTGTACACACGTTACACTGCTACTTATACTGTTCATACTCTCTACTCCAATCGCAGCATCTCTCTCTCTCTCTCTCTCACTCACTCACTCTCAGAGTCGGACTGGCCATCCTGTACACTGACACCATCGTCGGCCATCCCTTCAATTGCTGATATACGATCCGATTGCCTAGCCTAAGTGAACAGAAGCCAGTCCACAACACCATTCTTGTTTCAAAACATTTACAATGACTCACAACCAGGAGGAAACTCCAGAAAATCACAAACACCTCATTGGCACAATCACTTTCATTTACCACTCATACACAGCAGGATGATTAAACTGCTCAGCCATTGGTAGATACAAGACTGATAGTTTCTGGCATTTTTACTAAAACAAAAAAGCTGTTAAACATAGTGTGTAGTTGTATTCATCCAAGGCCTGCGAGTATGTGTGTGTGCGTGTGCAAGTGTTTGTTGCACCTGTGCTCCTCTCCCTCCAGCAGTTTCCTGTATGCATTGATCTCCATATCTAGTGCGAGCTTCACATCCAGCAGCTCCTGATATTCACTGAGCTGAGCGTTCATTCTGTCTCTCAGTTCGCTCATCTCTTGCTCTTTTCCTTCGATGGCACGGCGGTGCTTATCTCTCTCTGCTGACAGAATTTCCTCAAGCTCTCTGATGCGATCCTCTGAGGCAGCTGCCTACAAATACAAACACACAAACATCAGACCAGTGTAACCAACAATTAGTACAGCTAATTAGCTTTAAAATTCATGAGGATGAAGGGCAAAAGTACCTGAAACTGCAAGAGTTTCAGGTATTAGATTTGTGTGAACAGGTTATCATATAGCAATACCTGTTTCTGCAGGGCACTCAGCTGATATCCAAGGCTCTCTATTCTCATACGGGACTCCTGCATCTCCTCTCTAGCTGTGCTCATCGCCTTGTCATTAATCTCCGAAGACACCTTGGCGTTATCCAACTAGGGAGAGACCAAGACAGACTGTGTGTGATTGTCAGGGCATCAAAAGACAAAAAGAAAAAATTATTTGTCTTTTACCTTGGCCTGGAAGGTTTGCTCCAGTTCTTCTTTGTAAAGAGAGACTTGCTCATCATGTTGCCTCCTTAGGTCCTGGTGGGATCAGACAAACCTGATTTATGCTAGTTTTCAAATAAAAGCCCCCCTGATGGGTACATTAACTGTTCACATGGTAAATTCAGGAAATTGCAACATAACCAAGCCATATCGAAGACACTGTCATGCTCATATCAAACACTTTTTTTCCCACATTTTCATACTTTTTTAAAGCTCTTTAAGAGCAAGTTATAAAAGGACTCGTTTCTGAATGAGTCACACAAGAAGTTTTCAGGTAAGTATAAGTTCACTTCTCTTCAACATACACACGTGGACAAAATTGTTGGTACCCCTCAGTTAATGAAAGAAAAACCCACAATTCTCACTGAAATCATTTGAAATGTACAAAAGTAATAATAAATAAAAATTTATTGAAAATTAAACAATCAAAATCAGCCATTACTTTTGAATTGTTGATTAACATAATTATTTAAAAAAAACAAACTAATGAAACAGGCCTGGACAAAAATGATGGTACCCCTATAAAAGATTGAAAATAATTTGACCAGAGGGACATGTTTAACTCAGGTGTGTCCTTTAATTGACATCACAGGTGTCTTCAAGCTCATAATCAGTCAGTCTGCCTATTTAAAGGGTGACAAATAGTCACTGTGCTGTTTGGTGACAAGGTGTGTACCACACTGAACATGGACAACAGAAAGCAAAGGAGAGAATTGTCCCAGGACATTCGAAACAAAATTATAGACAAACATCTTAAAGGTAAAGGCTATAAGACCATCTCTAAGCAGCTTGAAGTTCCTGTGACAACAGTGGCGCATATTATTCAGAAGTTTAAGATCCACGGGACAGTAGCCAACCTCCCTGGACGTGGCCGCAAGAAGAAAATTGATGACAAGTTGAAGAGACGGATAGTTCGAATTGTAACCAAAGAGCCCAGAACAACCTCCAAAGATATTAAAGGTGAACTCCAAGGCCAAGGTACATCAGTGTCAGATCGCACCATTCGTCGTTGTTTGAGCCAAAGTGGACTTCATGGGAGACGACCAAGGAGGACACCACTGCTGAAAGCAAATCATAAAAAAGCGAGACTGGAATTTGCAAAAATGCATGTTGACAAGCCACAAAGCTTCTGGGAGAATGTCCTTTGGACAGATGAGACAAAACTGGAGCTTTTTGGTAAAGCACATCAACTCTATGTTCATAGACTCAAAAATCAAGCGTATGAAGAAAAGAACACTGTCCCTACGGTGAAACATGGAGGAGGCTCAGTTATGTTTTGGGGCTGCTTTGCTGCATCTGGCACAGGATGTCTTGAATCTGTGCGAGGTACAATGAAATCTCAAGACTATCAAGGCATTCTGGAGAGAAATGTGCTGCCTAGTGTCAGAAAGCTAGGTCTCAGTCGCAGGTCATGGGTCTTCCAACAGGACAACGATCCAAAACACACAGCCAAAAACACCCAAGAATGGCTAAGAGAAAAGCGTTGGACTATTCTGAAGTGGCCTTCTATGAGCCCAGATCTGAATCCCATTGAACATCTGTGGAAGGAGCTGAAACATGCCATCTGGAGAAGACACCCATCAAACTTGACACAACTGGAGCAGTTTGCTCACGAGGAGTGGGCCAAAATACCTGTTGATAGATCTAGTATAGTAAAATATTAAATTATGGGTACCATCATTTTTGTCCAGGCCTGTTTCATTAGTTTCATTTTTTTAAATAATTATGTTAATCAACAATTCAAAAGTAATGGCTGATTTTGATTGTTTAATTTTCAATAAATTTTTATTCATGGTTACTTTTGTACATTTCAAATGATTTCAGTGAGAATTGTGGGTTTTTCTTTCATTAACTGAGGGGTACCAACAATTTTGTCCACGTGTGTACAAACATAGTCTAATGCAGTAGCTTTGCATTAGGTTGATAGGTTTTATTGCCCTTAAAACTCTAGATTTTGCTTCTGAGGACATAGCTAATTCTGATTAAAAAAAGAGTCTCAAAATGGTTTTATTAAAATTGAGACCTGATAAACTCAACACCGTGTCTAAAAAGGAAGCATAGGGTGAGCAGCACGTTAGCAGAGCAGCAGCTTCAGTGCTCCCTCTGTGTCTACATGCATAGGATGCAGTTACGTGAAGAAAAAAAAAAGAAAACATGGCTGAGATGCCTCCTATGTAGACATGGTAAGACAATCTAATGATTTGTACAGTCTGGTATCTCTTTAAAAAAAAAAAAGACTTTTCATTTTTCAATTTCACTTCGTATTACTAATTGTCTTGTATTAACTATGGTCTTTCATCGTGTATATACATGCATACTATGATGTACGTTCCTCTATAAAGTAGAGCAAGTTTACCATTAACTGAGTGACAGCAGGGGGTAGGGGATGTTCGCTGTGGGGTGGGAATGGTGTTCTTTTTGCATTTTATGTAAAATGTGAAATACACTAAAAAGAACTGTTTAAAAAAAAAAAAAAAAAAAAAAAACTTTTAAGGACCTGCAGACACACTGCCGCATTGACTGTGGGTGAATGTGTTTTAACAGCCCAGCTAAGCATAATCATATGTTGCAGTAACATTCAAGTGCCATAAGATGGCTGTAGCTTAATTTATAGTAGTGTAACATGGGATAGCAAACCAGTTTACCACCAGTAGAAGAAAAACACTAATGAAAAGCATCACAAGACAGATTTGAAATTCAGAAACACTTCTGCAGCGTACAAAGTGAAATTCATGGCAGTCACCGCTTCAAATCTGTGATGTGATTGGCTGTTTTCAAGCAATCAACAATATATTGATGATAGTATACTCTAATGTATACTGTAATATACTTTAATATATATCTTGTTCATTGATATTACTATATATTTATATTGTTTTCTACAGAACTGCTCTACCACAGACATGACAACAGCAGAAAGACAGATACTGTAAATTCATCCCCCAACATACCTGTAAAGCTTGTGCCAGTTTGAACTCATAGTCCTGTCTGACTCCAGAGTCCACTTCTACTATTCTCTGCTCTTGGCGACGCCGGGACTCACGCACCTCCTAAATACAAGGAGAAAGTTGCAGTGCAACTGGAAGGAAATTCTTCATGCCACAGAAATTTCACAGGTTTGATCCATCTCTTACAACAATCTTTCTGCTCTGGATGCAGATGTGACTCTATTCTATTCTAAATACTCTGCATACACAGAAGTTTTATAGTAGATATGCTTATGGCATACACACAAACACAATTGTAACCTGAACGAAAAATGTTGGTTCTGAGCAGAAACAATAATAGTTAATAAATAGCAGGATGTTTTTAACCTTTGACCGGTGTTCACTTTAGCATTTATTTTAGTTTTAGTTTAAGTATAAGTTCAAATCTTATTCGAGTCACATTTTATTCATCACATTAGGGATGGGCAGTATGCAACATCTATCATGATATGTGTAATTTTGTTGCTAAATTTAGAGTGGGGAATGCTCACATTACTAAATACATTTATGACAAAAACTTATTCATTGTCTATGCCAATGTTGAAGTCAGACTAAATAAGCAGTTTCCTTTGGACTCTGGTAATTTGTCATTATTTTCTACATGATTCATTTGACAATGTAACTATTAGATTAGATCATGGACAATTATTTGAAATTGTCAGTCATATGCATGTGTAATTGCCCTCACACACACCACACATTCCTTACCTCGTCAAACATGCTCTTCCTGAACTCCAGCTCTTCACTTAGTGATTGACAGCGGTTCTCCAAGTCTACACGCATTAGTGTCTCTGCCTCCAGCTGGCGCTTAGCAACAGCATGGCTGTCCTCTGCCTTTAGATCAGGTAACACCATAGACAATGTTAGCACATGGACACTCAATGGACACAACATACATTTATAGTCCACCTCCACTAAAAAAGATGTTTTTCTTCTTGTTCCATCAGTTGGACGTTTGACCTTCACTGTGCAGAATGATGTATGTGGAGAGTTTGTTTTCACATTCATCTGCTGAAAGTGGGAAGTGTTCACCTTAAATCTGAGTTTAAAGCATGTATATACGAGCAAGATTTGTGACATCACAACTAGTTTGGAGCCAATTGTGGTCCAGTATGCAACTTACACGTGTGATGTGGAAATCTCCAGTGAGAATGGACTTTACAGTGAAGTAGGAGACATCTTGTGTCCAGCAGCTTAACATTTTAAATGAAAAATATTTGCATATTCATAGAATTGGATTTTTTTTCAATGAGGGAGAAGGACGAGATGGGCTTTTGTGTCTTTATGCACAGTGGCCTCTTCCTAACACAGAAATACTTTCCAGAGAGTGAAAACCTGGCACTGTTATTAGTCTTTGGAGCCGTTTCTAAACAAACTAAAGTAACCACGGTCTTCGGGGACAAGGAACATGTCTCCCAGTGCAGCAGTGTGGCTTACTGATGTGTTTTTAATAGTTTTTGGACAACAACAGAGATCTACGGCACAGAGGAATATGGTATTATCAGACTTTGGACACACACACACACACACACACACACACACAATACTTGTAAGTAAGTCAAAAAAATGTAGAAAATGGCCAGGCTTATCCTTTTACTCCGCTGTCTTACGAAGGTTCCTGGTGAACTGCACTACAGCAAACATACATGTTGCATGATAAAGATGCCCGAAGGAGAGTTTTAGGTTCTCTGAAGGGCACTTAAGCTCCACCTTTCAGTAAAAGCACACTCAAATTTTATATTAGAAAATATTTTTAAAACCCTGAAGTACACACCTTAGCCAGCAGGCTCTTGACATCAGCCAGCTCGGAAGTCAGAGCAGCATTCTGGCTTAGAGCTGTAGAAAGTGCAGCTTCACTCTGGTTCAGCTGGCCTTCCAAAGCACTGGCCCTGGACATTGCTGCTGCAAGATCGCCATCCTTCTTCTTGGCACTGGAGCACATGGACAGAGGAAGGAGAAGATCATTATTGTGTCCAACTGGCCACTGACCCTGCCCTTCCAAATGACCCTGATTCCAAACGCTTACCTGGTCCTCAGACTATTCTGATCTCAAACAATGTGACCTGTGTGATAATTAGGTGTACAGTATCATATTACCTGCGTGTGGCTTCTTCCAGCTCAGCCTGAGCCTTGCCCAGGTCTATCTGGAGCCTGGCTCTCTCTCTAGCAGTTTCATCCAAAACCCGTCGAGCATCAGCTAACTCTGCCTCATACAGAGACTTCAGGCCTGTCACCTAAAGAGAGGGACACACAAATTCATTACTAGATGGCTTAGCTAGGTGAAAAAACTGTTATGGGTTTGCAAGTAGTCTTCCATGATGTAACATCCAGGAACTAGTTGAAAATTTATTTTAAAAAGATGCACATTAAAATCAAGACTCATCTTTGACAATTCTGAACCATTCACAGATTGCAAAATAGCATATTTAGAATATGCAACATTCTTAACCGGGGACTCAATCTCAAATTGCCTGGTGTCATCAGAATTTCCAGTATGATGTATAATAATTGTATACATTCATTTGGTGGTGTTCAGACCAACATTAGCTCTGTATGACAGACAAGGCAGCCCTCTCATTCATTTTAATGGGGGCAGTGTGTTGACACAGCGGGGGTGCCATCGCAGAGGGCTCCAGCAAAACAAACACAGGGTAGTCCATATTCGACTGTTTACTCGTCATTGCTGCAACAAAAGATAAAACTCCTATTGCCGCTGTGATAACTTTGCAGAGTTGTAAAATCCTGTCTCTGATTATGACAAACTGCTGTGTGGTGTTTGGGTGTCTGATAAGCCTTTAAACACGTTCATCTGTAGCTCCAACTCGACTTCCTGCAGTGTTTCCCCTATAATTGTACAGGCCTGGTGGGCCACCAGGCCAACAAGAACCCCTGTCAGGCCAAAAAAATCTTTTTAATGCCAAATATCCATTAATTTGGAAATCAATAATCATGTGTGTTTGGGAGCCTGTGCGTGGAAGCTGTTCCAAAACGTGAGTCTACCTCTGTGTCATTGCCTGGGAAACTCATTGTAGCGTAGCTCCTTTAAGGAATAGGGCAGTGTGTAATGTGTGTGCATAGCGAGTGTGAGAGAGCAAGCGGCTGAAAAGTGACGGTGAATATGAACGGAGCAGAGGAAAAGGTTAGCAGTAAGTTGTCAATATGGCATTAAATGTACAGTACAGGCTACAGTGTGTCAGTTAATAAATGCTGCAGCTTCTCAAGACCAAGAAAAGTCACATCTTTTATTTCCCCAACTGCTGGGAAAGTGAAGAGGGTTAGCCATGAAGTTATTGACAATGGGTTAGCCTAACCTGACCAGGCTCACTTAAGGTGGACCAGCTATTCTCAATTTAGTGTCAATCTCAGCCACTCCTAAAAAAAAAAAAAAAAAAAAAAAAAAAAAAAAAAAAAAAAAGAGAGCAGAGAAATGTCTGGCTGTTGAGTCTCTCCAGAGTTTTTCTCAGAACCCAACCCCCACTTTTTAGATTTGTTTCCAGTGAGATATTAAGTTTATATAGTGACATTGCTGTTTTAAACTTTACTGTTGCTGCTTTAGTAACAATATTTAGTTGTTTGAATGAGCGGTTTTCGAGAAATATCTAAAAATATCTCAAACAATATTGACTTGCTTCTTCTTCTGCCTGTGGAGTCAACAAGCTGAAATACAGACAGCGCCACTCTGCCATTGCAACCCACATTGTGATCAGAGGTGGGATTACATTTGTAGTGATATTGACTTGAAAAAGTTTAAGAGACTTAAACTCTACTATTGAACTTCACAGTCAGCGGGTGAATTGCTGGGGACCCACAGACGTGCAGTGCCAAATTTGGACATGCGACACATTTAATATGAATAAACTTTGAATAAATAATAAGCTTTGAACAAACAACCAGACAGCAAGCTACTCAGCTCCGTGTGTGAGTGCAGCAGGGGCTGTTTGATATAAACACTGTCACATCACAGCAGGATGGGGCTTCTGGGCTCTGACTTGCTGAGCGGGACAAATGCATGCACCCCACTCAGTTAAACTGCCCAAGAGAGAAGAACAAGCGCATACAGGAGAAAATAACAGAGGCAGAGGCAGTAAATCTAGCCAATATGAGTGCAGACATGTTTGATTGGCAGCAGAATCAACCAATGGAAGGCTGTAAACTGCTTCTACGGTTCAACCTCTGTTTAGTCCCACTGGTGAAGTTTCTGTCTGGATTTAAACCATTTAACTTTTTAATTCATTATCATTTTAATTGGTACATTTGTCAATTGATACATACATATGTGGTTCCTGAGAAATAATAAGCAATCGGCCCATTCTGAACAGGCATGTTTTGAATGGGCACTGCACTAGTGCTTGTTTAAAAACCATGTATGTTTTGTGTAGGTTAATTTCACCATCCAACACACAAATAAGCATAGCTGAAAAAAGAATCTTATGTTCTTGGGCAGATTAACCCTTAATGTGGACACCATGGATTTCACATCAGACATTCCAATCTACAGAAGTTCTACTGTACAGATGATTATGTGGCCATAAGATTCTCTGGCCTATAACCAACATCACTACAGGTTATAACTGCCTCTCTCATGCAACCTGAGGAAAACCAGTGGGACCTGGATCCTCACCAGTAATAATGATCCAAACCATGATAATACGGAAGATATAAAGTGCTGCTGGGAAATTGTTGACAGCTCCAACTGTTTTGTCTGTCTGCACACACATAAACGACAGAAACTCGCGTTTCGATTTTAACGTAATTTATTTTGCAAAATGACAACCAGCAATTTCAGAAAGACAGTTTTTAGGCAGGTTTGGCTGCTGATTCTTAGTACCAGGACAGACTTATGTGCGGTAGTAAACAGAACGACAAGCTTTAACCTAGCGTTACTGGACCACGTAAATATAATGCCACAATATAACGTAAGTAATGTACGTTCGCAGTAAATTGAAGTAAGCTACGCATGATGATAAATCTTAGATCATTTATAAATTGGCGCGCATGACCACCTGCTCAATCCTCCCGGTCCAGTAAAACGTTTGAACACAGTAGGAAATTATCAAAGTGGGTAAACGAATGTAGCAGTCATCTTTGCGTGAGCAACGTTAACTGGTGGGTTAACTGGCTGTGAACACAATATTCGAAATGGCTGGTCAGTTTACACGTTTTTATGGCCAGTTGCCACCCACGTTGTGTATCGTAAATGACTGCTTTGTAATCAGTTCTGTCGATAAATTCGATAACACTTTTTGTTTAAATAGATTCACTGTAAGACGTATCGTTCCGTCAAGTGATCTAATGCTGTGAGGCTACATGTGGATAAGTGCAAACCGTTCAACCTGCTGCTCGACTCACCTCTCTAGTAGTCACCTCCTCTTTCTCAGACACTTTGACCATCAGCCGGTCGTTCTCTACCTCCAATGCCCGGACCCGATCGATATATACAGCCAGCCGATCGTTCAGGTGCTGCAAATCTTGTTTTTCTTGTAAGCGAGAGATCCGGGTCGGGGAAAGAGGTGTACAGGCCGCCGGCCGGCCAGCTTCACGGCTTGGGGTTGCAGTCGCCATAACGGTTCTTTTAACAATCCTGAGTTTGCGTCACCGCTCAGTGAGCAATAGAAAGCAAAAGTATCTGATTTATTCGTTAAATGAGGACACAAAACAGTTTATCTTCTTAATTAACGATAGGATGCCAATCAATGAGTCATGTGGTCATGTAATGTCTCCGAGAGTTGCCTGAAACAGAGTGTGGTTCCAAGATGGCCGACACCGCTATCAAGACCGCGCCAAAAGCAGAAAACATTTCCTGTCTCTTCTTCTGCTTCTTCTTCTTGTTTTACGGCGGTTGGCATCCAGCTTATTGATGCATTACCACCACCTTCTGCTCCGGAGTGTGGATCAGACAATAGATTTACAATCTAAATCCCTTTAAAAAAACAACCAAAAACACACACTCTCTCTCTCTCTCTGTCTCTCTCTCTCACACACACACATATATATTGCTTGAATAACTATGTATTCTTCTTTTTCTTTTTCTTTTCAAATCCTCTTCTGTCCTCATTTCCAATTTTGCTCTTCGATTCCTGCTCCAACACCATTGTCGCTATCCTCTCACACAAGCCTTTCTGGTGTTTCCCTGCCATATTCAGTGTTCACTAGTGCATAGTGCCCCAACCTTAGCCTTATCAACACAGTTTCCTCTCTCCTGTGTCCATTAGCTACCTTAGTAACCTTGACACTCTTTTGAATTTGATATAGATGCCCCCCTTTCCCCTCTCTGTCCCACCTTTCTTGACACTTGGTTGTTTTGTCCCTGATTACACATTTAACCTCTGCTTTACTGATACTAATTTGCATTTCTATATTTCCTTTCTTTAAAGCTCTCTTTGCCAACTCATCAACCCTTTCATTCCCCCTCACCCCTACATGAGCTGGAACCCACATAAATTTGACCTGAGCTCCATGATTTGCTATTCTTGTGACTGACTGAAGGACTTCATATAATATTGCATCCAATTTCCTTATAAGAGACCAGGCTGCTGATCCATACGCTACACTGCCATAATCCAACACAGATCTTATCAAGGCCACATTCTTTTCAACGGTGAGCAACTTGTTCCCCATTCCCTACCAGTCAAACATCTTATCACATTTATCACTTTTTTGCATTTTTCTTCTATTTTCCTGATATGGTTTGCCCATGTTAACTGTGAATCAAAAAGAACTCCCAAAAATGTAAATGCTCCAACCCTTTCTAATTCTTTCCCATACATTCTGAGCTTCATCCCTTCCTCAATTCTTTTCATGGTGAAAAAGACTGTTTGAGTTTTTTCTACTGAGAACCTACACCCCCAATCATAACCCCATTCCACTACCTCATCAATTGCTCCTTGAACTTACCTGATTGCATGTTCCATGTTCCTTCCTCTTTTCCACAAGGCCCCATCATCCGCAAACAGTGACCTACCTATATCTACTGGTACCTTTGAGAAGACATCATTGATCGGAATGGTGAAAAGTATCGGGCTTATCACACCACTTCCTGTCTCACAATGGAGGAAGGGAGATTGGGGGGAAAAAAAGAATGACACATTCTCGGTTCATTGACACACGGGTTATATCCATGCAGCAGGTCACATATCCATGCAGCAGTTCATATACATGCAGGAGGTCACATGTCCATGCAGCAGTTCATATCCATGCAGCAGGTCACATAACCACGCAGCAGGTCACATATCCACACAGCAGTTCACATCCATGCAGCAGGTCACATCCATGCAGCAGGTCATCTCCATGCAGCAGGTCATATCCAAGAAGCAGCAGGTCATCATGCAGCAGGTTACATCCATGCAGCAGGTCATCTCCATGCAGCAGGTACTCTTATTTCAGAAACTACAATACAACTTTACACCAAATAGATGTCCTGTATGGAATAATGTTCTGCATGGTAAAATAAAGCTATATATATATACATTAATGGTTTCAGGAGAGTGGTTACATGATGTATGGCAATGGGTCAGAACCAATATATGAAAAACTGAAACTCCAAATTTAGTTGTAGAAGTGGGAGAAATCCAGTGGTGGAAGAAGTAATCAACAAAGATTACAGTTAGGAGATACTGCCAGCTTTATCTAGAAGATTTTCCTTGGGGTTAAATTCAATGAACAAATTTAAAATGCAACAGTTGATGATTCCAATTGTGTGAAGATAGTGTGATATTTCTTCATATGTTTTGTGAATTTATTGATATTAATAAATTAGCATCATCTTGTAATTTATTAAACAAACGTGTTAAAGGATGCAGTCAGTTGAGTGTCACAGGGAATTCCAGCAGCCAGACCAGAGTTGAAGATAGAGAAAGAAAGAATGGTAGTGCAACTTTCCCTCTCTGAATATTTTTTTCATTCAGGACATTTCCCTTTCCATATGAACTGAAAGACAATTTTATGTAAATTTTCCCAGTTCTTGTGTGGAGGGGATAGAGGTAACATGAAACTGTAGACATTTATTCTTGGAAGAACATTCATTTTGATTATTGAAATCCTGAATGATATTGACATTTTGGAGACAGGAGAAATATGTGACACAGGTGGTGAGGTGGTGAATTGAAGCCAGATTGTATAATGATTCCTCTCACACATTTAATTTCACTTAATATCAAATGTTAATTATAGATCCACTTTATCATAAACATTCAAGCCAGCAGTGTTACTTGTGCTTGTAGTGAACCATAACTATTCCATAAGCACCTTTCAATTTTAAAATATATAAGCTAACTCAAATCTTAACCAATTACATCTGGGATTTATTATTGAACTATTAGAAATGAAATATTGAGCGCAATACTCTGTCTCACCATCACATTCCCAACCCCCAGAGCGCAGAGGAGAGGGCTGGACTGTATGCTGCTCACACTCGTGGTCAGTTGTGGAGCAGCACAGTTGCTGAAATGCCAGGATGATGTCAGGATATGGCAGGTTGCAGGATTCTGGAAAGTCTGGCTTGCCTTTCCCTGATATTTAGTGTGAATATACTGATTCCTTTTCGCCTCAACCATGTTAACTAACTAAGAAATTATCATTATCAGTTGTAGAAATCCAAGATTACATCAAATAACTTTACAGAATTGCAGAATAGAGCGCTAATAGATTTTTGATAATATCTTCTAATACTGTGCATTTATCACTTAAGTAGTTTTCATGTAGTTTTTGTGTGTAAAATCGCTACAGTGAACAGCACTGTGCTGTCAGGCGACCAGAGTGCACTAGAGACACCGTGGTGGCTGCCACACACACTCTGCCTTCTCTAGTCACCTCACCCGGCATCTTCACCACCTGTACTCATATATGGACTGTAGAAATTAGAGAAACACCTGTATGCTGGATATGGAGGAAACATAAATAAATACAGTGTTTATTGTATTTTAGATAGTGAGTGTGTGGTCTCATCAGTCATATATGTGTCTATATACAATAGAGGCTTAACAAATACCAAGCAGTGAACTTCGGTGTCCCTGTGCCTCCACTAGTCCATACCCTGACAGTATGCAGCAATGTGCTTCTTGGCATCTCACTCCATGTCTGACCACTTTGTTTAATTTCTGGAATTGTTTTGTTTATTGCATCAACTGCATTGACAGCTGCTGCAGCCGTCAGCCTCTCACACTTTCTTCTGTTTTTAATACTGCTGCTGTTCTCCACAGGAACAACGTGTACATCAATATTCGTGAAAGCTTTTGCATTGACCATTTATGGTTAATTGTTGGAGTGAAAGGAGTGGGATATGAGGTTCGTCCACGTGTGTACATTTTCAAGTTGATTGTTATTTATAAAGGAAAACACGCTCGCATTCATGTGTGCACACAGTTTTATAATGGATCCTGCGCACTGTTTTAGAAATGAGGCCCCTTAGAAAACACTATGAAAGAGATTTTTTGGTAATGCTTTAGATTATGACCCACAACACACAGCTTAATGTACTATTCATTGTTGTTAGAGTTGGAGTACAGGAGGTAGAAAAGCTTTTTTTAATGAAGTTTCTACAGTAAATACAGCTGTACTGAAAAACAGTACACCTAACTGCCAGTAAGGCAGATGATTTTCTGCCGTCACACTGTCACAACTTTGTTGCTCAGTCATGGTCAAACTGTACATACTGTACAGTTAAAAATCACAGTATAAGTTCTCTTGAAATATCACTTCATATATTTTCCCATCGTAAGGTCGGGACATTTATAGAATAGCTCGACCAAATATTCTTCCCTTCTGTGTGTTGAATTGTGTGTTCATTACAAATTTTAAGGAAATTTTACAACAGTACCTCTTCCAGTCCGACAGAGGCACTGGCCTTCAGACATCACAGAAGTGTGTTCCGGGTCAACCCTATCATTACCCCGCCTCGCTCAGCGAACAGTCCTTCCGGCTTGATCGCCATTACAGACAGGAGGTAGGATTTTAATGTTGACTTCTTTCAGCTGAAATCCATGTATAATCTTCGCCATCCATTGTTTTCTATCGAATAAATCGAAACTACAACAACCTATTGACTTCACTTAACATGTAGATTGAGTATTGTAACACCATAACCCAAGATACTGATAAAAATATGTACCCGTGTCAGTGACTAGCCAACATCTGTGGTTCTGCTGTTTCAACACACTGGTGCTGCTAATTGGCTACGAAAGTTATTGCTTACAATCACATACCACACTTAAATCAGCAGGGACGGGAGGAACAGATTTGACACGTTATATAGAGAGAAATAGTTGCACCTAAACTGTTCGGAAGTCAATGTACGTCTATATACGATAAAGAGCACCTGAAACACATTTCAGAGAGACATTTTTGTTAAGGTATTACTTTCTACTTGGTTTGAATATTTTCCACCCGTGGCGATATCACTATCTTACCATACCGTCTGCTTACTGTATGCTGAGTTGGGCACTACAAGGCTGTTGTCAATACATATCTTGAAGGTGGAACGTTTGCCTGTGTTCACCTCAAATCTGAGTGAAAGGTTTGCACCCGCGAGTATGATTCGGCCAATTGTGGTACAGTATGCAACTAACAGGTGGTAGCTTGAAGCCTCCAGTGCACATACACTGAGAACGGACTTTACAGTGAAGTAGGATACATCTTGAAACCAGCAGCAAAACTTTCAAAATGAATTTTGAAATTTTATCAATTTTTTTCAAATTGATAGTTTTTACGTTTTTCAATGGGGAATACATGTAATTTTAAGAATTTTTAACTAGAGAATTTGACATATTTGTGGAGAAACCATATCAGATGCAAATTATTATTCTAGGAAGAGTATTTTTATGTTTTAAAGCATGTCTGGGAGGGATCTTTGTAGTTGTAGTGTAGTCAGATGTATGTCATGTAATGCCTTCGGTATCCTATGCTGTTTTGCTCATAGTTCTTGTTGAAAGATAAGCTACATTATTATCTTAAAAGTCCTAACATTTATATTGCCACATAGCTAGGGCTAGGTACCGAACTTGCTACCGAATTGCTTCGATACTAACGAGTATCTAAAAAAATTCTTGTCATTCGGTGTCAAATTTTGATGCCTAGCAGGAGCGGAGCTGTCCGGAACATCTGGCTGTAGGTTCTCAACATAAACAGCAATGGAGGAGGTTTCCAGCGGTTTCATCAGTAACAGGAGGTTGGACCAAAACACGTAACCTCCAGGTAAGACAAGACAAAGCTGTATTAAAATGTTGAAGATAATGATACTGCCTATTGTTTGACAACAAAACAGCAGTGGTTCAGCAGCTGGCGAACGGCTGACAACACTTCTTGTGAGGCTTGGCTAACATTAGCTGAGGATGGTGTTGATACGTTCGG
Source organism: Scomberomorus guttatus (assembly GCA_038419695.1). Lineage (NCBI taxonomy): Eukaryota > Metazoa > Chordata > Actinopteri > Scombriformes > Scombridae > Scomberomorus > Scomberomorus guttatus. The sequence goes on from CM076454.1 coordinate 349,687, forward strand.
TGTTATGGTCACACATACACTGCTTTGCTACATTAGACGCCAACCACTGTTTTGATGTCAAATGATAGGCATTATAATTATCTTCGATATTTTAATACAGCTTCGCCTTGTCTTTCCTGCATGTTACATGTTTTGGTCCAACCTCCTGTTACTGAAGAAGCTGCCATAGACGTTGCTGCTGCCTCCACTTGCTACATTTTGAGCCGATAACCCAGCTAAACATTAACAGTCAATATACTACACAAACAACTGTCATAAAGCAATGAGACCACTTATGCTAATGTTAACTAGCTGTACATAGACACTCAACACACGTTCTCTTTAAAACTAAGCAATGTTAAAACTAGCAAGTTTTGCTGTTGGTGAGTTTGAATGTCATTACAGTCGCAGCACATGCTGGGTGCCAAATCCAGACTTCATTAGCTGACATGGGTTGACTTGTTCGTGGTGCTAAGATTAGCTTGATTGCATCAAAGTATGAAAGTGATTGTAGTAAATAGGTTTATATTTTTTGTCACAAAACTGCTTTGAGTGTATAAAAATGCCAAGGAGTTAAAAAAAATAACTAAAAATTTTTACTGTAATGTAATTTTCTTTTTGTTAAAATTGATTATATAAAATTGGTATGGAAAAACGTATTGTTCAGGAACCAGTATTGAAGTCAAGGTACCAGTATCCACATAGCATTCACATTCTGTTGATGCAGTAATTAAAATGAATCTTTGTTGAAGCACTAATTATGGTTGACACAGTCTCTGCCGCAAAACAGGCAGGCTGGTCAGTGCCTTGCTCCAGGACTAATGGTAGCAACTAATTAAAACTGTTGTCGTTTGCACTTGAGCTAATGTTTGTGTGTGGTCTTCTACAGACATGGCTATTCGCTACCCCATGGCTGTTGGCCTTAACAAAGGCCACCAAGTCACTAAAAATGTAACTGCTCCCAAACACAGCCGCCGACGCGGGGTGAGTATCTGCTGTTCAGTGACCATTGTAACAAGTGGTTTAGAGCAACCAGGGGTTGTCAGTTCCAGTCCTCTGCTGCCACAGCTTTACTGTTTTTTTTTTTGTTTGTTTTGTTTTTTCCTTACCAGCTATTTTGTAGCATTTAACTGGTCTCACAGCTGTAAACCACTTTACTCTACTCTCTTGCAAACTGAAATCCACAGCTGGTTGTTATGACTAGAAACAATTTTTAGTGTTCTTTTGCAATTGTCTTTACACAGCTAAACTTCAGATCAGATCAGTAAAGTCTGCACCATAGAAACAAGAATGATGTATTTTGCTTGGATTGTCCCCTTAAGCTTTTAAGGATTAGTCTGGTGATATTGTGTATTTTTCATACTGCCAACAATCCTGTGAAAAGACTGAAACCAGCTATTAGTGTGTATTCAAAACCTGGTGCATCTTATTCCTCTGTGACATAGAGCTCCATTGTTGTCCAAAAACCACTAAAATATCAGTGAGCCACACATTGACATGTTCTTCATGAAACAATGTACTGAAATGATTTAATTGATTAATCCATAGACACAAAATTGATTGGCAGCTATTTTGATTAATCCTTCAAGTAATTTAAGCAAAAATGTGACAAAGCATATATAAGTGTGTACATTTTTATTTATTTTTTTCAGTGTTAACCTATACCACAGAAGATGTAATCTATATTTGCAATGATGCCCATCTGTATCATACACAATTTCTGCTATAAAGCATTTGAACTGATGAAACATTTCAGATGAAGTGGATCATGTTCAAAACCTTTGTCTAATATGTCTTGTCTTTCCTCTGCAGCGTTTGACCAAACACAGCAAGTTTGTTCGGGACATGATCCGTGATGTATGTGGCTATGCGCCGTATGAGAGGCGAGCCATGGAGCTGCTGAAAGTGTCCAAGGACAAGAGAGCCCTCAAATTTATCAAGAAGAGGGTGAGTTTATATTACTCTTGTTTCTCAGAACACTTAAAGGTTGCATGACAGTATGAACTTAAAACACTGCTAAATAGCCACAGTAGCATGTTTCCATTTCTGTCATTTATGACAACTATGGGAATGGAAAAATAGACTTTTGCACATGCACACAATTTGTGATTGAGCTTTATACAGAGCCATGTGCACACACAGCTCCCAAAATGTAATGTGTGTATTTGGACGTCTGCCTTTTGTGTGTGCAGAGTTGCAGTCTTGAACCTGTAGAGTTTTGATGAACACGATGCATTACCCCAGCCCCACTACTAAACATAGTGAGGTCAGAGTCTAACCACTGCTGAAGTGAGGGAGTCTCATGTTGTGTTTCTTTCCCAGATTGGCACTCACATTCGGGCCAAGAGAAAGAGGGAGGAGCTGAGCAACGTGCTGGCTGCCATGAGGAAGGCTGCCGCTAAGAAGGACTAATCCGTCATTTAATAAAAGTTTGTTAAACTACAAAATTCAGACTGTTGTGTGTTTTGCTTTTGGTCCAGCTGTAGCATGATTTGTCTGCAGATATCGGGCCTTGGTTTCAATGGTCTTTGTCCAGCAGGTATCTAAAGAACTAATGGGTAATAAATTCCACCTTGTGGAATCTTTGGTACCCCCTATGAGTTGGGCTCAAAATGCTTTGGTGGACCTATTCCCAGTCACGGACAAAAGTTATACCAAGATTTATGATGATTGGACAAATGGTTAATGAGTTAGGGCCAATATTTGCTAAGCCCCGTCCTTTGCGGAGATATTTTGGTTGATGGTGGCTATGTTTTTTGATCGATCTTGCTAATTTATAACAGAAATGTATCTCAGTCCCCCAAGGCTGTATACCAAATTTGGTATTGATTGTGTAAAAATCCAAAAAGTAGATGTCACATTACTGTTTTTCACATTATGCAAATTAGCAAAAAGTCCATCATGGTGGACTTGTATGGTCAAAGAGACCTTTTTGTAGAGCACACTGAGCTGGACTTGTGTGTGAAATTTCAAGTCAATCAGACTTGCGGTGTGAGGGGCATGGCCTTTTGTTTCTAAGATTGCATATTTGGGCCTTAAGTACAGCGCCACCATCTGGCTGATTGGCAAGCATATGCACATCATTTCCAATTATTGGGCCAAGTTTCATGGTTTTTGCTCATTCCAGCTCACGGCAATTTGAGCCGTGGCAGCAGACAACAAATAATAAGCCTCTCACACTGTCTTCGGTTTTTAATAGTGCTGTCATTCTCCAAAGGAACAACATGTACATCAATAGTCATGAAGGCTTTTCCATTGACCATTTAAGGGTAATTGTAGGAGTGTAGGGGGTGGTATATGAGGTTCGTCCATCTGCACACATTTTCAAGTTGATTGTGATTTATAAAGGGAAACGCACAGTTTTATAAATCTGATGCACACCATTTTTCGGCTTTTGCACAGACGTACACATTTGGTATGTATGGATCCTACGCACTTTTTATAAATGAGGCTTCATCTGATGCAGCACTCCATCACTCTCCTTTTTGGTCAAATAGCCCTTACATAGCCTGGAGGTGTGTTTTGGGCCTTTTGCATGCATAAGCTGTAGTTATATTACTCATACCATCATGCCATTCACATCTCTCACGCATGCTCACTCATAATTTCCTTTGCTGTCATTATCTGGGGCAGTCAATTGAGCTATCAGCTGTTCAGTGACACACCTCCATTGTGAGCCTATCATTTTGCGGCTGTCTTTTTAAATATGTTTTCTCCCTCTCTGCCTTTAGTGCTTTCACACTGCTATTATGCACGCCCCACCACCTCCCCATCACAGCCAGTCTTACCAGATTCATCAGTTTATCACTTCATTATCAACCTCATCAGCATTATCAGTCTCAGCGGAAGTTTTTCTGGAGGACAGTGCAGATCAAGTGAGTGAGCCTCCCACCTTGGATTTGACAGACATTGATGATTATGAAACAGTGTGTCACACCTACAACAGCATAGTGCTGTCACAAAAAACACTGATTGTGCAAGGCCTGCAAAGACTCTCAAAGACTGATAGCCTATTCTACACAGATGTGACAACTGATAGTGGGAATGTTCTCAGCATTAGTGGACAGTGGATCTATGGCATGACACAAAACTTTCACAGTCTATCCCAAACATTGAAAAGAAATCAGTTGAGGACTTTGTCATTGTTGGTTGTGGTGGTCACCTTGTCACACCCTCTGCCATATATGACCTCACTGCATCAGTTTATGGTGATAATTATTACATCAAGAGATGTGTCACTCTACAGCCCATGTTTGAACATTTGGTGTGGGCTAAACTGCCTGCATCTGACGTCTCTGCAGTGGGAGCACATCATCATCAAACCCACCCAGTCCAAGACCAGACCTGCACAAATTCTGGTGGGGAGAGTAGTAACTTCCTTATGGGGAGATGGCTGGGTTCCAGTCAAAATAGTAAATCCCACTGACAAGCCACTCACCCTTAAAGGGAATGCAAATGTTGCAGACATGTCCCTGTCTTACTGTGCAGGACTTACCTGAACCGGATCACATCCAATCCAGTGCACAGTACACACAGAGCTCATCACCTGCACCAAGGTTGGAAGAAGAGATATCACGTGTCTTGGGTGACATGGGCCTGCAGGATTTGGACCTCTCATCTTGTGAAGTCTCCCCCATGTGGAAAGATAAACTGTTGCAGATCATTGAGCAGTGGACTATGGTGAGGCAATAGATTTTGTCCACAGAAACCACTTAGTGGATGACCAGCCCTTCAGACTTTCATACAGGCTGGCCCCACTGTGCCACTATGACATGCTTCAGACTGCTCTGAATGAGATGGAGGAATTGGGGATAATTCATAAATCTCAGAGTGAGTATTCATCTCCCCTCATCCTGGTTGTCAAGCTGAATGGTGACCTTCGCATCTGCAATGACTTCATGTGGTTGAATGCAAGAACAGTGAAAGACGCACATCCGTTGCTTCATCAGACAGACACCTTTGGTGGACTTGGTGTTCTTTTCCACATTGGACCTCACATCAGGGTTCTACAACTTCAGACTGCACAAGGACGACAAAAAATACACAGCGTTCTTCTCCACATTCAGTCTTCACGAATATAACAGGATGCCCCAGGGCCTGACAAAAAGTCATGCCACTTTTATGCGAATGATGATGTCCATCTTTGGCGATGAGAACTTGACAAGCCTGTTATCCTACCTGAATGACCTTATGGTCTATGCTCCATCTGAACATGTTGCACTTGAAACGTCTGCAGATGGTTTTCTCATGCCTTGCTGCCAACAACTTGAAGCTTTTGCCCAAGAAGTGCCACTTCCTTCGCCCGTCTGTAAAGTTTCTGGGACACATCATATGTGGAGATGGTGTTAGGATGGACCCGAGTAAAGTGCAGGCTATCAATGATGTGCAGGAAGCTGACCTGATGGAGTCTGATGGGGAAACACTGTTTGCTAAGAAAATCAGATCTTTCTTAGGTATTGTTCTCTACTACCATCATTTTATTGAGCGATGTTCTGCTAAAGCTAAGCCACTGTTTAGCCTTGTAACTGAGTGTGCTGCACTGCACTAAAGAGGGAGAGGCCAAAAACCACAATTCAAAAGAGGTTATGTGAGACTGTCTCTAACTGACTGGACTGATGAGTGCAGAGAAGCATTCAGAACTTTGAAACATGAACTTGTGCACAGTGTCACATTAGCCCATCCAGATTTAATGCACCATTCATCCTTGCAGTTGACACCTCCTTTGATGGCGTAGGAGTCGTCCTCTTGCAGTTGCCTCCTGGTGGAAAGATTGCCAGACCAGTGGTGTTTGCCAGCAAGGCACTTTCTCACTCCTAGCTGAACTATCCAGCGCAGAGTTTCTCACTCTTAAATGGGTGGTCTGTGACAAGTTTAGCCATTCGCTGAAAGGGCAATGTTTCACAACCTGGACAGATAATAATCCATTTACATACATCTTGACTAAGCCTAGGTTGGATGCATGTGAACAAAGATGGGTTTCAAAGCTCACAGCATACGATTTTGACCTGAACTATGTCCCTGGCACAAAGAACGTGGTTGCCGATGCACTAAGTAGAGAGCCATTTGTCCAGTCATGCATAGGCCACTGGCTTGTAACTGAACCTTATGCCTCATTACTGAACCAAGTAAGTGGAATGGTGGATAGGATGGTACAAGATCCTACTATGAAATCCTACTACTACTGTTGGTAACCCTTTAGATTGCAGCCTGCAACATACAACGTAATTACTCTGTAGTTATGGTGTAATCTTTTGTACTTTATTTCTTCTGCTTTTTTGTGCTGTTCCAATGCACTTAAAGGAAATAAACATGTGTATACCAAAACATTCGTAATTGCAACACTTTTCTGGGAGAAATGGTGCATTTTCTGGAAAAGTTCCAGGGGTGCCAATACTTTCGTCCATGACTGTACTTGTTAGCAAATGGCATTTCGAGAGTATCTAACTTGAGAGGGGGCCAAGATGGCGACAGTGTAAGATGCTCTTTTATGCAGCAGACCATCACTTAGTGCAAAAGTTGGATTTAATTACCCCCTTGATGTAAAATCAACTGAAAAAAAGCTGCCTGATTAAGAAGTGATTTCAGTGACAATTCTTAAATATGCTTCTGACCAAATTTCTGCTGCTTTTTTTCAGAAAATTGTGCTAGCTAACAAATCACTCTTGCCAGCTTAACATTAACTCAACTTTATGACTGCCTGGAAAGTTGAACGCAGTGGATAATGGTAATGAAATAAATGAGGAAGAAGATATGGAGACTGCAGTGGAGAGGGTAAAACGTACATGACTACATGAAAAAACCTGCAGTCAACAACTCAGCCGAGTATCAGTCTCTTGCAGATACACCTATCAACAGTCCTTGCAAGAAAATTATCTGGAGAGAGACCCTGGAGACCATAACAAATGCCATCCTGCTCACTGCAATCAACAAGATAGGTGAAAATCAAGACTTTTCTTGAGAAACTACAGTGTATTGAGAAATGTGTCAATGAGAACACCGATGCCATCCGCATTCTGTCCACTTCTGTTGGAGATGTGAGGGAGCAGGTGAGGGGTCTCACTACTAATGTGGTGGAGTTGGAGCAGAAGGTCCAATCTCCAGCGACAGAGAATAATGTGCTACGAGATCGGATAAATTAAATGGATGCCTACAAGAGAAGATGGAATTTGAAGATAACCAGTGTCCTGGAACAAGAAAGTGAAAATGTCAAGATGACCGTGATTGATCTACTGTCGAGAGTCTCACCAGGGATCAAGGATTCTCTTCAAAACTCTGTGGATGTGTGTAAGGGGCCGAGCTGGCAGGCAAGAGGAGTCATAGGCAGTTTTTCAAAAAAAAGAGGGTTTTATTAACCTAAAAACAGAAAAAAATGTTGCTGATCAGACCATTTTGAAACAAAGGGGGTAACACACAAACAACTCCTCCAAAGGTTAACTTATTTAAATATTAACCAAAACAAAAAGTACCAAACCCTAATATATTCTAAAGAAACAAACATAATAACTAAACTAAGAACTACATTCCCCCCCATGATGTGGAAGGCGTTTGGAGTCCAATTGGCCACTTCCTGTATTTAACAGCTCTGCTTTCCAGAGCGCATCTTTTGCTTAGGCCTGGCAAGATGTCCTCCAGCAGTGGCAACCAACAGCAGCACCCCCAGCACTGTTAAATTAAGAAATGAAAATTAGAATGAATTAAGACAATTTAACTAAAGATAGAGTGTTGACTGTACAAAAGTTAACTAAATGTGCGCTGACAATAGAGAACTAATGTACTGTCACAACTGCTAAATAAAGTGTAAGTATGATATATGAAACAAAACCTATGTGTCATGTCTCTTATTTGCTTAATGTGCCATGTGATGAACATAAAATGAAGTAAACTAAATTAGGACCAAATGAAATACAAATGTGAACTACACAGAAACTAAGGTGTGAGTGCCAGAGGGTTACCAACTTTTAAATCAGTTGTGTGGCTGCAAGTGCGGCCATCACAATGTGACACATTGACTTGGGCCCAATAAGGATAAGAGCGACAGAAGTGATACTAATACACAACCATGCCACATTATTGTACAGTTTCTATCACGCACAGACTGTAATCATGGGCAGATACTAAACACTCAGAAGTTCTGAAGCAAAAAAAAAAAAAGAGGACTTAACACAACACGTAAGAGATGCAAGAGCCAAGCTGTGGCCACTTGTGGAACAAGCGAGAAAAGAAAGGAAAAGCTGGCTGGTTAGTGGTCCATTCGCTATCATCGCTGGAAGGAGGATCACTGCACAAGATCACCACAGCACCAGGTGGTTCTGCAGTTACCTTACCCCATGCTAAGATTTCTACTTGATATACTATATTCTCTTCACTGAAGTTTCTGGATGATTTCTACTGTTTAGTGAATCATTAAATGGAAGTTAACTTTATCTCAAAAGAGAACCCCTTAGAGGAGGGTTGTTTATGTTCATTTGCTGAGGTTTGTGATGACTGAGGTCATTGTCAGTTTGTGGAGACGATGGGACTAACTAGCTATTTAGAGAGAAGGCACTGGACTTTTTCAGAAGGGTAAGCTATATTTTCTATTTCATTTTCTACATATATCTATTTTTTTTATTATTGGCAGGAGGCGGCAGTCACCTTCTATACAGTATTTGCCTCCTAGCCTGCAACTGATTCTCTGAAGATAACTCATTTTCTTTCCCAATGAGTCTGTTTATTGATTGACCTTAATTTTGTCCATTGAAAGAAGATTCTGAATTAATTCCTCTGTATTTGGGCTTAGCCAATGAAAGATACTATACCCCCTATTCCTTTTTTATGTTTTTGTTGGGGGGCAGTGCTCATTCATTTAAGCACTTTTTACTTTACTTTTTGTCTTTAGCCGTCAGGAAGTTTCGCCCCTAGATTTCCTTTATAATATTGGAGAAAATATCTCTCTGTTTGACAATACCATGCTTGAGTCTGCAGCATAATTTAATTCTCAATTTTTGCACTTTTTTCCACATTTTCCAAAGGTTACACACTTTCAAGTCCTACCTATAAGGTAACTTTGTTCTTTAGTGTGATGTCACAATTTTGTAATTAATAATTTTTGTAGTCGCCTATGTTGGGTCTCACCAGCCGACCACGTTTCAAGACTCTAAGAAACAAAAGGAGTCTTTAAGAAACACAACTTACTACAGCCCTTGGTTGTTTGCACCAGGTGTGAACACCACCCATGGACCCAGGCTAACAAAACCAAAGCTTCCCCTCTTCACACTTCTCTTTCTCCCACTGCTGCTGCAGAAGGCAGCAGCAGCTGCTCTCTTTCCCCTCACGGCTGCTGCAGGAGCAGCTCTGCTCCTCAGCTCTCTGCTCTCTCGTGTGGCCTGCTCACAGCAGACGCACACAGAACTCTCCTGAACAAGCAGCGATGCGAGAGCCTGCTTAGGATCCAGCAACAAAGGCAAGTTAGCATTGAGCTGCTAACTCTGACAACAAAAGGGATAATCAGCTGCCTCTTCAGTGACCTGGGCCATCTGACCTGCACAACTGGAGCACCAACTACCCAGCAAGGCCTGCATCCTTCAGCCTCGGAGTTAAACTCTTCTCAGCCTGACTCATCAACGGATTCGCCAGCTAAGAAGCAGTACACCACAAAGTATCTCTCTCCCTCCATGGATACAGTAACAACTGGGCATAGCCTAGCAACATATAGTGTAGCATAGCACGGCTAGACAAGACTGTTTAACAGAATCAATGTACTGTACATGTATTGACTTGGCTAATGTTATTCATTGAACTATTGTTGTGATGCCCTATTCATGGTCAGGTTATTGCATAGTCACACTGCTAAGTTAGTGTTAGCATGCTTAATACACGTTACATACAGTAACTAGGCTTTGCATGGAACTAACGTCTTCCTAACCTGGCACCTTTATCCTACACCAATTGGCCTTGAACACAGACCCACACAGTTAAGAGGTTTAAAACCCAACTTTGCACACTTGCACATGTGGCTTTTTGTCTCAGTCACCACGTGACTTCAGCCATCTTGCTATTGTCCCCCCCCACACACACATACATATCCACATCTGTATATAGGTACACGTAGTTAGATTCCATATTGTGTGTTTTTACTCTTTTAGTACATTTTAGCTAAGATTACAGATTGTGTGTTTTTGATCTTTTACTTTTTTTAAATAAATGCTTTTGGATATATATGTCTGTTTAATGTTGCACAAGAGTGAATTTTGCCAACCTCTGCTCTGCAAAGAAATCCAAAATCCTTCAACCTTAACTAGCTATTGATGATTGGTGATTTTGTTTATAGTTATTGAATTAATTATTAATCAAGGTTCCAAATTCATAGCTTAGTAAATTTTGAGACTGAATTTGGCTATCTTTTTCCCTGACCCCAGGGTGGTGCCCCGTTACTATTAATTCTCTTTAATAAGTTCTGTTGATTTTAATAATTAATAATTATCTTTGATAATCATTAATTATTGCTGATAGCCAGACTTGTAGCCAAGGCCTAACACCTATCCTTAATAGATGCAATCAGATTTGTACATCCAAACTCATCTGATTCATTTACATGGTTCAAGGCTGATTTATCTCAGAAATCTTGCATCGATCTCTGGTTTATCTCTGATTCTCTGGCACCCTCCTTACGCTCAAGCAAAATCTCTCCTGCTCCTCTAATGGACCATGCTGGAATTAATCTTGTCCTATCCAATGCAAAATCCAGTGAACAAAGAATTACAGGATATAGGATACTTAATTCTTCTTTCCTTCAACAATCCTCCTATTGTTTAGGCATTAAGGATATGAATGATATCTCCTCTATATCAAAGTGGGAATTGTTTAAATTTGAATGTAGAAAATTTTCCATCAAGTTTGGCAAACAATATTCAAAAAGTGATTAGACATTAGACATTTTAAAATTAAATTATATTTTATATATACCACTTCCTAATGATGAAGATAAAATAAAACTGCATTCTTTACAAGAGGAGCTGAATATGCTTTATATTGAAAAAGCAAAAGGGGCTTTTATCAGATCAAGGTCAAAATAGTTGGAATTGGGGGAAAAAAAATTCATCGTACTTTTATAGTTTGGAAAAAAGGCATGGGGAAACTAAAAAGATTTCTTCATTATATGTCAATAACACTTTACCACTGAAGAGAAAATAATCTCAACTTTTATTTCTAATTTTTACCAAAAATATATATACCTTTTCTTTTGATCCTCATTCTTGCAGCTCCTTCTTTGATAAAGTCTCAGTTCATTTATTCCTAAAATAACTCAAGAAAGTATTGAACTATGTGAAAGTCCTTTAACTATTAATTAACTTGATGCTGTTATTAAGAAAGCCCCCTCTAACAAAAATCCTGGACCTGATGGGTTGCCATTTGAATTTTATAGAACTTTTTGGGAGGACATTAAAGATATGATTTTGGCTGTTTTTAAAGAATGTATTGAGAATGGAGAGCTAACTGAATCAATGAAACAAGGCCTCATTGCTCTAATCCCTAAACCAAACAAAGATAGCTTATATTTAGATAATTGGTGCCCAATATCATTATTAAATTTGGATTATAAATTGTTTGCTTCACTTTATGCTAAAAGACTGAAACCCTGTCTGAACGAAATTATATCACCTACTCAATCTGTGTTTATGAACGACAGACACATAAGTAATAATATTCGTTTAATCCTAGGTATATTAGATTACTCGGATTTAATTAATGAAGAAGCAGTTATACTCTTTTTAGATTTTTACAAAGCTACCTTAATGTTTTTTTTACAAAGCCTTTGACACTGTGGAACACCCATTCATAAGTGAAGCTTTAATTCATTTTGGCTTTGGGGGAAATTTCAGAAAGATGGTTCACACACTATAAAAATATCAATAGCAGTGTCTCTCTAGTTAATGGTACTTCTCCTCGTTTTGATGTTAAACTGGGTATCAGACAGGGGTGCCTAATATCCCTGTTTTTATTTTGTGTAAGTGTGGTGGCTTAAGATTTCTCTTGTCCTGCAATTACAAGTGTGGTAAACTGCCCCTCAAACTTGCCAATTTTCACAAACAAGCACTTGAACCTTGGATGATTGCTTTCAAGTGTAATTTTTCTCCACATTCATGTATAATATGGAACAATCAGCATGTACTGTTCAGAAACAAGTCCATATATATAAAAGAATGATAAGGGTGTAGTCTTTGTTTTAGATGTACTCACTGATAGAGGCAACCTCTACAGATATGAAGACTTTGTTCAGAATAAGTATGGATATCTCTAGAAAAGAATATCACCGTGTTATAAAAAATATATCACCAAAATTGCTGTTCCTCATCAAAAGTGCATTGTTATATGGCCTTTGAGTGGAGAAATTCCCAAGCTCTTAGTTGGTGGGAAAGACCTATCGGATGGTATGTGTAATAATCATCATATAAGAAAAACACTGACCTCAGAACAGAGTTATTTTCCCAAAATGACTCTTTTATGGAAAGTAACTTTTTCAGAAATTTCAACAGAGAAAATTTGGTCAGACCCTGATAAATTCCTAATCCTAAATAAAATAAAATAAATTCACATGAAAATATTACACAGATACTACCCTTGCAATAAATTATTATATAAATTTAAAGCAGATATTTCTCCAGTATGCTCTTTCTGTAAAACAGAAACTGAATCCATTTCTCACTTATTCTATGAATGTACTTTCAAGAATTCTGGGCTGAAGTTGCTCTGTTGATCCATCAAAGCTTCAACAAATTGACTCCAATTTTAGAAGATATGGTCTTATTTCTGAACTACAGTAAAGACTCACAAGCTACTAACAATGCTCTCAAACTTATTTGTCTTGTCGGCAAATCTCACATCCATAAGGCTAGAGTGCTTCAAATCAATAACATCTGTCTATTCTGTATTGAACTACTTGACTCTGTTTCCAAGATAACAATAAACAAAAAAGCTATTAAAAACTTCTCAAATAATTGGGAAATTACTCTGTAATAAAAATAAATATTTTGCATAAAATATATTTAAGTTTACATCTCCCTTGTACAGTTTTATGTCTAGTTTGATTTTTGTGTTTTCTTTTCTTAATATGTTTCAATACTGGTTTCTCATATTTGAACATATTCGAAAGATGATAAATGATTGTTTAATGAATGTAATAATATGAAAGACATTTCGTACATTATCTAATTGCAATGTACGAAATGTTCAATTAAAAAAAAAAAAAAAAAGAGTATCTACTTTCCGTATCGTGACGTATTTCCGAGTGAAACGGGATAGACAGGCGGGACCATGGATGTATTATGAGAGCTTATAATACATCCATGGGCGGGACATAACGTTGGGAGGAATTTGATTTGAACGTTGAAAAGAGGGAGTGTCATAATGAATCTGCTCTGTGCCGCTAAAAGTTGAAGATTGATTGATGGGTGGATATCATGATATTATTGGTTGAATTGGTTGGTTCAAGCCTACGTAGCACACGTCATATTTTGTTTTACAGGAAGAAAACATGATTGGATTTTGATATAAGAATACAAAGAAATTGATTTTTTTTTGTATTTTTGGCATATATTGTTAAATATGTGCACAATATGACCGGGTATGTGATCTAAAAGGGTTAAAAGGGCATTTTTCATTTAGTATCGACTTTAAAAACCAAAAACACGCAAGCTGTTTTGGTTGCTTAGTAACGGCAGACGCGACGCAACCTACCATTTTTTTGGCTAAAAGGATGAAAGGCTGGCGTTTTCCACACGTTTTTGGTTTTTAGACGCAACATCTGAACGGCCCCACAGTCCGCATCACCCTTCACAGTGTGTGTGTGTGTGTGTGTGTGTGTGTGTGTGTGTGTGTGTGTGTGTGTGTGTGTGTGTGTGTGTGTGTCGTTGCCCCGGTGATGCGTCTCTATCCAGTTTAGTTTCAACCGTACTTCTCATTCTCGGCCTGTGATTGGCTGTAAGGCGTTACCCTCTGCCTGTGACTGGCTAGGTCAACTGTCTGTTAGTTAGCTGTGTATATTTAGCTGATTGCATTATCGGATCAGATTTAACCTGCACTCCAACAATACAGAGTTAAGTACATATACTTTATGCTATTTTCAGGCGAACATTAGCTGGCAGTGTAGTAAGCTAATCAGTGAAGCAAACATAAACGGCAGCTTTGTTATTTCAGCAGATCCGGTTTTTCTTTAAGGAACGAAAACAGACGATTTCTGAAATGTCTTCAGACGAAGACAGGGCCAAGGAAATTTTGAAGGGCTTCAAACTGTATCCTTTTTGCTGTTGAGGCGGTTTGGTGATGTTCTGCTATTGTTAGACACACTAATTATAAGGTTTAGTGCCTTTTCAGTTTATTGCGAGATAACGGTAGCAAGATGGTAGTGCTGTCGAGTCTAATGGTACAGGAAGGTTAGCTGTTGTGGCCAACCTGTTTCACCTCTCATTTGATAACGTTAGCTACATAGTTGACGTTATGAGCTGTCTTTATTTGATGTGACAAAATGAAAATGTTACCGTAGTTACGAAGCTAGCTAGTTCGCATCTGAATGTCGGCTGGCCAGCTAAATGCTTGGCCTTGCCCTGTGGCTAACTTGCTTGGCTAACTGCTCAGTGTGCTGATGGAGATCATGTTAGATTGACGCAGGTGGCTGTCAGATACCGGCTGTCCTTTGTCAAACTTTTACTTCCCATTAGCAAGCTCTTAGCATAAAGTTAAAAGCAGAACCAGTGTTAAATACTTAGCTTGTTATTTGGTTTTGCTGTATGATAACTATGTTGGCTACATATTGGGAGTTGTGCTGATGTGTTGCTGATCATAACAGTGTATTTTAAAGGTGTTATCCAAACTGTCGACCATTTCCAATAGAGTTTTAAGATTTAGAATGTATTTCATTCCATCGCAGTGAGCCCAACATCTGCTGTCAGAGTTGTGTTATTACAATGCAGTGAGTTTTCAAATCAGTCTGCAGCGATTTGATAATAGTCACTTGTTTTGAACAAAGTGAAATTACAGTCACAGACACAAGTGAATTTATGTTTTTATATTATCTATGTCAATAGTTTCTATTATGTATATTCTCAAACACACACACACTTTTATTTTTAATTTAGTTTTGGCATTTGCCTTTATTAGATAGTAAACAGATGAGATGCTGACAGAAAATATGGGGAGAGCAATTTGTGTTTGTAGGGTGCGCATCCTTGACCACTAGGTTAATGGTATTAAGGTAAGATCATCTGCAAAATACTTGAATCATGTATGTCTGTAAGCCTTGTTGAACATTTCCTTCTCTGCTCAAGACAGGTCATGAGTTCCTCTGTTTCAGTAGTCCAAAAGAAAAACTGTTCAAAGTAATCATGGCAGCTTGTTTTAAACAGACTTATAGCTTCTGGAACTAAACACTTGGGTAGGCCATCTCAGATTAGATTGGCAGCGGAGATCTTAAACTAATGGTGTTGTTAATCTACACTGAATTTGTTAAAATTAATTTGAATACTTTCACTTTTTCACTACTTTAAGTTCACAACCTATGTGTTTTGGAGTAAATGACAACAGAAAACATGTATTAGCCATCCACTTTTCCCATCAAGCTGGCTATTCACTTTTATGGGACACTCTCTGCACTGTCACCTTATCATTCATTCACCTTATCACTTTTCTTGACATTGGAGCATTTATTTTCTCAATAATTGATCTGGCCCCTGTTTGCCAAAAGAATCTTAAGGCAAAGATATCTTAGTCCCATTGTAAGTCTATCTAAGACCCTAGGTCCACAGGAATCCTAATAAACTAAACTAAGATCATCCTACAAGGTGCTTTTGTCTTCTTGACAGTGGCTTCTTTACCCTTCTTGTCAGCAGACTATCATGCAGTCTAATGTTGATAGTGCAGAACTACTTGATATTTGTTTGTAGAGTAAACCAGAGTTGTTGTCGTTAAGACACACCACAAACAGTACAAGTGTTGTACCACCTCCAGCACATGTCATTAGTTGTCACTGTGGTGGGGAATATGGGTTACTGTTATATTTAAGAGGGAGTAACCAATAGAATAATGGTATTTGGTCAAACAAAAAGTAAATCAAATGAATACAATAAAAGAACAAAATAGAAAAAACAAACTAAAATTTCAAAGAAAAGAGTATAGGCTGAAGCCACTTATTGGGTAACCTATGAGGCCATAAGGCCAGTCCTTCTTACTGGGCACTTACTCAGGCACCAGTATATATATCTGGTAAAGAAGTGACTGGGCCTTGCCTTTCTGTAAAATAATATAAAGGACATCAGAACCAAAATGAACTATATTACAATTAAATATGGTTCACATACATTTTTCTGCGTCACATTGATGTGTTTAAATTTGTTCTTGTGGCCATTTAATTTTTTGCTTTTGGTCCAGTTGACACATGAGGTGGGAAATTCAAATTCATACAGGTTGGCAATGGCACTATGTGGTGATGTCAGCTCAGAGTGGACAAGTGAGAAGACAATACCTGAGTGGTTCACAGTAAACAAACAAAACAGCCGAATTTACTGCCAAGCTTCCTAAAATAACATCTAATGTACATTTCAAATAACAAAACAACAAATTCTGTCATTGTTGAATATTGTAGCCTGTCAAGAGTTTGGAGCAGCCTGTCAGTGGATCAATGAAGGCCTGCAAGTTCAGCACCTTGGACAGTGGTTGTACACACTTAAGCCCAAATGATACTTTCCACATGTTTGAGGGTCTGCATGACATATATTTCTATCCATATCATAAATTTGTGAATGTGCAGACCATATGTGTCAACAAAAATACATGAACACATCTGTAGACATATGCAGACACCTAATGTAGTATAAACAGAGCCACTTGAGCAGCTGATTGTTTCTGTGTCCAGGAGTATATCTGGCCCTTTAAGATGATCCACCTGTGCTGAACAGAAAAGCAGAAGGATGATACAGACTATAGGCTGATCTATTGATCATCGTCAACCTTTATCACAGCTGAACATAATGGTATTTTACATAAGTAAAGTTTTCAGTCCACTTCAGCCTTATTGTGATCCAGAAGCCTCCAGACAGACATTAAGTCACATTAACTTGAACCCTTGCTGGAAAATATAATCCCAAGGCAAAAAGTAGTTCTAATAGCTTGAAGTCAGCTCATTAACAACATGTTGTTATCATAGTGGTCTGTTAAAAGTTGTTGTTCTTTAGAAATGATAATTCACTGTGAACTTCCTTTCTAATATAATATTGTGGTGGAAAAGCAGCTGGCTTGGGATGCGTGCAGATCTGAATGAAGGCTTCAGATTAATATCCAGATTTATTCAGTCCATTCTCTAGTATACTCAATGAGTGATTCTGTTGCTTGCGAGAAACATCTCGGGGAGGGGGGGGGGGGGGGGAGGCCTACTCAAGGCAAGTTGTGGGTGGCTAGGGAGGCATGTTAGTTAGAACATGGATTTGTGTCATATGTCATAACATCCAACATCGCTGGCTAATTTTCCATCCAAATGCCAAGCACACTGGAGCTTTGTATCTGGGATGTAATTGTGTGTGAGTGGAGCCAACATAGCAAGTCGATGCTTTCCACATCACTGCCCAGACCAAGTCTTCATGTGACCATATAGGACTAAATTAGCCCCAGTAATACCTTCTAGAATAAGCAGCAGAGCACTGCAGCACGTTACACTTACTGCAGCCAAAGGCCCAGTGCTGTCTAGCCAGTAAAAAACATGACCATATAACCTAACCTGATCTTGGATCAGCTGTTATTTAACTATGTATGAAATTTGTCACCCTTACTTATCCCAGTCTATACAAAAGATGAAGCAGTGAGATTTTTTGTATGTTTCTTGGTAAGGTCAGGCCTTTTGCTGTAGTGTGGTAATACCTAAATCCATGATTTAGAGGAACGGGGATTTACTGCTTTCTGTCCATACAGCCTTGTCAAAGCAACCGTCTGTTGTTGATCATGAAGAATAAGAACAAGAACATAACAATAAGAATATAAAACTACCTGCTTTAAAGTGACTTGGTTGGTTGGTCCATGTTTCTCAACAGCAAAGCATAGAGAACATCTCAAACATGCACACACAAGCAGTAGCATCTGCTGTAGTCAGTTATTTGTAGTCTCACATATTCAAACCCAAAGTCTGGCTGAATTTATTGTCATTCTCAGATAGTTGAGAAAATATGGGGAGAGGTATGCAGTCCAAAACTCAGCAACAGGTGATGGAGCAAAGAAGAAATTTCTAGGAAAAAAATAGTACAATCCACACACTGTTTTGCTACTACAAAAATCTAAACCTTCTTATCGAAACAGATCTGGCTCTGAACTTCACTTGTTTGACCCTCTGATATGATGTGATTTTAATGGAGAAACAATTTTTCAATTAACTGGTTAATTAACTGATTGATAGAAAAATAATGAATGGCAGTTATTTATTAATAATTTATAAAGTGAAAACACCAAACATTTGCAACACAAAATCTTTTGAAAAGTAGTCAATAATTGAGTTAGTATTGAGTTAAGGTTGGGGTTAGGGTTTGGTTGATATACAGCAGTTCTGTCTGCCAATACTTAGAGCTATTAACCTGTCTTTAAAAATAAATGCAGACTAAATGGTAACAGGAGCTTTTCACTGGGGGCTCATTAACTGTGTGTGTGTGTGTGTGTGTGTGTGTGTGTGTGTGTGTGTGTGTGTGTGTGTGTGTGTGTGTGTGTGTGTGTGTGTGTGTGTGTGTGTGTGTGTGTGTGTGTGTGTGTGTGTGTGTTATCACAGATTTATGCAGGCACCCTGGTGGTTTACACGCATACAGCCAGCAGCAGTCCCTGGGGAGGTTATGGTTCAACCTGTTGTTGGAGCTGAAATCATATATATCATCATGTAAGATTTTCTTTAGTTTCTGAGGAAGTGATTTGGGGGAGAATGGAGAAAAAAGCCAGACACTATCAGATGTGAACAGCACATGTGGGTTATGATTGTTCCTTCCTAAAGCTGAACAAGTGCTCCACTGCTTTTGTTGGTGTCACATAATGGACATCCTGCTAAAATTATGTATGTTTTTTCTCTCTCTTCTTTTTTTGTTAACAGTGACACATGTTTTGAGATTAGAGTAGTTTGACCTGGTGAAGTGCATCAATGAAAACATTGCAATGTGGCTTGGATTATTCTGGAAGGTGTGGAGGATGATGAGTTTGATGCAGGAGATTGGATTTAGTTAGACTTGAGAGGATTAGAGAAACCATTCAACTCAGCACACTTTACTAGAAAGCCAGAGGAAAAGGTGGGGGATGGTGGAGCTCTGCTGTCAGTGGGATCCGATCCATAAGTATTTCTGAAGGCCAGTACAGCACCAGTGTTTAATAACAGTATAATATGATGGTTTTCATTCCCCTCAAAACTCTACATTTAATTTGAAATTGTGAATTTATTTCTTTTTTTTGCCAATTTGTTTTTTCTTTTTTTGAAAAGCCCCTAAAGAAGCACTCCACTGAGAGCCTCACTAATTTAACTATTTTAGGATTTGCTACTCCATAATTCCACTAAAAGTAAATATTGTCTACATATAAATATACTAGACAATTGAGAAGGTTTTTTGAAATTGTCATTACATCAACTGAATCATGGAACTGCAAGAATTTTGAGTGAAGAGGCTTTTTAGGCTTTTGTTCTGTTGATTGATGATGATTTTTATTATTGAGAAAAATATAAAATATTTAAAAAGCACAAATGATTTTGTATTCTTCCTTTCTTTAATCTTCCCTTTTAGAACAATTATGATCCTGGCTGTTTTACATAGCTCAGGAACTGTTGGTGATTGTTGTTGCTTTTATACCTGTCCCTTTTCAGTTAGTTTAGTTTATTTAAGAAACAAAATGAATTAAAGAAATTAAACATTTAAAGGTCTTAATAGTTTGAGATAGAAATTAAAAATGTACATATACCATACAAGACATTTTTGGATGTGTTGACTAGATTTTTTTCTGTGGACATTGATGTGGATGGAAAAAAACTTAAGTCTTGCAGAAAGTAAGACAAATAAAATAAACCAATCTGTAGCCTAATTATTGTATATTACATGTTACTGGTGAAGATGCTGGACATTATTACAGTGGCACTTACAACAGCTTTTCTTCAACCATAACTTATCCTGTACAAACCTGAATCCTTTTTTAAAAATGTCCTGATCAGCTGTATTTATGACTTAGTAAGAGTCCCTAAATGTACCAGTTCCACCAGAAAGGTGATGGGCAAAAGAAATGGTGTCCTTTCATGTGCGCTATGTGTTTTGAGACAGTTGATGGTGGTGGTGATGAGGGAGGATGAAGGGCCTCACAGATGGTGTGGAGTCAAGTGTATGTGACACTAAGTAGTTTCTGAGTGTGACAGGATGCTGAGTGGAGAATCTTCTAGAACAGAGGGCTGTGGGATGATTGTTCTTTACTGGTGTTCATCTGTCTGATATCAAAAGATAAAATTTGGCTTTCACAGCATTAGGTAGCATCAGTGTGCACTACTGTCTACCATAGTGTCTTTTGATTCTACCACTAGCAATCATCAAAGTCAGATATTTTTCAAATCCTACACATGCTTTAAATTAATTTATGTGGTTGCTGGTGTGTTAAACCTACACACAGGTCCTCTTTATAATTGTACTAATTTTATTTTACATAGCTCATAACATAACAAAAAGACATGGACGGTGTCAGAACATACAGACATTAAGACAAGACAGCAAAACAGTTTACATTGAACTGGGAGGCAGAGTTTGACGAGTTGAGGTAATGTTTGTGACATGACATCTAGGGTTGGGTAAAGTATGTTTGTAAAGGGGAAGACTTGAGAATTGTACTCAAGTCTTACCCTTTACACACAAACGAAACAAACCAGCAACACGCTGACCAAGTTAGAATTCCAAGCTAAACTGAAGACAGTCAGAAGCAGTGCCAAAATGGCATGGTCTAATGATTAGTACAGTGCTGCAAAGGCCTGCCATTTTATCCTTAGTTCGGCCCTAAGCCAGAGTTTGAACATCAAAATGGATCCAACTATGCTATGTTATCCAACTATGCTATGTTGTCTAATTGACAACATAGCAATAATGAGGAGAAAGCATTGATTTGGCATCACAGAGGATAACATCCTTGATTTTCACAGCCAGGCACCTCCTGAGACACAGCCGCTGGTAGAGCAGCTTGTCCACTAATTAGAAGGTTAGTGGTTCGATCCCTGACTCCTCTTGTCCACATGTTGAAGTGGGCTCGGGCAAGATACTGAACCTCAAAATTGCTCCTGCTTGTTATGGCAGCACATTGCATGGTAGCTTGCTGCCATCAGTGTGTGAGTGTGTGTGTGTGAATGTGAGTGTGAATGGGTGATTGAGCAGTAAGCTTGCTGCGGTAGTCAGTGTTAACGGTGTTACATGGTGTTGGGGCATACTCGATTACATTACTTGCCCACCGCTCATAACTTAATCTTGCTTTTTTAAAATGGAAATAAACCCCATTTAGTTAATTTTTGCGTATCAGCAAAAAACTCTAATTTGTAAAATACTAAGTGTTTTATCAATACTTGGTTGGGCGATGGACACTACAATTATTAACTCAAAGTGTCTGCTCCATGACCGTCCGTCTGTTGTTAACACACATAGCTGTTAGCGAGCAGCTGCTCTCATGTCTCCACGGGTCTCGGTGCTTGTTTTCGTTTTTGTAGCCGTTTTTAGGTCGCTGATTTTAACTACATGTTTGTGTGCACATTAGGCTAGCTTGCATGTCCTGGGTTCATTGGTCCTTTTTCTTAATTCAAGTTTTATATATACGTACATATGTTTGTTTGTTTTTTTGGTTCTATGTGTTTTTTATTTATAGTAATTTATAATTATTAAATTCCCAGTGAAGTTTACTGTTTCAGTGCACTGATGTTGTTTTATACAATAAATTTTATTGTTAAACTGTAAAATATCATGCCTCCATTACATATCTTTGTCACAGGTGTTTGATAACCACGTTTGAAGGATCATTGCAAAAATTGTGTGTTTATGTACAGTACAGGCCAAAAGTTTGGACACACCTTCTCATTCAATGTGTTTTTTTTTATTTTCATGACTATTTACATTGTAGATTCTCACTGAAGGCATCAAAACTATGAATGAACACATGTGGAGTTATGTACTTAACAAAAAAAGGTGAAATAACTGAAAACATGTTTTATATTCTAGTTTCTTCAAAATAGCCACCCTTTGCTCTGATTACTGCTTTGCACACTCTTGGCATTCTCTCAATGACCTTCAAGAGGTAGTCACCTGAAATGGTTTTCCAACAGTCTTGAAGGAGTTCCCAGAGGTGTTTAGCACTTGTTGGCCCCTTTGCCTTCACTCTGCGGTCCAGCTCACCCCAAACCATCTCGATTGGGTTCAGGTCGGGTGACTGTGGAGGCCAGGTCATCTGCCGCAGCACTCCATCACTCTCCTTCTTGGTCAAATAGCCCTTACACAGCCTGGAGGTGTGTTTGGGGTCATTGTCCTGTTTAAAAATAAATGATTGTCCAACTAAACGCAAACCGGATGGGATGGCATGTCGCTGCAGGATGCTGTGGTAGCCATGCTGGTTCAGTGTGCCTTCAATTTTGAATAAATCCCCAACAGTGTCACCAGCAAAACACCCCCACACCATCACACCTCCTCCTCCATGCTTCACAGTGGGAACCAGGCATGTGGAATCCATCCGTTCACCTTTTCTGCGTCTCACAAAAACACAGCGGTTGGAACCAAAGATCTCAAATTTGGACTCATCAGACCAAAGCACAGATTTCCACTGGTCCATTCCTTGTGTTTCTTGGCCCAAACAAATCTCTTCTGCTTGTTGCCTCTCCTTAGCAGTGGTTTCCTAGCAGCTATTTGACCATGAAGGCCTGATTCATGCAGTCTCCTCTTAACAGTTGTTCTAGAGATGGGTCTGCTGCTAGAACTCTGTGTGGCATTCATCTGGTCTCTGATCTGAGCTGCTGTTAACTTGTGATTTCTGAGGCTGGTGACTCGGATGAACTTGTCCTCAAAAGCAGAGGTGACTCTTGGTCTTCCTTTCCTGGGTCGGTCCTCATGTGTGCCAGTTTCGTTGTAGCACTTGATGGTTTTTGCTACTCCACTTGGGGACACATTTAAAGTTTTTGCAATTTTCCGGACTGACTGACCATCATTTCTTAAAGTAATGATGGCCACCTTTTTTTTCTTTAGTTAGCTGATTGGTTCTTGCCATAATATGAATTTTAACAGTTGTCCAATAGGGCTGTCGGCTGTGTAGTAAACCGACTTCTGCACAACACAACTGATGGTCCCAACCCCATTGATAAAGCAAGAAATTCCACTAATTAACCCTGATAAGGCCCACCTATGAAGTGAAAACCATTTCAGGTGACTACCTCTTGAAGCTCATCGAGAGAATGCCAAGAGTGTGCAAAGCAGTAATCAGAGCAAAGGGTGGCTATTTTGAAGAAACTAGAATATAAAACATGTTTTCAGTTATTTCACCTTTTCTTGTTAAGTACATAACTCCACATGTGTTCATTCATAGTTTCAGTGAGAATCTACAATGTAAATAGTCATGAAAATAAAGAAAACGCATTGAATGAGAAGGTGTGTCCAAACTATATACCTGTACTGTATATATTCTGTGTATATATAAGATTATCGGCCAATATATCGATATTTTTACTCCCTAATATCATTATCAGCCCCCAAAATCCAGTATCGGTCAGTATCGGTGTACGTTGGCTTCTCTGCCACCTGCAGTTACCTATAACACCCTGCTCTGCGTAGGTTCGCTGAGATGTTTACGTGTATCTTAAGCATAATTCCAGCATAAAGTGCTGCTCACGTTATGCTTTCTAGTCACAGCACCCATCTCTCCTTGGTGTAAAGTGCCTCACACACTTTCAGGGTAAAGCAATGGTCAGACCAGTGTGTCCTTGTCTTTATTTTGCCTTAAGAGAGTCACTCCTTAAATTACGTATACTTTGCATGAAACTTCCCTTTCCCTAGTTTCCACAGTCAAAAAGGTGTGTTGATTGATCAGTAGCAGTAATTTTATGCATGCTGGTGCATTGGTGTCCCCACAGAAATTTAGTAAATATGGCCAAGGTGTGTTCTTTTGTAGGATTATTGTGATGACACAGCATTAGAAGCTGTTACATACAGTGGAATCACTGACTAGGTCCTTAACGTCTGTGATTGATGGTTGTATTGTGTTTATTGTGGAGGTCAGGAACAGCTGACCAACTGACAGACTGATGGGACAGCTAGCAGCCAGCATCATTTACAAAAAGCCTTTTTCAGCTTCCTCTCTTTCTCTTACACACTGTTGTCTCTAGGTCACCTAATCTTTTTGTAATCTTTTCATTCACCCTTCATTCAGTTTGAACAATGTAAGCATATTATTGCTGGAATTTTGGCTAGTGTTGTGCTTCCAGGTATCCAAGTCAAGTAGCCTTTTTGCAAATATAAGGCCTTTGGATCTGGATCAGAATCAGGTTTATTGGCCATGTATGTTTTTGCATACAAGGAATTTGACTCTGGTTTCTAGTAGCTCTCAGTGTACTTACACGCAGTTCCATGAACAATGTCTATGAAGATACATGGTAAGCTTAGGCAGTATCTATTTTGTCATACCTTCATACCTTCCTGGCATTTCACCGGGGTATATGGTATATGAAGGTATTTGTGTAAAAAAACAAAAAAAAAACAAAACGTAAAAGCTGAGCTGCTGGTGATAGAATTCACTGTGGCATGTATGACATTATCTAGCCTACAATGCTGTGTGTCTAATAGAGCTGCGTGGTATTGATTTTTTTTCCTTACCACACAAATTAGCAAACCGTTTGCCTGTTATAAAATAATAGGTTCCTAAATACCGTATTGGCCCGAATATAAGGTGACCCTGATTATAAGACAACCCCCCCCCCCTCCTTTTCCAACACCTGTTTTTGGAAAAATTCTTTTTTAATGTAACTTACATCACCGTGTTACATACTCACACACTCTCCTACCTTGGAAGCGGTCAAAAATTATTTTCTCCAGCAGTTAGCATTTATAAGGCTGCCTGTTTGTCTTTTTGAGCTCCTTATCATCTGTGATATTGGTGGTGGTATTTGGCAGTTTGACATATTCCGTTTCTGCAATAGAGATGTCGAAAGACGCTTTGGACTCATTTTCACTCGTCATGAATTTATTTCCTCCGTGGCAGAAAAGCATGTTACACGAGCCTTCAGAAACTCCTGTAGGTTAAACTGGACTAACGAAACACTTTGAGGGCTGACTGACTCAAACACACTCACTATAAACAGACTTTAAAACACTCGCTAGCCTAGCAACATTAAGGCTACAACCTATAATGCAACCCAAAGGATATCTGATGTTGCAAACACATAATTGTCTAGAGGAGCATCTGTATTTTTGATGGTATTGAAAATCATACTTTTCGGATTTCTAAATACCGTAATACCTTGATACCGCCCAAGCCTAATACATGGACGTAAAGCCAAAACAAACACAACAAAACTGAACATAAACGTATAACTATTATGTGCAACACACACACACGCATTATACAGTACCAGTCAAAAGTTTGGACACACTTTCTCATTCAAGTAAATGGGAGAGTGTGTCCAAACCTTTGACTGGTACTGTAAATACAGTTTGAACCTGAATTTATGTTTTAGCCCAGGCCATGTAGTGCTCCATAAGTCAAATGCAGACCTGGTGCTTAGCAGAGCGTGATCTTTGATACTGCGAAATAAATTAACTCACTAAATGACTTTCACACCTTTTTACAGTCAGCCACTGCTTTATATATGTAAATGATGACAAATTTGTACAAATAAGAATTTTGTTACTGTTCTATCTTGGTTGGCTATAAAATGTATTGAAAGCGAAAGTTCTTCATAATACGAAATATAATATATGAAGAAATCCTGTTTTGGAAAACAATTTAGGGATGTGTTTTCTTATTTAGCTACACAAATCAATGTATTGTAGATGACTGTCCTGTAATATGTCCAATATTCCAGAATCACTTGTATAGTGATGACATTATTACTGTATCATGGGCAGCATGTCATGATAGAATTGCTTTGTGAGTTAACCTGTGATTGTCGGCCTTAATCTTCACCCTTTCCCTGTTGACCTAAACAGAGGTTCTTAACCTGCTTTCCTCTTCCATCTGAACAATTATGAGCTGATTAATACTTCTCCATAACCTCGTCTTACCTGTAACTGACTTCTCTGTTACAAATCTTTGTTTATCCAGTCTATATTTCGTCTGTGATTCCTTCACAGCCCTAGCCTATCTGGAAATGTACAGTATACTGTTGTTTGTAATGCTTGTTCATTAGATATCTTGACTACAGCCATTTTATAGGAGAAATAAAAGCATTTTTTCAGATTGGATACGATGAAATTTGTTGCTATTATTGTTAAATTGTCAAGTGATTGTTACTGCAGGTGGTAATAGATATTGCTACACCTGCATTAAAGGCAAATAGGTCTCATATTACCTGTAGGGTTTAGAATATTTCATGGCTATTTCAGTTCAGTTAATTTTGTATATGCTTTAGTTTCACTATTGTCACTTAACCTTTTCGTCCCAGAAACTGGATGAATCTTCGAGATGCAGAAACAGGCAAAGTTCTGTGGCAGGGAACTGAGGACCTCTCTGTACCAGGAGTAGAACATGAAGGTACATTTATACAATAAACATAAGATTTGACACACATAGGCTATAGTATATGTATTGGAGCAGATTTTTTTTTAAATTTTTTATTTATTTCACTATTATGGCCAATTTTTGCAGATTTTGTTCTTTTTTTTTTCCATCAGTTCAAATAACATTTGCTCATCAGCTACAGTATATTGCTGAGATCTGTGAATGCAGGGACTCTGCAAGACATAGCTTTACAATGAATTGCAGGGGGCAACTGCACAATCTATCAGACAGGAATTAAATGAGACCAATTTATCCCAGTTATTTAGAAGTGACAATAACAATGGATGTTATCACACAATCATTATAAGGTATTTCATTTCATTTATTTATTTATATAGGACAACATACATTAATTAACAATTCTGTAAATGTGCCAGTGTTGGCTAGCTGGCTCTTTTTCACCTGCAGTCCTTTGGAGATGTAATAGCATTATTAGCCAAACTTTCTGTTTAAACTTCAACTGAATTTGCAGGATATACTTTCTGGTTCATCTTTCACCACCACTATTTTTTTTTTCCAAGGGTTCAATTGTAGGATTGAATAGAAAAGGAGGCAGGCAGTAACCCTAGCATGTGCCTCTGTGCAACGGGAAATACTTGAAGAAAGTTAGATTTGTATGCAGTGAGGCATTGGGATGCAAATTCTATTTTAAGCTTGTCCAATATATTAACACAGATAACAGCAGTGGGTCATAATGCCAGGTTCTTTGGGACTGCTGGGAAATTGCAGGTCTCACAGAGCAGGGCTGTGGTCTGAAATTACTATACTGCCAAATTGGAACTAGGGGACAAAAAGGTGGAGTCTCTCAATAAGTAAGAAAAAAAAAGGACTGTGGAGAAGAAAGAATATTGTTTAGTGGAAGGGTTGGATCTTCTCTGTGGATCAAATAATTTATGTTTGTATGAACAATGAAGCTCCTGTTTTGTATACAATATTCATAGTTTAGGGGTTGGATCTGTCCCATGTTGCATCACAAAGGCAATTGAAATCTCCTAAAAATAAACAGCGAGTATTGGGGTCAGGAAGTGTTTCTGTTCAGGTAAAGAATTGTGGATTGTCGAAGTTATGTACATACACATTGACTAAGGATACTTACACGCTCAAAAGCTTCCCAAGCAACATATCCACCATGGTGTTATCTACTAGCACCGTACTTGGTACAGTTGGTAGTATAGCTGCACTTTGCGCTATAATTTTGAGGGATCCATCCACCCTTCAATTTCATGTGTTCAGTGGTTTTCTTTAAAAAACCACTGCACTAACCTCTTCTAACTCAAAACAACTGCACATAGGTGCAGAACAGGGTTACTACTCAAGAGCTTACCTCCACAGAACATGAACTAACAATGTGTAAAGTGCAAGATCGGTTTTTCTTGGCAGGCTAGGGGGAAAAAATATTAATAACAACAGGAGAAAAGGAGCAACAAGTGGGTAAATAATGGGGCCACTGGCTGCTTGAGCAGTTTCAGCCCATCTACCTTGACTAGGTGTTTGGTTCTGGCCAGGTGCTGGATATGTGCACAAATGTGGTAGTAGTGCAAGCGGGTGATGATGGATCATGGGGAATCTCCGTCAGGTTGTAGGGCCCTGGCCTTCTTCAGATCGAATGTTCTCTGCACCAGGCTGGAAACAGAAGTTGTAGTGCAACTGTCCTGCGTCCCTGGTACACCAATAATCCTGACATTCTTCCTCGACTTCGTCTCGAGATCTGCACATTTGTTTTGTAGAAACACATTCTGAGCAGCTAATTACTTGACCTTGTGTTGCAGTGCGATAATATCATCCGTGCAGGAGGACAGGCAGTGATCCATCTCTCCATTGCTGCTAATGGTGTTGGTGTTAACTCTTTTATCTCCACAGCTTTAATGCCATTCCCAAAAGTTGCTTGTTTTCTGGCCCTGACCTCTTTGCAAGATGCATCTACTCTATAGTTGGCTCAGCAGCATCCCCCTCATCCACTATTCTTGGATTCAAAGGATTATTCATGACATACACAAACAGTATATTTTGTAAAATGCTATGCAAAGTGTGAAAAATTACAATTAGAAAAAAGAAAAAGGATAATATAGTAACACACTTCCGTCTGCACACCATCTCCACATCAATACTAACAAACAGCACAGCAGAGCTGAAGCAGACCTGTGAGGAAAAATGTAATGTGTGCAATCTTATCAGTCTGGTAAAACGCAACTCTCTCTCTCACTGGACATTATGACTCAGCGCCCATAAACTAGCCGCATTTCAGTAGGTTGAATAGCTAATGTTAGTATAGCAAGTCATTGCCACAGTGGCTAGAGCCAAACGTACAAGGAGCCTGGTTCTCTGGTCCTGCCATGACTTCTGTGTCTGTTTGACCAGTAAAAATGTGTTTTCTTGTGATTTATCAGAATAAGTCTGCTAATAAAGACAGGAAAGCAGTGGTGTGTTCACAGTGCCCTCTGAAAAATGGCAATAATCACAGTAATGACTGTAATGGAAATGGTTGGGAGTATCATTACCATCAGAATGTTTCACCACAGTGTATAGTAAAAACAGTATACTGGCACATCTCTAGTTCACACTAGTGCAAATATGCAAAAGTACAAGGCAATACAAAGGATTTACAGAGGACTATATGCTGGGCAAGGTCGATGATATACAGAGGTCATCATGCACACAGTTTTACAATGCAATGGACATTTTGAGTGCATGCACATATACAGTACAGGCCAAAAGTTTGGACACACCTTCTCATTCAATGCGTTTTCTTTATTTTCATGACTATTTACATTGTAGATTCTCACTAAAGGCATCAAAACTATGAATGAACACATGTGGAGTTATGTACTTAACAAAAAAAGGTGAAATAACTGAAAACATGTTTTATATTCTAGTTTCTTCAAAATAGCCACCCTTTGCTCTGATTACTGCTTTGCACACTCTTGGCATTCTCTCGATGAGCTTCAAGAGGTACTCACCTGAAATGGTTTTCCAACAGTCTTGAAGGAGTTCCCAGAGGTGTTTAGCACTTGTTGGCCCCTTTGCCTGAGGTGAGTGAGTGTGCAAAGCAGTAATCAGAGCAAAGGGTGGCTATTATGAAGAAACTAGAATATAAAACATGTTTTCAGTTATTTCACCTTTTTTGTTAAGTACATAACCCCACATGTGTTCATTCATAGTTTTGATGCCTTCAGTGAGAATCTACAATGTAAATAGTCATGAAAATAAAGAAAACACATTGAATGAGAAGGTGTGTCCAGACTTTTGGCCTGTACTGTATCTTACTTCCAAGTCAGTGGTTGAGATCGTCGGCCAAAAAGTCGATGTCTGTTTGCCTCTTTTAGCACTCACCTGTGAATTTGCCATGCCATATCTCAGCAAGGAGCTGTTGTTGTAGCTCACCATAACTGCTTAGAATAATGCCTAACAATGAACATAAGACTTTATGTATTGTACATAAAAAGTGGTTTCTCCCTGTCTCTCCAGCTCGCGTCCCAAAGAAGATCCTGAAGTGTAAAGCAGTGTCCAGAGAACTGAACTTTTCCTCCTCAGAGAAACTGGAGAAGTTCAGACTGGAGCAGAAAGTTTTCTTCAAAGGACAGTGTCTAGAAGGTAATACTACTTACAGGGACAAATACCTCAAGGTCAGTTAAAGATACACTGTTGAATTTTTGACCACTAGTAGCACTATGAGCTATGTTTAAATGTGTGGGTCCCCATTTTGATTATTCTTGTACAAGCTGGTCATGCTTGCCAATGGTTTCACACTATTCCACTACAGGTGGCAGTAATACACCAAAAAATGCAGCAATACACCATCAAAGGCAGGGAAAAGGAGACTGCTAGGAAGTAAACATGGATGTTAACAATGCATATTTAAAAATGGTCATAACATCAGATTTGCAAATGTTTTATAAGGAAGGAATATATTCAACACGTTTACTAGACCTCAAAGATTCACACATTGAGTTTTGGTGAGTAACACTGAATGTAAACATAACTGTTGCTTGTTTACCAGAACACTCCACAGGACATCTTGTGACACAGGACATCAAGCAGACAGTCAATTTCTTAGACTCAAAAAGTTGCCTCTTCATAGATCTTAGACCTGCTTATAGAACATCTAAAAGACCAATGTCAAGGGAATGGTGGATCCAGAGGCCTCATCAGCATGTCTGACATGTATCCAATAACGCCAATGTGCCAAAGTGCTTTTTTGGGTAGTCAAATTGGTCCAGGGTTCCTGGGACAGAGTGGCTGTGGCAAAAACAAATTGAAAAAAGTTGAACCTGACTCAACTTTTGCCACAGCATGCGTGTCGTCCATAGTATTTTTTCTGCCACAGCAGTACACAATACACAATCTGTAGTAACAGTGTTCTTGAGAGAACTGCAGGAAAATAAAAACTCTGTACTGACTACTGGAAGAAACTGATAACCTGACTCATCTGTGCTGCATTGTTAATTAGAAGACAGTTATTGCTAATAATGTGTGCACTCTTAGTTTGAAGTATGTGCTTTTCACTGAACATTTACTACTGGCATCATGTTCAGATCTGATCTTATACTGCTTATATAGTATTTCACAACAAGCAATATGTGAATTACAATACTCTAATATACTTGGTAGAATAGGATGTCATTTGGGTATGTAAATTATTTACAGAATTTTTAACCCATTCTCATGAAACTTGAGCAGCCACAATGAAAGCATTTGACTGTACTGACTTGACTTGAATTGAAGTAGCATAAAAATATTTTGTAAAAGTTTTTTTTTTTTTTTACCAAACACCAAATGAGTGTCTGTTTCATTGATTGCAACAGACTCATGTAAGTGGGCTTGTCTTTAACTATGGAGGTCTGTGGGAAATATGTTTTGAGAATTCACATTTTAGCCTAAACTATGACCTCAACTTTGGCCTGGGTACCAGATGTGCTAGAGGGAGTTGTGTTTCTATGGAGCAATTTGGGCTGAGATACTAAATTCAGTAGCATGTCACAGTCAAGTAGTCTGAGGTGTGAAAACTCTGATGTTATGATAAAAGCACTCAAAAGATGTAGCATATTATAAGATACAGTTCCCAGTTACTTTATAACACCCTCAGATCTTCAATCTTTTGCCTTACTGCAGTTATTATAGGAGGGTTAGAGAAGAACATGAGCATCATATCTACTCACTTCAACAGACAGCTCAGTTTGTAAGTTGTTGTCGGCATTGTCAGTTCCTTGTTACTGTGTGTTTGTTGTGTTGTCCTTGTGGTCCTGCTGTACAGGGATGAGGTTACAGAGAGCCCCAGGGGACAACACAAAACACACCATCCACACTATCACAACATGTTGCTGGTTTCCACCAGAGAGAGAAAAAGTCTCGGAAACAGTATTTCACCATTATGGTGCACTAACACATACTGAGCTCTTTGTTTGTCTGTGTCTCTCTGTCCAGAATGGTTCTTTGAATTTGGTTTTGTTATCCCCAACTCCACCAACACATGGCAGTCTCTGATAGAAGCAGCCCCAGAGTCCCAGATGATGCCAGCCAATGTTTTAACGTGAGTTTCTTTATCTTTCCTCTGTGTTATATTTCCGTACTGCTGACACATGTAGTATATCTCCTTTCTCATTTCTACATGTCATCCTTTACAACAATTATAATCAAACTTAAAACTACATCTGATATACCAACATACAGTGATACAAAATCAGTGGATATGTGTACATGTTAAAAATAACAGGGTTAATGTCAACTTAATTCACCAATTCCCTGCATGTTATTATGATTCGATCATTGTTTGTGGAAATATTGGGAGGATTGGGCAAATTTGTACAATCTTACAAGTAATGAGGGAAAAATTAAAGGATACTTCCTGTTTATTACAACTTATTTTCATAGTTTTGTCCATCATTTGTATCTGTAATAATTACATTGTATTCACCAAGTTAGTAGCTGAGATGTGGGAACACAGTGACATCACCTCAAGGTCAAGAAATTTAGTCAGACAAACTGACAAGTTGGAAACGAATCTCCAGGTGAGCTAAACTTATTCGTGAGAGAAAACAAAGGTGAACGGTGAAGTTATGACCCAAATCATCTGTTGTAAACATCCATCTCAGTTTACAGACCCACTTCCTGCTCCAGTTTTGACCTGTAATTACTGTAGTTGTGTGCAGTTTCCTATACAGTGAGGGGTTTTCATGGGCCTTCCATAAAATGAAAGAGATTTGATCTCCAAATAAAGTGGTTTAGATAATCTGGATAAACAATTTGTTTCCAGGCTGTCTGATATTAACTTGGTGAGCACACTGTCATCATAACTAACAGAAATGGTGGCCAAAACTGCAGGAATAAGACGCAAGTTGTCATTTTCCTTTAACTTTGTATTGATTCTTTTGTGCATTTCATGCATCAATGGTAATGTTATATAGTGTATATGTGTTTTTCTGTGGCAGCGGTAGTAGTGGAATTTGATGAAGTTAACATGTCTCTTTACATTCCAGTGGTAATGTGATCATAGAGACCAAGTTCTATGATGATGACCTCCATGTCAGCACCTCCAGGGTACGCCTTTTCTACGTCTGACCTCTGGCCCCTGGCTCCACCTTCCAAAATGCTGATGTCCTGCCAAGGTCTATTAATTACCAAATTTAGCTACAATTTGCAGCAGTAAACAGCTCATTGCTGACTTGGGATCAGCACATTTGGGTGAAATCCAGCTGTGACCCCACAGTTAGTGAAGTGAGCCTTGTATTTGGTTGTTTTCTTGTTTTGTGTTGACCTGAAAACTTCTAGACCTTGGGAGGAGAGTGAAGAGGATGAGAGAGAACTCTGTTGTTTCCTCTGTTCCAAGATCAACTCTCTGCATTTTCCCCTACAGACTGTTTCACTGTAAATACATTACCACTGATCTCAAGTCAGCCAGGAAGCCACTCTGTAAATGACACGATTTGTGCTTTTTTAAAAATTCTGTCCTTTCTCACTCCAAGGTTGCTTTTACTCAGGAACAGAACACCAGACTTGTAACCTTCTGTGATCTGATCTTCTCCTTTCTGCCTGAACATGGAAACATGAACAACAGGAGCTGCACAACAGTGTTGAGGGAAGATGTAGCTCAGTGTCTCTTCTGAACTGCATTCAAGATGTCATCATAAAACAATATGTTTCCTCTAGCTGTGTCCCATTTCAGAACCACCACCTGTGAAGTCCACATTTCCTGACAGAGTACATCATCAGGGGTAAATAAGGTTGTCCTGTTCTAAAGGCCCAAGAAATACATCCTCCTTTTGTATAAATTTGAAGTACACAACAGGTGTATTGTTCCCCATTGTAGCCCCCAAATCCTCAGAAAAGTATTCTATTATCTGAGAAATGGAAGTCATATGGATATATCTGGACATATTAATTTTATCAGCCGACAACTCAACTCTGAAATTTCCACTTCTACAACTTGACAAGGACTGCCTGAATGCACTATTAATAGTGGTCTCTGTGAGGCACAGTATGGGACCTGCTGATGTAACTGTAATCCTCTAAAGGACACACCTTTGCAGGCAACTTCTGCAGTGGGACACAGCTTCTACCAACCAAACAAGTTCTGTTTTCTGACCACATAAACTAGTGTAGAACAGTGGGTTTTCTTTGTAGTAAGATGGAGGACCAAGCGCCTGTTTTTATTCCGTCCACCACCAGACCCGTTGGTTTAACTGGATTGCTTCTTGTCTGTAGTGTTTGGAATGAAAACCAGCACATTGTTGTCATGATGACACATGTTTGAAAAGCACTGTGTTTGAGGGACATTCATCAGCAAACAGGAGGGGTTTTTATTACATTCATTTGTGTGCTTGTACTTGACTTTCAGAGGTGTACTTACTTAAAATGTTCAACTTTCAACTAAATCATAATCTGTGCAGACCAAGACACGCATCATGTATTTTCAGTAGTTCATCTGTTTACAATTTTATCCCAACTAGACCAGAGTTTAACAGCTGCTTAAGGTGTTAAATTCTGCTCTGTACATCCTTTTAACTTTGGCTTCCCATCCAATTCACTGCAGTCATGTCATTTTGTTTGTTTTTTTCTTAGCCGCTAACTAAGCTGTGTAAAATAGACTTGTGTTTTAATATTACAGGACTTGTGGATTAAAATCATCCAATGTTGTAATAATGTGATGTCTGTTTGTGTGGTCTTTATTATGTATGGTTAGGGTTACTCTGTGGGTTGAGATCATTTTTGACGCCTCAAAACCCTTTAACATAGGGACAAAAATGCATTATCATCTAGCAAAACATTTGAAAACACAGGTGTTCGCTTTTACAGTTATGCCTATTAATTACTAAGGAAGTAAATCAGAAAAAGAATAGGAACACTTACAGAGTACAGACAGTATATGTTTTACTATTTATAGACTAGTAGTACTTGATTATCAAAACATCAGTCTTCAGCACTCTATACTAAGCAGTGATGGAAAGTACAAGTATTTACATTTTCTACAGCTTTGTACCTCTGTTGCACCACAGAAAGAAACAGGTTCCTTTTTACTCGTCTAAAATTATCTGACAGCTGTACATTGCTGTTACATTGCAGATCAAGATTTTACAATCAAAACATAAGT
>CM076454.1:390000-445000 GCA_038419695.1 Scomberomorus guttatus
AGCAGAGCTGGCCTACTACAGTGGTCGGTAGGTGTCTGCTCCAAGAATCGGCATGCCATGTTTGACTGATCTGGATAGGGCCCATGCGGTAGGGTAACTTCAAGCTGGTGTTCCGCAAAACCAAGTTGCGGCATTATTTGGAGTGAACCCTAGTACCATGTCCAAAGTGAAGGCCAAGTTCCATATAACGGGGGATGTCAGAGACAGGCTGCGAAGTGGGCGTCCCAAGAAGACGACACCCCAAGAAGACCGTTTCCTCACCCTGTCAGCACTTAGGGACCGTAGGCTGTCTTCTACAGATTTTCAGTCAAGGTTTGCAGGACGATATGGCCAACGGCTCTCTGCCCAGACAATCCGGAACAGACTGCACGCAGCCAATCTCCGGTCTCACCGCCAGGCCCGTTTGCGCTGGTGTTGGCAACATGTGCACTGGAACCTGAACATGTGGAGCAATGTTGTGTTCAGCGATGAGTCCAGGTTCTGCCTACGGTAGTTGGATCGTAGGATCAAAGTGTGGAGAAGACACGGAGAACGCTATGCTGATTGCTGCACCGATAGAGTAACACCTTTTGGTGGAGGCAGTGTGATGGTGTGGGGCGGCATCTCCCTCACTGGAAAAACGAGGCTTATCATCATTGGAGGCAATCTCAATGCAGAGAGATATCGAGATTCTGCAACCAGTGGCAATCCCATATCTCCACAGTCTGGGGCCGAACTCTGTCCTCCAAGATGACAACGCTTGCCCCCACAGAGCGGGGTTTATCAGAGACTACCTCTAGAATTTGGGAGTGGAGGGGATGGAATGGCCTGCCAGCAGTCCTGACCTCAACCCCATTGAACACTTGTGGGATCAGCTTGCGCGTGCTGTTCGATCCAGAGTGACCAACACAACCACGTTGGCTGACTCGCGACATGCTGGTTGAAGAATGGGATGCCATCCCACAGCAGTGTGTGACCAGGCTAGTGACCAGCATGAGGAGGAGGTGACAGGCTGTTGTGGCTGTGTATGTTTCTTCCACACGCTACTGAGGCTCCTGTTTGTTAAATGAATAAATTGTTAAATTGCCAATATGTCTTGTTTCTTCAAACTTCACTCATCCAATCCACCAAACAACAAACGCGTCAATGGCAGAATAAGCTGTTTGGCATTGGCAGAGAAGATTTAGCAAATTTTTCATGGGTGCAACCCACATACTCAGCTCTGCTGCTCATCCCACAAATGCATGTTCCTTACAAATGTGGCACCATTTAAAAGGGAAATAAACAGGCTTTCCAATGGTATAAGATTTATTGCCAAGAAGCATTGTTAAAACAAAGAAATAATCTACCAAACACAAATTTCCTTACTTTTTGTGCTAAGTTTATATATATATATACAGTACAGGCCAAAAGTTTGGACACACCTTCTCATTCAATGCGTTTTCTTTATTTTCATGACTATTTACATTGTAGATTCTCACTGAAGGCATCAAAACTATGAATGAACACATGTGGAGTTATGTACCTAACAAAAAAAGGTGAAATAACTAAAAACATGTTTTATATTCTAGTTTCTTCAAAATAGCCACCCTTTGCTCTGATTACTGCTTTGCACACTCTTGGCATTCTCTCGATGAGCTTCAAGAGGTAGTCACCTGAAATGGTTTTCCAACAGTCTTGAAGGAGTTCCCAGAGGTGTTTAGCACTTGTTGGCCCCTTTGCCTTCACTCTGCGGTCCATCTCACCCTAAACCATCTCGATTGGGTTCAGGCCCGGTGACTGTGGAGGCCAGGTCATCTGCCACAGCACTCCATCACTCTCCTTCTTGGTCAAATAGCCCTTACACAGCCTGGAGGTGTGTTTGGGGTCATTGTCCTGTTGAAAAATAAATGATTGTCCAACTAAACGCAAACCGGATGGGATGGCATGTCGCTGCAGGATGCTGTGGTAGCCATGCTGGTTCAGTGTGCCTTCAATTTTGAATAAATCCCCAACAGTGTCACCAGCAAAACACCCCCTCCTCACACCTCCTCCTCCATGCTTCACAGTGGGAACCAGGCATGTGGAATCCATCCGTTCACCTTTTCTGCGTCTCACAAAGACACAGCGGTTGGAACCAAAGATCTTAAATTTGGACTCATCAGACCAAAGCACAGATTTCCACTGGTCTAATGTCCATTCCTTGTGTTTCTTGGCCCAAACAAATCTCTTCTGCTTGTTGCCTGTCCTTGGCATTGTTTTCCTAGCAGCTATTTGACCATGAAGGCCTGATTCACGCAGTCTCCTCTTAACAGTTGTTGTAGAGATGGGTCTGCTGCTAGAACTCTGTGTGGCATTCATCTGGTCTCTGATCTGAGCTGCTGTTAACTTGCGATTTCTGAGGCTGGTGACTCGGATGAACTTGTCCTCAGAAGCAGAGGTGACTCTTGGTCTTCCTTTCCTGGGTCGGTCCTCATGTGTGCCAGTTTCGTTGTAGCGCTTGATGGTTTTTGCGACTCCACTTGGGGACACATTTAAAGTTTTTGCAATTTTCCGGACTGACTGACCTTCATTTCTTAAAGTAATGATGGCCACTCGTTTTTCTTTAGTTAGCTGATTGGTTCTTGCCATAATATGAATTTTAACAGTTGTCCAATAGGGCTGTCGGCTGTGTAGTAACCTGACTTCTGCACAACACAACTGATGGTCCTAACCCCATTGATAAAGCTAGAAATTCCACTAATTAACCCTGATAAGGCACACCTATGAAGTGAAAACCATTTCAGGTGACTACCTCTTGAAGCTCATCGAGAGAATGCCAAGAGTGTGCAAAGCAGTAATCAGAGCAAAGGGTGGCTATTTTGAAGAAACTAGAATATAAAACATGTTTTTAGTTATTTCACCTTTTTTTGTTAGGTACATAACTCCACATGTGTTCATTCATAGTTTTGATGCCTTCAGTGAGAATCTACAATGTAAATAGTCATGAAAATAAAGAAAACGCATTGAATGAGAAGGTGTGTCCAAACTTTTGGCCTGTACTGTATATATATATATATCCTGTACTACTCTATGTTGAACTAACTTTACTGCATGCCATTTGTGTAGCTCTAAATGCCCATGGCTGCAATTAATGTTTAATTCATTCAACGATTAATCATTAAATTTAAGAAATGGTGAAAAAATTTAGTCAACAATCATGTAAAACTAAGGGTGTGTATCTCTCCCTCTCAGATGATTCCATACATATCTAGATGCATCGTCCACGATCCGATACAAAAACAATACTAATACATTGTAACGATATGATGAGTGGCAGGTCTCACACACACACACACACACACACACACAGGCTACAGGCACAGAGAGGGGGATTTTGGGACGAATGGTTTTTGACAGTCGTATCAATTTTTTTTCAGAATTTTATGCAGAACTCGGATCTGTCATTGTTTATTGATGTAGCTGAAACTCTGACTCTTGTATCGATTTCCTAATACGTTCAGTTATAATCTTTATACCCTTATGTAAAACAGAGCAGCAGCAAACTGGAACCAGATAATTATTTTAATATGACTTAAACGATGATCAAATTTGGTAACTATTTTCTCACAATCAACTAATCAGTTAAGTGACAATAATTTCAGCACCACTCTAAAGTCACACATTGAGGACATGACTATGATCTTATTTTCATTCTCTCACTATCACTCTCTCATCCTCACACACACGTATAAACTGTAGCGTTTTGTCCAGCACCTGAGGGATCTGGCAGGTCGGATATCTTCGTCCGGTGGCAGACGGGCAGGATTAGGACTGAAGCTGCTGCTTGGAGCCGGTGCTTTGGCATATGGCATTAAAGAAGCCACCTACACAGGTAAACACACACTTGTACAGTAATCACACTAAGCTTTAATATGTGACAGACACAGGTTCATGTCCCAAGATGGCACTGAGGCACTAAAACTACCAGGAGACTAGGATGACTAGAAGATGCCGCTGACTGCTGGCTGTTGTATATGTCCCTTGTTAGGTTGAGCAGTATGCTCTTTAGTAGTCATTAGTAGTTTCTTTTTGGCTGGCTGTTAGTGGGCGGGGCTTATCAATTAACCCGGTGGCCCAGGTGTGATAAGGCTCCTGGGTAACAGCATCCGGAAGTGATTTTGACACTGAACAGCAGTGAGTGAGAGACTTGACACCGGCTGAACTTTTGTCTTTAGCCATGAAACCTGCAAACCGTCTACCTCCAGCTTTGTTTTGTTTTGGGACCACCCACCAACCACAAAAAAACTTGAACAAGAACTGTCTACTGATGCCGTCTGTGCTGGCGGCTTGTGCGGAGCTCTCAGCCGGAGCTCTCAGCCGGAGCTCTCAGCCGGAGCTCTCAGCCGGAGCTCTCAGCCGGAGCTCTCAGCCGGAGCTCTCAGCCGGAGCTCTCAGCCGGAGCTCTCAGCCGGAGCTCTCAGCCGGAGCTCTCAGCCACTAGCCACTGTTACTGACCAGAGGTAAGCCCCACACATGACCAACTGCCAGCAAGCCTTCTTTCCAACCACACACTTTCTGTTAGAGAAAGAACTTTCCCTAGACACACCAGAAACCTAACTGCCAACAGCAAGACACAGAATGCAGGTTTTTGTGGTTTCAAAAGGTGGGTTTTTATTTACCCAAAAGTGCAAAAAGAATCAATCATGATTAATAACTAAGCTGGGCCATAAAAGAGGTCAACAGAACAGAACTGAACTCAAAATACAGCAAACTGTACTGCATAACTGAACTAACCTCAACAAACCTGATCTCACTAATGACACGAGGGGAACATAGTCCCTTTACACCTTGCATTAAATGCATCTCGTATCCAGATTATATCTAGATATGATTTAACCTGATTACATTTACACCTAGTATTAATATGTTTCTCCAGTGTCCACATTGAGATCCGATTGAGATCCGATTGCTCTGTCCAGCTCAAACAACTGAACGTCACATCCTCCTCTTGTTTGCGTGGGTCCAAAAAAACAAAAAAACAAAACAAAAAAAATGGTAGCCATTCGTGAAGCTGTGCTATTGTATGGCCTTTTGCTTGCTTTTTGAAGCGCGGAAAGAAGCCAACACTTCTCATCTTGACTCAATCCACGAGTGTCTTGAATATCAATAGCTTTCTTATTGCTTTCTTGCTAGTAGCTGCTACCTTACTGGTTTGGAACAGTTGTGCACAATTACGTATTTCCACCTGCATAGTTGTTGTATGTGGATTGACAAAGAAATTGCATTTACACTTGTGTTCAATGTGGTCACAATGCGTCTCTGACGACCTCTGGAGGTGGTTTGTGCTGAAATACACAAACAAAAGGCTTTCTTCCCAGGAGTGTGGTATAGTCCAGGGCCCAGGAGCAGGTATTTAACAGTTCTTAAAGGCATGGCTGCCACCTCTCATGCATTGACTGTGAGGCTCACGCAGTTGACACTTTTCACACACTCTCACGCCACACATGTCCATTTTCTCACGCAGTGAAAAACAAATTCATAATTGATAACGTCACAGTGCAAAAAAAGGACACTAATAGCGCACAGACAGACAAGATAGAGCAGCACAGCACAACAGCAGCACTGTAAGTTATTCAGACCATTGGGGGAAAGTAAACAATATACACAAATCTATTATATTGTAATTTATTCCCATGCATGCTGCTCAGAGTAATCTCAGTCAGTGGCTCTTCTGGCAGCAGTACAGCTGCTGACAGCTGCTCCCTCTCCTCTCGCGCATGCTGGCAGAAGGGAGAGTAAGTTACTATGGTTACAGGGACGCTCTGTGTCTCCGTCACTCTGAAACTGTCTTGTGATATACTGTTCTTGATGCATTCTTGGTTTTCATAGCACCCTCAATCTCACTAATCTAGACTAGTGCAGGTGGTGCGTAGTGCGTTTCTTGACTTAATCCAAGAGATTAGGTGGTGTAGAAATGCAGGAAATTTGTTTGAAATTACAATCTTTTTTTCTGTAGGAGGATGCTGCTGCTGTCACCAGATCATTTTCTCTGTCTATTTTGCTGAGAACCGCGCGGCACGCAGAAAAAATATCTCAAATCTCTAGATGAAGCGTAGCTGCTGTGGCACGTGAGATGCACGTCACATGCACGTCTTACGCGGGCTGTGTGGCTGCTCTAACCTGTTAACATGGGCGCCGAAATGAAAACCAAGAGGTTCCGCGACGCACACGTGCTGTTCACGCAGCCAGTGTGGCCCAGGCGTTAGAGGACAAGTTTGTTTGTTTTTTTTGTTTGTTTTTT
This sequence comes from Scomberomorus guttatus, assembly GCA_038419695.1. Taxonomy (NCBI): domain Eukaryota; kingdom Metazoa; phylum Chordata; class Actinopteri; order Scombriformes; family Scombridae; genus Scomberomorus; species Scomberomorus guttatus. The sequence goes on from CM076454.1 coordinate 396,242, forward strand.
TCAAGTCTCTCAACACAATACTGATCTGTCAGTGTACATGGATATGGGTCTTGGTCGCTGTAACAGTTCCTACTCTCCTCACTGGCCCTTAAGATATTCTCTCTGGACTCAATGACACTGTAAAATATGCGGGACAAAATCCACAGCCCTCGTTTTGTGCAAAAATGATATTCAGCTGAAGCTAATATGTGGCTTCAATGGTCTGGCTCCACGAGACGTATACAAGAAGAAAATGGCGTTTTTATTTATTGATTCATTGATTTTCTGCTTTTCATCTATGTTTTCTGTGTGTGTGTGTGTCTGTGTGTGAGAGCAGTGGAGGGTGGTCACAGAGCCATCATCTTCAACAGGATTGGAGGGATGCAGATGGACACTGTTCAGGCTGAGGGGCTGCATTTCAGGTAGGATCAGCTGATTGATGAACTGACTGGTTTCAGTATTTATACTGATCAGTCTTTAATTAGCATCTGTGTTGTAGGGTGCCATGGTTCCAGTACCCTATTGTCTATGATATCAGAGCCAGACCCAGGAAGATCTCCTCTTTGACTGGCAGCAAAGGTAACACACACACACACACATACACATACTGACTGTTGCCTGGCTGTTGCCTTTTATGATTAGCTAAATGTAAGTAATTGTAATAGAAAAGTGCTGCTGCAGATTAACAGTCATCTGGATGTGTCATGGTGAAAACTTGACTCTTGTAACCTGTAGGGATACAGGTTACAAGTGTATCCCTAAATGTTACACTTCGGTTACATATTGAGATTTTGAATGACATATTTTTTTAACACAATACAGATCAGAGTCCAATATATACTTTTTATGTTCATGCACAATACAGCTGCAGAATGCAAAGTTCGACTAGATTAGTAAATGTGTTTAACAGATGAATTGCTCTGCATTTAGAAAATGTAACCTGCAAAGTTACTCTACAGTTTATAACACACTGAATTGTTAATATTTGGGGTTTTAACACATTTAACAAGGTCAGTACCTGAATCTGACTTTTCAGTTGAAGCTGATTCACCAGTTTGGGCCAATGCTTTGAATGTTTGATGGTGGACATGAAACACTGATGTGAAACCAACCAGCCATTTTGTTTAGTTATGACCTGGTAATTCCTGCTTCTTTTTATCTATAGATATTTTTGCATTTCTGAAAATACTGTGTTACTAATTATTATGTTTCTCAATATACCTTACATACAGTATGGTATATTATTCATAATTATATTTGGTTGAAATTATTATTCAATCATGGTACTTAAGTCCAGCTCACCAAATATTGCGCTACGTGACTAAAACTGTGGTGTTTGTCGTGACCAGTCATTTCTCTGTCTCCTCTCATCCACAGCCGCTATGTTTTACAGCCACACGGAGCTCGTTGTATTAATAGCAAACTGACCATGACTCACACTGATGGTCACTGGTAATTCTCAGTCAACAGCTGTTGTCGTCAACTTTTATTGTTTATTTTAGGAGATGACTTCATGATTATAAAATAGAGAGATATAGATTATATATATAGATATAGAATAGATAGATTTCTTTTTTGTTGTAGATTTAACTGGTTAATGTGGATGAAGAGGCAGTAGTACCCAGCCCATCAAACTGTAAGAATATATTCCATTGTCCAACTATAATGGCCCATCAGTGCGATCCTTACAGGGCCGCCAAGTTTTAAATTATAGACTGATGCTGAAAATACACTAACTTTTTATTTATAATAAAGGAAAATGATGAGTGAGAAATGAATCCCATTTTGTGGGAATAGCCTACACCAGAGGTCAAGTTAGCAAAGAAAAAAAAAAGTCCACAAAAATCAATGGTTATAGGGCCGGTTTGTGGCCGGCCCAGTCAAAAGTACGTACCTGCAGTTAGCTCAGCTGTACTTTTACTGTCAGCTGTCATTTCTGTCTCTCTCAGGCACTTAGCTGGCTCAGAGGAAGGTTTTGTGACATTGCCTTGAACTGCTAGCCTAATTTGACCCCACTTGCTAGTTAACCAGGTCAATGCGCACGCATGTGCAATGCATGCATCATTTCTAACATGCAAAAATTGCTCTGTGTGTATACATCTATGTGACTACGTCTGCACACTAGACTGCACACATCATGTTAGTATGTGCCATTTACTGACTGCAGACATTTTCATTCATTATTTCCTGTTTTATGAATGCACATATAGACTACAGCATATGTTGTATTAAACTTTATTAACACGGGTCAACAGTTTTTCTTGCTAGGCCGCTAAGAGCCCTTCTTTACATAGCTAAAGACACATGCAGTGCTTTGAGCAGGAGACAGGCTTATCATTTCTGACAATCACATTACTAGGCTATGAAAGCATTTATTATTTTATATTGTAAAGAATAATAATGAAGGAAACGAAAGTCAGAGAAATTTAAGTCTTTATTTAAAAAAAAAAGTTTGGTGCAGTAAAGGGAAGCTGTCCAACGTCTCTGGCAGCAGCTGTGGCACTGCATCCTTTTGCCACTGATTTAAAACATAGAACATCTACATTGATGGGCAGCAACTGTTGCTGTCTGAAAACACCTTTATAACTAAACCTGTTAAACAGGGAAACCAGCGAACCCTTAAATATTTAAACACCCTTAAATATGCCATTGGTAAATGATGACCTTTGTGAGACAGCTGTGTGGTGTGCACACTCTTACAGTAAGCTCTGGATTTGCACGCAGATGATTTGTTTTTCCACACATGGTTTTTTATATAAACAAAGTTATAAATGTCCTGGTAATAATTTGATAACAACAGATGATGGAGTGTGTGAGTTCAGATCACTTGTGGACTGAAGATTGCACACTGCATTATTAAACTTATCATTTTAACAATCCAAGCTTTGCAGCCACATTCAAAATGTTTCATTTAAATGCACAATATGTAATTGCTGCTGCTAGGGATTTCTCAATCAAAACAATAACAAAAGATGGAGTTTGATGACGTTGTGAAATAGCGTGGGATCATGGGAGTTGTTGTCTTCATTGTTAAACAACCAGCTTCTCCCAGTTAGGATTCCTTCAGTATTCATCGCCCAGGTTTTTACCAGGAGCCGAATTATCCGCAGAGGTTTCCTCCTCTCCAAAACAGACCCGGTGATTAAAACCAGTAAAAACACTGAATAAAGCAGTTTCATGTTAAAAATCAGTGTTTCTCTGATGCTGTTCAGCGGACACAGAACGTAAGGAGGGGCTGTGAGACGAGCTGCTGCTAACGATCCAGACTTTCAGGAGGTTTTTACCAGGAGCTGAATTATCCACAGAGGTCTCCTCATCTCCAAAACAAATGTACATGGGGATTAAAACCGGTAAAAACACTGATTAAAGCAGTCTCATGTAAAAAATTAGTGTTTCTCTGAAGCTGTTCGGTGGACAAATGGCATCCGGGAGGGGCTCTATGTGAGCTGAGCTGCTGCTAATGTTTGTTCAGCTTGTTTCTCCGACAACTTAAGATCCAGACATCCGATGACTAAAATCCTTAATCCGGCTAAAAGATATTCTTAAAAACTAAGATCTTCGTAAAAATGTGGCTTCAAACTGAATACAAGTAAATTTATGACAGTTTCTGGTGGACAACCACAACACTGATGACCAAATGAAACAGACCATTGCCTTTATTAAAATTACGGATTTCTCTGGGTTTGAAAATTTTTGGAAGCATTTGGGATGGGTACACAGCTCAACAAAATACACTGTTCAAAAAAATAAAGAACACTTAAACACAATGTAACTCCAAGTTAATCACACTTCTGTGAAATCAAACTATCCACTTAGGAAGCAACACCGGCCAGTACATCAGGAGATGTGGAGGAGGCCGTAGGAGGGCAACAACCCAGCAGCAGGACCGCTACCTCCGCCTTTGTGCAAGGAGGAACAGGAGGAGAACCCTGCAAAATGACCTCCAGCAGGCCACAAATGTGCATGTGTCTGTTCAAACGGTCAGAAACAGACATGAGGGTTGTATGAGGGCCTGACGTCCACAGGTGGGGGTTGTGCTTACAGCCCAACACCGTGCAGGACGTTTGGCATTTGCCAGAGAACACCAAGATTGGCAAATTCGCCACTGGTGCCCTGTGCTCTTCACAGATGAAAGCAGGGTTACACTGAGCATGTGTGACAGACGTGACAGAGTCTGGAGACGCCGTAGAGAACATCCTCCAGTATGACCGGTTTTCAGGGGGTCAGTAATGGTGTGGGGTGGCATTTCTTTGGGGGGCCGCACAGCCCTCCATGTGCTCGCCAGAGGTAGCCTGACTGTCATTAGGTACTGAGATGAGATCCTCAGACCCCTTGTGAGACCATATGCTGATGCGGTTGGCCCTGGGTTCCTCCTAATGCAAGACAGTGCTAGACCTCATGTGGCTGGAGTGTGTCAACAGTTCCTGCAAGATGAAGGCATTGATGCTATGGACTGGCCTGCCCGTTCCCCAGACCTGAATCCAATTGAGCACATCTGGGACATCATGTCTCGCTCCATCCACCAACGCCACGTTGCACCACAGACTGTCCAGGTGTTGGCGGATGCTTTAGTCCAGGTCTGGGAGGAGATCCCTCAGGAGACCATCCGCCACCTCATCAGGAGCATGCCCAGGCGTTGTAGGGAGGTCATACAGGCATGTGGAGGCCACACACACTACTGAGCCTCATTTTGACTTTGTTTTAAGGACATTACATCAAAGTTGGATCAGCCTGTAGTGTGTTTTTCCACTTTAATTTTGAGTGTGACTCCAAATCCAGACCTCCATGGGTTAATGAATTTGATTTCCATTGATAATTTTTGTGTGATTTTGTTGTCAGCACTCAACTATGTAAAGAACAAATTATTTAATAAGAATATTTCATTCATTCAGATCTAGGGTGTGTTATTTTAGTGTTCCCTTTATTTTTTGAGCAGTGTAAATAACATAGATCTAGTTGTTTTTAGACATTTTAATGCAGAATAGTTACATATTATAGCTTTAAGCTTCACACATTAGTAGAAAATATGGCCCGACTGATACTAGATTTTTGGGGCCAATACCAATATTATGGACTAAAAAAATTCCGATATCGATATATTGGTCGATAATCTTATATATACAGAATATATACATAAATGCACATTTTTTGCAATGATCCCTCAAATGTGGTTATCAAAAACTTGTGACAAAGATATGTAATGGAGGCATGATATTTTACAGTTTAACAATAAACAAAAAAAACTTACGCAAACACTTAAACTTGAATTAAGAAAAAGGATCAAATATACATAAAATGCTGCCTATATAACTTTAAAAAAAATAGAAGTAAAAAACATTGACGCATATCAGACAACATATACGCCAATACCAATATATCTGTGATAGGCCAATATTGGCTGATAATATTGGCTGACCGATATATCAGTCGGGCTCTAGTAGAAAACATTGGCAACGTGTGCTGCTATTTATACTACTAGTGATGTCAGAATGTGGTTTGGTTCAGGAGTGGTTTAGTTGACTTCACTCACATTTAGCACTGGAACTGAGAGCATCAGAGGGATGTGAAGAAACAAGGGTGCAGAAACGGGGTATCGCACTGCATCATTCCCATCACCCCAGGGGCGGATGTACCACAGCTGCCACCCCAGTTTTGGACAATCTAATTTGAAAATACATATATGAAAAGTTGTGGCTGGTCAGAAATTTACAAAAGCGAAACTCTGATGTCTCTGGCAATGCAGTTTTAAGAAGCGGCGGTATGGAGATACCTTCACCTATCCATTGTAACTTAGCGAGGAGGAAGCTCTACTTTCTCCACTAGCCAGATTACTAACCAGAGGTAAGTATGTGCATGTACTCATTCCCCCTTTGACTGAAGGTTCTTCCCCTTGTTGGACGAGATGAGACTTTGACCTGTGTTCATCCGAACAGCATTACCGGATCCGTGAGAGACCACTGTTTGCAACGCAGCACTCTCTGTTACCTGCAGAAGGAAGAAAGGTCTTTCTTCACGGAGATGCGGATAACTTCTACGTCTCACTGTCTACCGACTGAGTCCATTACCCTAAGTTTCTTCACTGCCCCACTGAAAAACCAGCTGCCATCAACCTCAGGGAACTAAGGACAGCACCGCCAGGACCTGCACTGGAGGACCTGTGCTGCACTTTACTGACATACTGAAACACATACCGATTCACTTCCAAAAGCGATATAAGTAAGAGGTCTTCTGGGCGGAGACTGTAATATATTTTGTGTGTTTACTAAGCATAGTGTTTTGTTATTTTATTTGTGATTTGATGGACTGCTGAGTCCTTCTGCCTGCTAGACTCTGAGGAGTATTTGAAGCTGCTGCATGTTTAGTTAGTGTTCACCACGCTAGACTGTTTGTGTTGTCACATTTGAGGCTGCTGTGTTTGTGCCACTGCAAGTGAAAAGTAAGTTGCTTTGTCAGTTAACGAACCAGACAACGTGCGTACAGACTACCATCCATACGCACGCTCTCTGTGGATAAAGCAACTGCTGCTCTCCCCTCACGACCGTGGGACTCCGCCAGAGTTGGCTTTTTCCTCCTCTTTCTTCCCTCTCTTGCTACTAACCCACACACACAAGCACACACACACACACACACATACATAAACACGCACCTCTCTTAAACATCTGACAGTCAGATAGCGTGGGACACAGTGCTGCTCTGTCCCTCGTCATCTGCCATCACACACCTGAGTTTGATAAGTTGAATTGGGTGAGTGCAGAGACACTGACCGTTGATCGGTGCCATCTTGCTATTGTTTAATCGTAACGCCGCAGTCACATCTGCCATTTGATTCTTGCATGATGTGACTTCCTCCCAAAGTCACGTCAGCCATCTTGGATCTTGTGCAACATCATCTCGCTGGATTGTGTCCACCATCTTAAGGTAGCGTGACGTCATCTGGCCAGATCATGTCTGCTGAACCTTACACCCACACACATACACTCACACATGCACTCACACACCCCCCCCACACACGCTTTTGCTTACATGTGCTTAAACATATACAGTTGCTGTTCTATGTGTATTGTTTGATTAGTATTAATTGGTAGTATAGTGTTTGTTAAATGAAACATTGAAAAATGAACAATGAAAAATTTGTTGACTTGTTGATTCTTGTGAAGATTAATAAACATTGTTATAGTTTAAAGAGAAATCTTTTGTCATTATTGTGCATATTTATTGTGATAGGTGGCTGATTAAGAGAGTCAGAGCTCGGACTTAAACCATAACTGTTCACTTGTGCATGCTGACATCCCAGATATTAGCAGTCCTAAGTGAACTATTTTGCTTGAGACTATCTTATTGTTTGGTTATTGGTCCTGGTTCCCGGGTGGTGCCCAGTATTATTAATTAATATTAATAATTTCTTGATTTAATAATTAACAATTATTGATTATTACTAATAACCAAACACACTCCTGCTAACACTGACAGCTCATTCAAAGCTTATGTGAGAGTTTGCACTTTCACCACATTTTCAAGTTGAAGGTTGGAGAAAAGGACTTTTGCTATTTAATCAGCATTAGGCCTACTGCATAAACAGTGGATATCTTGGATATGGTATGTGTGGCCTCACAGAGTGTGTGACACAATTGGTGAATATTGTCTTTAAATGTAGGTCTCTACCTAGGAGCCAAAACCCTTAAAGCTTGCATTGACATAATTACTGATCACTTTTGAATCTTATTTCAGAAACATTGAGGGGCATGCAGGAGGTTGAAACAGACAGCAAGTGAAAAACAACACACATTCACTCAAACTTTCCACAACATTCAGTGTTAAGTTGTACACCATTATTAATAAAGATGACTATTAAAGGAAAAACATAGTAGTTAAATCACTCTGAATCTTGTAGGAGAGATTTAAAAATGAAGAGGAAGAGTGACATCACCAGTTTTTTTTTTTACCAAAAAAAACAGAGAAAATAGAGAGATACATCAGGAGAAGTAGTGATAGAAAGAGAGCAGCAGGGAAGTGAAAAGATGATCAGGGAGATGATGAGGTGGAAGAACACCACAGAGAGAGGGAGATGAGATGGAAGAGGGAGAGCATCACAGACATTAAACCATAGAGATGAAAAAAGACATGCATTTGGAAAAATGTCCAAGACCAAGATTTGGAAATAAAACAATTTATTGATTTAGATATTTCTATTCAATGCTTTACTTATGTGCCACAATAATGTAATGTTTTCCAAGCAAATATTGATATATGCTATTGTTTGGATTATTTGATGTGTATATATATATAATTTGCCACCCCTTAAAGTCTCCATGCGACCCTCTTGCCACCCCATGAATATTTCTCTGCATCACGCCTCTCTATTTCATGTACAGTTCTGTTTCTAGTTGAGCAATTTTGAGACACAACTTTGTTTGTAAAACTTTGTAGCCTGCCATTCTATCATCCTGTGTTGCTCTTTGTTAAATAAAAAGAAAAGTCTGATGTTTAAACTGACAACATGAGGTCAGAATCAGGGGCTTCTCCACTGATGAATGGAATCATTGGTGTTTAGGGGGCAGCTTTACATTTAACATAAAGGAATGAAGACACCTTCATTCAGGACACACTTTTGGTGTAAAATGATATCTGCATTCCAGAAAATAATACAGTAAAATGCAGGCAGTGGTGGCGTAAAGGTTAAGGCCAATTAATGGTTTCCATGTAAGTCAGCTGCGGACCTGCACACGGACCGTGCGGACACGCATGCGGTTCCATACATTCTACGCTCAGGGGTCTACAGACACAGACATGTTCCACATGTGGGCACTATAACAAAAAGTTGCAGCCGTGATAACTTTCCAGAGTTGTAAAATCCAGTCTGTGAATATTGCAAACTGCTGCACAGTGTTTTTCTGATCAGCCTTTAAATGCAATAATCTGTTACTCCAACCAGACTTGCTGGATTGTATTTCATTATCTCACTGGCATTTTAAACCAGGGGCTGCTGTCGCTCAGGAGGTAGAGCAGGTCATCCACTAACCCTTTGGAAGATCAGTGGTTTCATTCCTGGCTCCTCCAGTCCACATGTCAAAGTGTCCTTGGGCAAAATACTGAACCCCAAATTGCTCCCGAAGGAAGCAAGCTTGTGATCACAAGGTTGTCTGTTCAATACCCAGACCGACAGGATGAATCTGTGTGGGGAAAGTGAAAGAGTGAGCAAGGCCCTTAACCCCAACTGCTCCAGTGGAGCTTCTCAGTGGCCAGCAGGCTTCTTCTCAGTCAAATTGCCCTGAATAAATAAAGGTTAAAAAGATATGCCATCAAAAGACAAGTTTTAATCTATTCTGTATTAGAAAGGCTATATATTCTCAAAAATATATAGCCTATTATCCACAGTATTTTAACCTCGGATGCTTTGTAAAATTAACAAACTCCTACTCAGAAAGAGCTGGATTTGGAGTCCCAGTCAGAGACTGGTCAGTGTGTGTTTAAACAGGTTAAACTGGATCCTATTTTAGTCACCATACTATAACAGACATAACTTGATTTTCTGAAAATTATTTAATCTCTCAGTACAAGTGTCTAATGTGTGTGTGTGCAGATCTGCAGATGGTCAGCATAGCGGTGCGGGTTTTGTCCAGACCCATGGCATCCAACCTGCCAACCATGTACCAACAGCTGGGGAAGGACTATGATGAGAGAGTCCTGCCCTCCATTGTCAACGAGGTCCTCAAGTCGGTGGTGGCAAAGTTCAACGCCTCGCAGCTCATCACACAGAGAGCACAGGTACTGTTCTCACCACAGCCTAACAGCTGATAAAGGCCTGTAATATTTGTTTTTGACGCAGTCTATATTTATAGTTTTCTCAATCAAGGATGTAATATCAACTGTTTCAGCATTACCTGAAAATATTAGTAATATTGTGAATATAATATATAATGATACTCTGACGTTGCCACAGAGTTCAGTACATACCCGTGTGATGTTGAATATTGTTGGTCTGTATTGTTGCCTAGGTGTCCCTGCTGGTCCGCAGGGAGCTGTTTGAGAGAGCCAAAGACTTCAACATCATCCTTGACGATGTGGCTATTACTGAGCTAAGCTTCAGCAGTCAGTACACTGCGGCTGTGGAGGCCAAGCAAGTTGGTAAGGCTCAGTATACCACACAGAGGCAACAGAATGACTCACGCTGACTGAATACATGTTTGTTGTGTTGTTCAACAGCCCCATTAACCTCAGACTATTTTGTGTTGAGCTTCAATTTAAACAATTCAAAAATGTTTGAATTGTTTAAATTCAAAGAGCTATAAAGGAAAGCTGGTTGATTATCACAGCAGGCTGAGAAGGATTTTTAAAGAATTTATTTTCTTTAATTCTTCAGTTGCACATCGGCAGGGGCCTCTGTGTTGAGACCCAATGTGTTGCTTCAGCTGATTGAGCCAACAGACAATCACATGACTCTGCACCATTTGTCTTAATTAAGACAGACTTTATGATGAAAAGTACTATGAAATAATAAAACAAAATGGTCAATGGTCCATCATGTCAACAGCTGATATTATTGTCAGTTGGCACAATCCCAGTGTGTGCATTAATACAAGATGAGCATTGTGTGCACTAAGATTACACATATCCAGTGATTCTCATGAGGTGCACTATGAACATTTTCTGTCTTCAAATGGAACCTTATTCAGGAAACATTGAGTGCATTATATCATAGGCCAGCAGAAGAACAACACAAAGGACACCATCCAGTTTTAAGGCACTAATTGTCAGAAGATATTCCAACTGAGAAAATGTAAAGGAAAGTTGTTCATTCTCATGTAAAGTTTGAAAAGTGCAAAGTAAGCAAACAGTGGTCTGCCCACTCAGTCATACAGTGTTGTCTGCAGCTAGTTTGGCTATTCTCACTACAGCTGTTTCACTGGCTGTAACTATGTTCACCGAAAGGTGCAGGCTATTCAATAAAACAAGTTTATACTTTTGTTTGTAGAAATGTTTCTTGCCTTGGAAATGGTATGTATTATGTTTCACTTTGGAGGTGTTTGACAAAGTCTTAAAATTCATTAAATTTGTACTAAGAACTCATTAATTGTGTGTGTGTGTGTGTGTGTGTGTGTGTGTGTGTGTGTGTGTGTGTGTGTTTAGCCCAGCAAGAGGCCCAGAGAGCCCAGTTCTACGTGGAGAAAGCCAAACAAGATCAGAGACAGAAGATCATCCAGGCTGAGGGAGAAGCTGAAGCTGCCAAAATGGTAACTGACTGACTGACTAACCTGGTTCTCACTAGCTATGTTTCCAACAAAATGTAGTTGGGTCGTTGACATAATCAACTGGTGGCACAAAGTTTCTACACAGATCTGATGTTTTTGTCTTCTGCTTTTTGTTGTCTCTTCAGTGGACATTTAAGTCACCTGCTTCATGTACATAATTTCTTTCCTAGTCTGTTTCCACTGCACTTGGTCACATTTTGCATGTGCAAATCAAAATTCGAATAAAAACAGGTGGATGGAAACACACCTACTGCTGCAACAAAAACAGCAGTACCCCACCTCAGGTGATTTATCCTACTGAGAAATGAACTGATGTGTAATAACAGCATTGCCAGTTTCTGTTATGATGTAAACTTCAGTCAGTATTGACTGTGAGGACTTTAAATATCTAAAGAAGAAAAAAGGAATCCGTCATTTTCTGCCTTGCATCACATTTCTGGTCAGGTTGTTTGAATGGCAGTATGCTGACTAAACAAAAACTGTGTTTGTCAGCTCGGCCAAGCAGTGACTAAGAACCCAGGCTACCTGAAGCTGAGAAGAATCAGAGCAGCACAGAACATCGCTAAGACGGTCAGTACTGCTTTTTATCTACTACTGTCTGCTACTGTCTTCTACTGTCTGCTACTGTCTGTTACAGTCTGCTACTGTCTACCACTGTCTACTGCAGTCTCCTGCTGTCTGCTACTGAAGAAAAAAAGAAAATTATACATAAAATGCTGCCTATATAACTTGAATAAATAAATAAAAAAATATATGTGTGTGTGTGTGTGTGTATATATATATATATATATATATATATATATATATATATACTTGTTTTTCCCCCTTCAAATATTCATAGAGTAACTTATAGCCTAGACTACACAGTGCAAGGATAATTCCAAGAGCATTTCTAAATAGTTCAATGCAATTTTCCTGCGTGTATCGCTATAGAATCACAATCATTTATGATTAGAACATCAGTCAATCAAATTTCTATAAAACTATGGAGTACTATACCTCATTTTGTTCAGAAGAAGAAGGACTTTCCAGTCAATCTTACAAGTGAGCAGAAATATCTGAAAGCATGACAGCTGAAATAAAAAATACCTGCGTTTTGCTGAATAGGGAAGCTTCACAACGTTCACATCGTGCTTCTATGAACTTGCATTTACGTGTTAAGGTAAGCTGTGGTTGCTCTGCCAGAGGGGTGGACGTTTTTATTTTTTGTGGTCTTGTCCCATTATTAGAAACATTACAATATTTATCCTCAGTGTTTTTGTACATAACAAAATTATGTGTCTGACATTTTAAGACATCCTTGGACATTGAACTACCAAAAAAAAAAAAAATGTAAGACTTTTTAATGATCCGTGGAGATCCTGATTTTGATGGAGGCAGCCTGGAAATTGACGGAGGCAGCTGCCTCAAAATTCTCTATGCAGGAAAAATTGTAGGAAGCGTAGGGTAGCGTACAAAAGCTACTTACACTCAATATGCATAGTACAAAAAAGAGCCATAAGGATAATTATTAATGTAGACATTGTGAACACGCTAACATGCTGTTTTTAAAGTCACATGCTTTGAAGTTCATGGATCTTGTAGAATTTAAGATGGCACAAATAATGTATAAAGCAAAAAACAATTTACTTCTGGGTAACATACAAAAAATGTTCATTGGTGTAGTTGGTTATGAATTGTGTATTGTATGTATGGTAAATATTGCGTTAATTGTTTGAGTTATGAAGAAGGGGTAGGACCATATAAGTGTATACTTCTTCCTATTCCTTTTTGGACATGTAATATTTATTTATGTTGTTTATTTATGTTGTTTATGAGAATTTGTTTATTGAGATTTTGCAGTATATGTTTACTGTTTGTTTTGTTTTTTTACTTATTTTTTACATGTTTGAAATAAACAAATATAAACATAACATAACATTGGTGTTGATCATGGTGGTATGGTGGTAATGATACTGATGATGATGGTATGGTGGTGATGATGAAGATAATGATAATGATGGCTGTTGTGTCTGCTTCCAGGTGGCATCATCTCAGAACAAGGTGTACCTTAATGCTGACAGTTTGGTCCTGAACCTACAAGACCAGTCAGTTTTTAACAAGTAGGTTTACACACACACACACATGCACACACACACACACGCACGCACACACACAAACATTATAAATATGTTGCCATATTAAAAGTACCATCCTTTTCTGTCACTTTAACTAAGGCTAACACATTGAGATATATATATATATATATATATATATACAATATATATATATATATATATATATAGCTGAAAAGGTTTTAGACACTAAAAGTAAAATGAGGATGCTTTCAAAAATAATGCTATAAATAGTTTTTATTTATCAATTAACTTCATACAAAGTTCAGTAAACAGAACAAACCTAAATGAAATCAATATTTAGTGTGAGCAGCTTTGCCTTTAAAGCAGCAGCAGTTCTCCTCAGTACACCTGCACACAATTTTTCAGGTACTTGGCAGGTTGGTTGTTCCTACATCTTGGAGAAGTTGCCACAATTCTTCTGTGGAGTTAGGCATCTCAGCTGCTTCTGTCTCTTCATGTAATCCCAGACTGACTCCATGATGTTGAGACCAGGGCTCTGTGGGGGCCATACCATCTGTTGCAGGCCTCCTTGTTGCTGAAGATAGTTCTTTATGACTCTGGCTGTGTGTTTGGGCTCGTTGTTGTCATGCTGCAGAATAAATTTATATATAAATTTATATATACACACGTGGACAAAATTGTTGGTACCCCTCAGTTAATGAAAGAAAAACCCACAATTCTCACTGAAATCATTTGAAATGTACAAAAGTAACCATGAATAAAAATTTATTGAAAATTAAACAATCAAAATCAGCCATTACTTTTGAATTGTTGATTAACATAATTATTTAAAAAAATGAAACTAATGAAACTAATGAAACAGGCCTGGACAAAAATGATGGTACCCATAATTTAATATTTTGTTGCACCACCTTTTGAGGCAATCACTGCAATTAAACGATTTCTATATTTGTCAATGAGCCTTCTAGATCTATCAACAGGTATTTTGGCCCACTCCTCGTGAGCAAACTGCTCCAGTTGTGTCAAGTTTGATGGGTGTCTTCTCCAGATGGCATGTTTCAGCTCCTTCCACAGATGTTCAATGGGATTCAGATCTGGGCTCATAGAAGGCCACTTCAGAATAGTCCAACGCTTTTCTCTTAGCCATTCTTGGGTGTTTTTGGCTGTGTGTTTTGGATCGTTGTACTGTTGGAAGACCCATGACCTGCGACTGAGACCTAGCTTTCTGACACTAGGCAGCACATTTCTCTCCAGAATGCCTTGATAGTCTTGAGATTTCATTGTACCTCGCACAGATTCAAGACATCCTGTGCCAGATGCAGCAAAGCAGCCCCAAAACATAACTGAGCCTCCTCCATGTTTCACCGTAGGGACAGTGTTCTTTTCTTCATACGCTTGATTTTTGAGTCTATGAACATAGAGTTGATGTGCTTTACCAAAAAGCTCCAGTTTTGTCTCATCTGTCCAAAGGACATTCTCCCAGAAGCTTTGTGGCTTGTCAACATGCATTTTTGCAAATTCCAGTCTCGCTTTTTTATGATTTGCTTTCAACAGTGGTGTCCTCCTTGGTCGTCTCCCATGAAGTCCACTTTGGCTCAAACAACGACGAATGGTGCGATCTGACACTGATGTACCTTGGCCTTGGAGTTCACCTTTAATATCTTTGGAGGTTGTTCTGGGCTCTTTGGTTACAATTCGAACTATCCGTCTCTTCAACTTGTCATCAATTTTCTTCTTGCGGCCACGTCCAGGGAGGTTGGCTACTGTCCCGTGGATCTTAAACTTCTGAATAATATGTGCCACTGTTGTCACAGGAACTTCAAGCTGCTTAGAGATGGTCTTATAGCCTTTACCTTTAAGATGTTTGTCTATAATTTTGTTTCGAATGTCCTGGGACAATTCTCTCCTTTGCTTTCTGTTGTCCATGTTCAGTGTGGTACACACCTTGTCACCAAACAGCACAGTGACTATTTGTCACCCTTTAAATAGGCAGACTGACTGATTATGAGCTTGAAGACACCTGTGATGTCAATTAAAGGACACACCTGAGTTAAACATGTCCCTCTGGTCAAATTATTTTCAATCTTTTATAGGGGTACCATCATTTTTGTCCAGGCCTGTTTCATTAGTTTGTTTTTTTAAATAATTATGTTAATCAACAATTCAAAAGTGATGGCTGGTTTTGATTGTTTAATTTTCAACACATTCTTATTTATTATTACTTTTGTAAGTTTCAAGTGATTTCAGTGAGAATTGTGGGTTTTTCTTTCATTAACTGAGGGGTACCAACAATTTTGTCCACGTGTGTATATGTGCCACCGAACCATCCAAAGTGTACTCTTATTGGCAAGGTAATAAAATGAGAACAGATCCACCCAGGGTGAACAATACTGGAAGAGCATATGGGAGAAGGAGGCATCACATAACACCAATGCTCAGTGGCTAGTGGATCTAGGAGCAGACCACAGCAATCTCGCAGAACAAGATCCAGTAATCATTACAATGGCAGACATCCAAGAAAGAGTGTCAGATATGAAGAGCTGGTCAGCACTGGGCCCTGACATGATCCACACCTACTGGCTAAAGAAACTAACTGCACTCCATGAATACCTGACAGCAACTGAACTGAACCAACTGCTGATGGATGGGAACCACCCAGAGTGGTTAACCCAAGGGCAGACAGTCCTGATCATGAATGATCCCCAGAAGGACGCGATTCCATCCAACTACCGGCCAATAACCTGCCTCTGTACAACATGGAAGCTCCTGTCAGGTATCATAGTGGCTAAGATGAATAGGCACATGGCCAAATACATAAGCAGGGCCCAAAAAGGAATTGGTACAATTATACAATTCACCCAAGACTGCAAGACCAGGCAAACCAACCTGTGCACTGCCTGGATTGACTATAAGAATGCCTATGACTCAATGCCACACACATCAATGCTTTGAAATGTACAACATCAACAGGACACCAAGAGCCTTCATCAAGAACTCAATGGGGCTGTGGAAAATGACCCTGGAGGGCAACTCAAAGCCAATTGCACTAGTTACCATCAAGTGCGACATATACCAAGGTGATGTACTATCCCAGCTGCTGTTCTGCATAGGCCTGAACCCCCTCAGCCGGATCATCACAAAGAGTGGCTACGGATACCGGTTCCAAAGTGGAACAGCCATCAGTCACCTCCTCTACATGGATGACATCAAGCTGTATGCCAGGAATGAGCGAGACATCGACTCACTGATCCACATCACCAGGATCTACAGTAACAACATCAGAATGTCATTCAGACTAGATAAGTGTGGTTGGATGGTATCAAAGAGAGAGAAGATGATCAGAACCAAAGGGGTTGAACTACCAGAAGGCAGCATTGCAGATGTTCAGGACAGCTACAAATACAGCCAAATATCTACACAGAGTAAGGCAGGTCCTGAAAAGTTGGCTGAATGGGAAGAACAATGTACGAGCCATCAACATGTACAGTCATCAGTTACCCTGCTGGTATAATAAGCTGGCCAAAGGAGGAGATAGAGGCCACTGATATCAAGACAAGGAAGCTCCTCACAATGTATGGAGGGTTTCATCCCAAGTCCAGCACCCAGGATGAAACAACCAATATCCAAGAATACTTCAGGAAGATGGCCCCCAAAGATGAGCTGCTACGTGAATACCTCAGGCAGCAGAAACCCAATGATGCAGAGGAGGAGGAACCATCATGGAGACAAGCCCCTACATGGCATGTACCACCGACAGACAGAAGAAGTGG
This sequence comes from Scomberomorus guttatus, assembly GCA_038419695.1. NCBI lineage: Eukaryota > Metazoa > Chordata > Actinopteri > Scombriformes > Scombridae > Scomberomorus > Scomberomorus guttatus. The sequence continues at coordinate 413,318 of CM076454.1, forward strand.
CTGATATCAAGAAATCCTACCAGTGGCTGGAAAAGGACTGAAAGACAGCACAGAAGCACTAATCATGGCAGCACAAGAACAGGCGCTTAGTACAAGATCAATAGGGGCAGGGATCTACTACACCAGACAGCACCCCAGGTGCAGACTGTACAAAGATGCTCCTGAGACAGTTCAGTACATAATTGCAGGGTGTAAGATGCAGACAGGAACAGCGTACATGGAACGCCATAACCAAGTGGCTGGCATAGTGTACAGGAACATCTGCACTGAGTATGGGCTGGAAGTCCCAAGGTCAGAATGGAAGACACTGCCTAAGGTAGTTGAGAATGACCAAGCTAAGATCCTGTGGGACTTCCAGATCCAGACTGACAAACGGGTGATGACTAACCAACCGGACATCGTGTTGATCGACAAAGAACAGAAGAAGGCAGTGGTGATAGATGCAGCAATCCCAAACGACAGCAACATCAGGAAGAAGGAACACAAGAAGCTCGAAAAATACCAAGGGCTGAAGGAGGAGCTAGAAAAAATGTGGGGAGTAAAGGCAGTGGTGCCAGTGGTAATTGGAGCACTGGGGGCTGTAACCTACAAACTGGGAGAGCGGCTCCAGCAGATTCCAGGTATAACATCTGAGATCTCTGTCCAGAAGAGTGCAGTCCTCGGAACAGCTAAGATACTGTGCAGAACCCTCAAACTCCCAGGCCTCTGGAGGACCCGAGCTTGAGGAAGACACATCACCCCCCCCCATAGGAGGGGGTGAGAGGGGGATTTTTTTAATATATATATACTTTATTTATTTATTTATTTTTTGTGTCATTCTTACTTTCCAGGCAAGCTCATGAAAACACAAAAAGTTCTTTCTTGACCTTGAAAAATTTAGATAATGACCAAAAAAGAAGTTAATGCATGGTTCACTTACTAGCTTTTTCTAGGGCTTTCAACCGCCCCATGCTCTTCTTCAGTGGATAAAGTTTGCTTAATTGTCATTGAAATGACAACATCTCCATGACAATGTGCATAATGTATTTTTAAGGCCCTGCTAGGCCTTTACTAGAGGCGGGTTTAGTTAGAGTTAGAACTAAAGGACTGTAAACTGGTGGCCTCTGGTCTGCTAACATTAACTCCACTTGAATGTATAAGTTTCTTGCAATTAGTTAAGTAACTTTATGACTCAGTGTAAACTGTGATATACCTGTAATGGATAAGATTTCAAATGCAGCAAAGCCCATGTACTGTGAGCTACTAAAGATAACCTGTGACATCATGTGCACCCACATGGGTGCACACGGGAGACTCAACTTCATAGTATTCCACTGATCTACAGATGGTGGTAATGTGTAGCAATGCATCAGCAAAGGCAGGAAAGAAGACTGCAAGCTAGACATAAATGTAAACAACAAAGATTTTAAAATACTTGAAAAATTTTGGTGAGTAACACTGAACGTAAAGTTAACTTTTCTGTTTACAACAAAACTCCATGGGGTACCTTTAGGTAGTTTGTAGGGCTGGATATCACCACTGATCTCCCAATTTGATTTGATTTTGATTCACTGTCCAGAATCAATTCATTTCAATTTGATTAAATTCTTGATTCAGTTACATCAGATAAATACTAATATTGTATAAAGCTCTTCTAAATGTATCCTGGGAAATTAAATTACTTCTACATTCAACAAGTGAGCAACACTGTTTCCTTGAACATTACAGGCTGGATTGTTAACACATAACACCTTTCCTGAACCATTTTTTTCTTGAGCAAATGCAAAAAGACTAAAACATGACACATCTATATTATTTAGGCCTACATGACATTTGAACAAGAATAGTAAAAGACCTGCATCACTAGCAAAAGCTTCATCATTATGCATATTTAAATCATATGCATATCAACGCATGGACTGTCTGTACCTGCTGTTTCGACTTAGTCAGGTGCATCCACTTTATGATCTATGTTACTTTTTAAACTTAAAATAAGCTTTTTGTGCACGTAATAATTCAACGAGTAAACACTGCATACATACACACAACATTTAGTGCCCATGGTTACTGAGTAATGGCGCAAATGCAAAGATTGATCTCTGGATTTCAAGAATTAATTATGGATCTTTCAAATAAGAATCACAATTAATTGAATTTTTTTTTCAGTCCTTGTTTTTTGACTGAAATATCACAATATATCACAAATCACAATATATAAACCAAGTTAACATGATCAAATGAAAAAACAAACAATATTCCATGTAAAATAAATTTACACAAAAGGCTTTGTGGTTACAGTAACAAGGACAGAACTGATGACACCTAACCTGTGCAGCAGTGTGATAGTGCTGGTTAATGAAGTTTGCTGTTGTTTTTCAGCTTGTCACTGGGCCAAAAGAAGTGATGAAGACATAAAGAGAGACAGTGGATATGCCCCTATTATCTACTTCTGAACTGTCTGTGTCAGTTTTGCACAGAGAATCAACAAACATGACTTTGGACAAGTGTGAATGTGTACCCCTCTCAGATATTTGGGACTGGCCTGTATTATCTTTGAAGTTTGTGAATGAATTATTGTAGTGGAATAAAACGGTGATCTCATTTTCACAATGAACAAATCAGTAAGAGATTTGTCTTTGGCCAGATAGAAAGTACAAAATCAAACAAACCACAAGGACAAGCACATGTCCAGTGATTTTTATTTGAGTGAAGTAATTTGCAAGAAGAATTTGCAGCCACCTGCATTGGCAGACCAAGTTAATACAACCTAATTTATAATTTAATAAACTTTTATTGTAAGTGAACTTTGTCATGTCATCCCTATATAGCAATATTGTTTAATTGAATTTAACTTTAAAACAAGCACACACAACGTCATTCCCCAACCCTTTCAGCTGATTTTCTAGAGATTCCATACAAGTTTTCCACAATAGAAAGTCTAAAGTGAGAGACTGTGTATGTCAGTCTCTCCATGGTAACACAAGCTGTCAGTTCCTTTATCCATATGTTCACAGAAATCATGTCCATATTTTTCCAGAAGAATGTGATTATTCTTACTGTGGCAGTGATCAGTGAAGTAAAGACACAGCTCTCTGGAGTCCAAGTCAACAGACTAATCACATGGGGTATTGACACGGTCACCACTCCACTCTGGGAGAAAGTAATTCATTATTTACACTCTCAAGCTTATGGCCATTGTCTTTGGGCTTCCAGAGCATGTGCCGTGCATATAATAGTACCAGGAGATGAGGGCACCGTTTGGCTGTCAGAATGGGTTGAGTGAGTGGGCTTACTTGGAGGCCTTAGACAAAACCGGTCCGCAGACTTCCGGACCCAGCCGTCAGCGCTCTCCCTTGGCCGCTCCTGGCTCTTGAGCTTGATCCCCTGGGGCCACCTGGTCAGCCCAACGGTGTTCCCGAGCTAACGCTACTCATAGTTTTGGTCCGTTCCAGTGTTCTCGACATGTGCCAGGTTGTGGTTATAGTTCATTGTAGTTGCATGATGAAGACAATAAATCAAAGCAAAACAGTTTATCAGAGGGATCAAGAGTTCTCCTGCACAAGGACGTTTTCCGTGCTGTTTTCCACAGGATTCACCTGGACGTCTCTCTCATCTCTATCATCATAAATTATTATGAATCATTAATAAAGGGTTAGTGTTTCACATTTTCTAAGTCATCAGTTGTACTTGTGTCAGGCCTCCAGAGTATAGTCAGTGTTCATGTGAGGATGGGGTTTGACCATATATAGTTTTTGCTGAGACACCTGCAGCATTTGTGGTGAATTTCCCAACATCCCTCTTCTGACCTTTGACACATAACTGTGTAAGAAACCATATGACGACAGCACAGACATAGGTCAGTTCTTACTGTACATTGAAAGGAGGTGGACATGGTGATGCTGATCAATGGCAAAGAAGCATCAATACAGCCCCTTATGACAAATGTCAGTCAACAATGCAGACGCTGCTCACACTAATGTGTTCAGTGATTTAAACTATCCAAAATGTTATTAAAGTAAATGCAGAGGGCAGTGTCCCTTTGGCTGAGGTGTGAGTGTGCTCTCTGGCTCTAGTCTGTTACTGAGGTCAGTCAGTTCAGCAGGCACACTGATGGGGGCTTACATCTCACTAATTCAGAAAGGCTAAATATGTTGCACAAATCTAGTTCTGGACTGCTATTAACGCTTTGCTGTATATTCTGGGTCTTAGAGCCTTAAGACCAAGGAAGGGCTTCAGATTTCTTGTGCCTTCTGGAAGAAAACAAGGACATCTTACAGGGAACAGTAACTGATGACAGTAGCAATAACACTGGTTTCTAAAACTGTTTCTTTCTTACTGTTCACTCCACAGGTTTGTTAGTCACTGCTAATTGAGCTGTAGCTTGGTCTTTGTTATCAGCAGATGGCTCTTGGGTGTGAAAAAGCCTTCAATTTGTTTTTATTTTTTTGAGTGACTTTCTTCGATGAACTAAGCTTGGCCTAACAACAGTAATCTTTGTGGAAGCAGGTCCAGGTGCCTCCACTAGAGGGAAGTAAAAGTCAACTATAAGCGCTGTTTGTGTGTGTGTTTGTATGTATTAATGTGTGTATTAGTGTGTTTGTAGGGGTGAATTGTGGATTGATTACAGTGCTGAACTTGCGTCGATTCCTACTGTGAATCTACTGTATTTAAATGTCTTGCTCTCTCAGTGGGTATTTTCAGCTGCCATGTTTCAATGGCAACAGTGACATCATGCATTAGGGTTCAGCAATGCCACAGTGACAAGGCGTGACATCAGAGCAGGTGGTTGTCTTTATTCTGTTAAAAAGCTACCACATGATGGAACAGCGCTTGGTCCAAACATCTAGATGTTGATGGCATTATGTACAAAGTTATGGAATCAAAAATATCTTGACACATAATTGTCTTAACATCCCCATTTATCACTGCTCTCCTCTCTGTTCACACCAGAAAGTAACACAGCAGATATGCACACACATCTTTGCAAAATAGGTTTCTAGACTACTGTGCTCAGTTAACCAGACAATAAGTAAACATTATAAAAACAAAAGGACTCGTGCATCTCTTTGGGGAGCAGTTTATACTCCAGCAGAGCAGGGTCATATCAGATTTGATGGTGCAACACAGATAATATGATAGCTTCCTCCATTTTGGACTCACCAAATTTGAAACTTTGCTGTGATAAAATCCTGGTGTAACCGAGCCCTTGCTCAAGCTCTTTCTATTAGGACTTGTAGTTATAATTACTAAAAGAATGTAACATCAGCTTCACTGTGTGACATTTGTTTGTTAGAGCAACCACATGCTAAATCTGTACAGAGGAAACTATTACTTCATTTCCAAATTCCATTTTGTTGTACTTGTGTCCCAAGTGTGATGTAGCATTGTATTATAGCAGGTCCAATCACTTGCCAAAATAACCAATCCTGTAAGCATTATAATGCATAGTTTAAGCCATGTAAGTGTCCTTCTGGTCACTGGCAGTTCAGAATTAATTCAGATTAGAATCTGAAAGATTACCACTTACATGTAAACATGTGAAGTTTCATCAAGACACAAAAGTTACCCCCAACACTGACAATGGCCAATTAATCTGCACAGAGATAAGCAGTCAATAAGCTGTTAAAAATTTCAAATCGACCACCGATGCAGCCTGTAACAGACCATTTGACATGTGCCAACACATATCAAATGAACTGCAGCTTTGGACAGAACTGCTGAGTTCACATTTTTCACACAGATATTTATGTGTATATCTAATAAAAAAGACTTCCACTAAGAAATATCCAAATCAAGATTCCATTGATTCCATTTACTGAGCACATTCAGGAGGATGATTTTGGTTTTGATCCCATGACCTTTACTGTAGTGCCCCCCTCAGGACAAAGTGTACATTTTCAGTCTCACTGTTGATCAGGCTGTCTGGTTTAACTGGCGGAATAATCAATATATACAATAAAAAAAACCGTCCTGTGTGTGGCTGACACAGAAGTATCCCCAACCAGACCCCGCCATGCCCGTCAGAAAGAAAGCCGCTTTCACCTCACATATTATTTATTTATCACAATTGAGCACACGCTTCTTAACCTTTATCTGTCTAAACTAAATATAAAAAAATTCATAATTAAATGATATGAAACATTTTATTATTTATGGCCATTATCAAAGTGAAACTCTATGTAGAAAGAGAGGGCTGGCAGCTGCAGCGCAGCAGCAGAGCCGCAGCAGCAACGCTCTCTGTGTGAACACCGCAAGCGTGGGAGACGCAGCAGTTCAGCGACGCACAAGCGCTGCTGAGGTAGACGCATCCAGAGAGTCTGAAACAGACACAGACAAAAAAGGATGAGAATTATGTAATGCCACAGACACAATAAATATGAAGTCATGTACATCAACATTGGCACAAAGTGATGTGCAGTCTGCTGCAGATCTCTCGGGTGGGCTTCACAGGAACCCAGCTGACCTGTTGAAACATGCAAACAACATCGCCAACATCTCCTCACTATCTCTGAGTCACTCACTGAGTTTCAAACACTCCCAGCTACAAAGCTAAAGTGACAGTCTTCACTTTCATCATGTTCTGGTGGTAAAAGGAGAAGCAGCAGGGCGGCCTCATGTTCAGACAAAACTAAATGGCTGTGGCCACAGTGTCCTTAAGAAAGTTACGACGTAGATATCCCTCTGCTTTTTTACCTTGAATAAGACAGACAGCTGTATGACTAAAAACTCAAAATTCATACTGTGCACAAATGCTTTATAGGAGATGAATTAGATGTCTAGATAAACTGATAAAAAAAAAACTTCAGTTAAAATCGTAATCCTTAAGATTTTAGTCCTGGTTGATTTGGAAACACCTGTGGTTACTATTGGTAACAATGCAAACTGCTACTGTATAGGGAGGAAATTACACAGTGCAAATACTGAATAGCTGAAATGCCAGCCATAAATCATATCAAAAATGAGGTTTGGTTGATATAATGAAAATAACAAGGATTAGAACTGTGTCTCTTTTACTAATATACTATAATATTTCATTGAAGGATAGGTTCACAGTTCACAAAACAGTCAGGTGAACAGTGAAAGAGGTTTTCATCACTGTAATCATTCCTCTTGTTAATACTGGCTATTACTGTCCACACAGTCATTTTGTGCAAAAATGCATTTAAAAGTTGATCTGAAGCTTATATAGGCTGCTGATGTGGATATCTGCCACATTTACAGTATTTTTTCCCTGTTGAGCTACGATGGAAGTATAGTAACAACGTTGAAAGATATCTACTTGATTTGACTCATTTGGATGCTGAAGCTTCATATTAGCTTCAGATAAACTTTTAAATACATTGCCAGCTCAGTGGGCCCATCACTTACATTGTAAGTGCATTATGAAGGGATCTTCTAATGGTCAGTATGAACAAGAGGAATGATTACAGCAAGAAAAACATGTTCAGTGTTCATTTGGGCACCTGACTGTTGTTTTAAGACAGACTTGGAAAATTGTGAACCTCTCCTTTAAGACTGTAGACTCTTGAGCACACAAAGTCCAAGCATTTCCTGTGCTTACTGTCAGGTGTTGTAAAATGTGGACAGGAGTGGACTGTTTCTGCACTGAAATCTTAGTGTTTGAAGCCATTATAGGTTCAGCATCAAGACCAGGTGCTAAACATGAGCAAGATTCTAGAAAAAAAAACACAAACTGAAAGTTTCTGATGCTACTGATGATTTCAATTATTCATCTGCTGCTTTCGAGGAACGGCAGCAGCCTCAAGACAAACTGATGAAACATCAGTCACTCAATATTTTGTGTTGAGAATAAATGTTTTCATTTCATCAGGAACCTTCTGTGTCCACACTATTTTCCTGGTAAATATAGTTTGTCACTGTCATCACAAATGCTGAAAGAACTGTTAACATCAGATCTTTGGTCTGCTTTGGATTTGCCCTCAACAGACTAAACTGACATTAGTCAATAACATTAGAATAAGCTTTTAAAATATAATTTATGGGGAAGTTACATGCTGGGACTTTTTCTTGGGTAGCTGCCCAGTAGTTCCGTGCAGCACCTTTTTAGTTGCCAGATACGCCTGGTGAGCACAGGTTTTGGTCTCTGTATATGTTTGATGGTACCAAACCTCACTGTGATGACAAGAACATGTGATGCTGCACACAGTCACAGTTTTTTTTTCAAGAAATAGGTCCAGCATGCCCCTTAAAACCAGAAAATATAAATTTTACATGACTGTTTGTGTACAGTTGAAACAAATGAGATATGTTAATGAGCTTCAGAGGTGTTGGTAGGTGTAAGTTTGAACTTTGGATAGAGTAGGCTAGCTGCTTCCCCCTGCTTCCAGTCGTTATGCTAAGCTATGCCAACCACATCCTGACTCCAGCTCTATACTTAACACAGACATGAGACTGAACATCTCACTCTTTGAAAAGAAAACAAATTACAGTATTTCCCCAAATTCTGAACTCTTTCTTTCAACAATAAAGGGGCTGCAGACAGTTTTTGCATAAAGTCTCTGCATTTTGATCAAAACACAATGTGTTGTCAGTTGTCAGTGATTGTGCTCCTATGGGCTGAGATTCTGATCTATAGTTGCTGCCCATGTTGTTTGTCATTTTTAACCATAAGCTGCATAAGGCATATTCACACCAGTTGAATAATTCATCAGGGCTGTGACAGCTAAATGAACTATAAAAGGTGTTGTACAAACATGGAAAACTGCCTATCTGGGTAGATTTCTGCCTTGTATGAAAGTGATTACAGTAATGGGGAAAGGACACACCACTATGGAAAGATGATCAGAGAAGCTGCCAGTTCCTTGTTTTTACATTTAAAGAATTAGAATCTACCCTTCTGCATTCAAATCAAACTTGTGAATAGATTTGTTGCTGACTGTGTGTTAACTGCCTCTTCTCATGAAACAGTCCAGGTCCACTTTGCACTGCAGCTCCACTCTGGGTTTTCTCTGCAACCTAATGTGCTTCTCGTCTCCTCTCTCCTCCGCCATTTCAAACAGCCGCCTTCAGCTTGCCCTGTGATGGAAGAAGACAGAGCTCAGTGGGCTCAGTTTACAGGAGAGCAGAGTAGGGAGGGAGAGAGTGTACAGAGATCAGACAGGAGGTGAATTACAGCACAAGCAGCAACAGTGACTGGAACACGAAGGAAAATCTATTATTTGCATGTCATGTTTTTCAATAGGCTAAAAGTTGCAATTTCATTTTCCTTTACAACAAACAAAATGCAGGATGACAAATGTACCAACAAAACACATCAAGTTTGTGAAGCAGTCTAAATGTCCCATTCGTTTCTGTTGTGAGATCACCTAACGGCAGACTGCAGGCGAGCTGTCTGAATCCACACAGTTTACACACATGCACAAAACCACACAAAAGCAGCCCACGATCATGATACATAGAAAACACCCTGTAAATGTTCAGACCAATCACACCATATGAGTTACTGACAAAAAAGTAATAATAATAAAGTTAGGCGCACTGACCAGCACAGAGCTGCACACATTTAAAATACATATGACTGGGCATTGAAGAAATTTGATTTTAATTCTTTCTGAGACTCTATCATTCATTGCAACAATAGAAATGGTTGATAATTAATCAATTGTTTAAGATACCCCAAACTCAAACTATTGTTGTTTTCAGGGTAGCTTAGGTCTCTCCAATCGGCAACCTTAAAATTCAAATACTACTGGAGATCAAACAGAGCTGAAAGGAGAGTGAGTAATGAATTTGCATACAGTCTGCTGAGTATGCTAACATATAAGGGGCGGCTGTGGCTCAGGAGGTAGAGCGAGTCGTCTACTAATCGGAAGATTCCCGGCTCCTCCAGTCCACATGTCGAAGTGTCCTTGGGCAAGATACTGAACCCCAAATTGTCAATAAGATGTTATGAAAATATGGTAACCCCTGTACCCATTCAGCGTATGAATGTGTGTGAATGGGTGAATTGACTCGTAGTGTTAAAAGCGTTTTGAGTAGTCGGATGACTAGAAAGGCGCTATACAAGTACAGTCCATTTACCATTTACCATAAGCCAGAACACTTTAGTAGGGTGATAAAATACAGGCCTTTCTTGATCTGTGTTTCGTGTCTGTTCCTGAGTTCTCTAAATTGCACTAAGCTCACTGTTGCTCTTGGTATAGTGGTTGGGAAGCAAACTAGGAACATGTTCACCTGGCTACCTGCAGTATGCTCAGTAGAAGTTTTCCATCATTAGCATGTAGCTTATTAGCTAGATGACTTCTCATCATTATTGTAAGAAGGGGGGCAGAGGGCTCATGAGGAGCACAAAGAACAGTCTGTTATAGTATGCAGTGATTTATTAGATAGATATATTACATACATATTGACATTAGTGCTGTTTGCTTAATTGGAGCATGAATTACAATGACTTGTAAGAAAAAAAGAAAAATATTTAGCAATGAGAGCTAAATATAATGAAAAAAGTTACACTGTACTGTCTTAATATACTTTTGTATAGTTCCATCATTTATTCATTAGTATGACCTCTGCTGTCTCAAACTATCAGCGGTTGTCATACAAATCATAGACTGTTGGAGATAAAATGCAGGAGAAATCATGCTTTGTGTGTGTGCTCCCCTTTCCTCAGCAGAAACATGTAACGGAGGCACTCTTTACTTTTTCACTGCAGCCCATAAACAGTAGGGTGTTCTTCAGTGTGTCTGTCCACTGTCAATCCACTGCTGCCCCCTGCTGCCGGGCTGTCACACCTACACATAATGCAGTTCAAATAACTGTGAATGTGAATTGGATAACTGGACATGGACAGAAACACAAGAGCATCCTCCTTCATACCTCTAGTTTGAGCAGCCAGTTGATTCACAACTTATATTTCTGTTTCTTCACAAATCTCCAAGATGCTGTCTTGTTTTGTAGCAGTTTTATTGTAAAAATATAACTAAGACAAATCAGAAAAGCCTTTTTTGATGATATGGACTTAGGTGCATTCAGTAAGATTCTAATTAAAAGTGAAAGGTCTGCTAAACTATCTTTGTAATTTATCATTACTTTTGTTTCTGTGACATGACACAAAAATGAATTAGTAGTTTAAGCTAGCAGTTTGAGTTCTGTCTTAATTCAATTTAACTCTAACCACCTCTGACAACATCAATTTACCCTCCTACATAGAGCACAACTTCAGTGAGGAGGAGGTTATAGAGGGAGTACAGCAGGTCCTGGGCACAAAGAGGGGATTATGAGAATCCCAAACTGACTGACAGACCAGGATACCCACTGCACCGACTGTCACAACATCTAGACAGTCTTCGAGTCATAATGAGTCAACAATTACCACAAACTATTTAACGTGATCACAAGACAAAAACCACTCAAGATCATCAACCAGAAATCAGCGGACGACTGGAGAAAGAACAAGGATGACATCTTTAAACAGAGGGGTTATCATCTCCCTTCATATACAACCACCTGCCACATGGTAACAACTGAACTGTCTCCATGACAACTGAGCCAACAACTCTATTCACTGATGAAAATCATGAGATGCAGTTGAAAGCTATGTAAAAAATATCAAATAAGACTTTGAGTTAAAATTATGTCAAACTATAGAAAAGGGAGTTTTGTCACATCCATACTCATCGAATTCTATTTAAAAACAGGTCTGCTGGATGGCACTATATTGTGTTGTAGCAAAAGTTGAGCCAGGTTCATCTTTTCTAGACTCTCACAGACACCCAGCAGTCTCAATGAAATGCATGATGGGGCTGCAAATGTCAGTCTGAACACAGCTTTAAAATGCTCAGTGCATACTTATCAAATGTGTTCACATTACCTTTAAACTTTCCAAGTTACATAGTAGGCTAGCAATTTTTACAGTCCCATGCTGGATTACTGAAACAGTAAAGAAGACAACTTCACAAGAGCCCAAGAAGCTCAGGCCCCCCCAGAAGCCCCACATTATGTGTCTGTTGGTTTGCAGTAATATGAACTTTGCATTAACACACATGATCAATTCAAATTATAAATGCCTTAAGATCCTGCAGTATCTTGAAGTTGGGCCCCGTTTCACACACACATCCATGACATTTCATTTCATGGTCTCCTCTGGTGCAGACATACACTGTGCTTATCCTGTATATTATTTCATTTCATTTTATTTCATTTTAAAAAGCAAGCCAGAGTTGGGGGGATTTCAGCCCTGCTTTGAAACAGCCAGTCCACTCTGCCTCTGATTCGCTCCTGCCTTTACCTGCAACCAAGCACCCCGCCCACCTTCATACTTCTGCTCTGGCTGATTGGCAGGTGTATCAGCTACTCATTGGCCACAAAGCGTCAGATTTATGTTCGCTCTAGTTCACTAACCAATCAGTTATCTTCAGCAATCGCAACGCCATATGGACCCTACAGGCTGCCATGTTGGTGAGGGACTACTAACCACAGCGATGTTTGCACTCCTTTAAATCTCACTGGGACCACAGAGCAGTACTTTTCTTAATCAGTTTTATAATAGAAATATAACAAATAAATATTTTTTCTATCAGTGTTTTCTTCCCTTTTCCAATTAAGCTTTTATTAATTTGTATTCCTGTTATAAGTGTTTTAATATAATATTTATTGTTTATTTTTTTAATTAATTATTGAATTATTATTGAAATTAATAATATTCTTTACATCATTGTGTGTGCTACAGAGAACAATTTCACATGAACATGATTAAATAGCCTACCTGTCCACACACCTCCATGAACACCTCTCCCCCTCAAGGAGAGGGATGGAAATCTTCATGAGTCCTGTCCTTCTCTGCTCCTTTTTTTCTTGGCCATTCTGTCCCCCCTTCTTTCCCCTCTCCCTCATCCTCTCTTACCCATCACTACCTCACCACCATCCCTGCCTCTCTCTTTCTCCCTTTCTCCCTCCCCCTCTCTCATTCTATCTCACTGTAAAGAGTTGTACTTAAAAGACAGCAGATAAAGACTTGCACAAAGAATAATGAATGACAATGAGACCAATTAAGAAAATAACATAAACATATTATCATATCCATAGCAGATGGAGGTAAACAGTAATATTGTAATCAAAGTGAAAGCAGCAGTAATGTGTATAATGTACAGGATATAGTTGCAGCAGTAGTAGTGGCAGCCTATATCAATTGAGGTACCAGTACCAGAGTACTGTAACCTAAGTACTCATCTTTGCCTACCTAGGGATAAGTAATGGTTTGTTTGCAGTAGCTAGTTGTTGTATAGGTTGCAATAGTTGCAGTATAGTTGTGACTGCAGCAACAGCATTTTTAATAACTGCTGCTTTAGCAATAGACTAGTAGTTGCAGGGACAATTTAAGCTGCAGTAGCTGTTTAACTTGCAATAACAGTATGCACACTACTTGTACTGCTTAATACTTGAGTAAAATACTTTTCTGGTCAAGTACAATACTTACAATACTTTTTTACATAAAATTTTGCATACTTGCACCTTGCTTGAGTAAATCCACTTTGTGCAGCTGTATACCCGGAGGGAGGAGAACTTTTTGCTTATCCCATGACTGTTACTTGATAATAAAGATTCAAATAAAGTGTCGACAAGTAACCTAAAGCATATAATGAAGTCAAAATATGATGCATTGATTGAATATGATAATTGGTAGATCCAGTTACCCAACAGTATTTAGCACCCCCTGGACCAGCTACAACATTAAAATGCAGCCACAGTTACTGCTTCAACAATTGAACAGTCTGGGAGTCATTGTGCAAAATGACTGCTTTTTAGCACATTTTGTTGCCAATAAAAAGAACTTTTACTCAAGTACATTTCTGAATGCAGGACTGCTACTTGTAATGTGGTATTTCCCATTGGTATTAAGTAAAAAATCCTGAGACTTCTTCCACCACTGGAGGGTGATGGGGATTGCAATACAGTAGGACTTGTATCAGTGATTTTAACAGAATTATAAGTTGAAGTAGCACTGATTCCACTACAATGCAATTGAAATGACTGTACAGTAGCACTAATAGTTGCAGTAGCAGTAGTAAAAATAGCAATTTCTTGCCATAGTGGCCTAAAAAAGTCTTGTTCCGCGTTTGGTTGTACTAAAAGACCCTCTAAGAAGTCCTATGTCAAGTTTTTTCTGGTAAGTACATTTTGTTTTAATGGTTTTAAGCCTGTTTTTTGCTTGTGAAAATTATCATTAGAATTAGCATTATCGCAGTTAACCATAGACTGTAAATGCACTGCGCTAACCAAGCTAGCAGTTAGCGTTAGGGTTAGCTCCACCCTCTTGTCCTCTTGTGGTCACGTCTGGCTCCAAAAATCAAAAATGGTGACAGTCAAAATGCAGACAAAACAGGATTCTAGAAACCAATAAGTGATGTCACGGTGGCTATGTCCATTATTTTTTATAGTCTATGAAGAGGACCCATGCCCTGCATAATATAAAGGGTTCATTCTAAGGCAACAAAAACACGATTCTTATTTTCAGATGATTATACACTAATTAAAACATACTTATAAATATTATATCCCATTTCTGCCAAGTCCGGTCCACTAGATGCTGCTAAATTCTACACACTGGACCTTTAAAGCTATACATGCACAGTTTGTGTGACAAACACAGACACACCATAGCAAACTCTCACACGCCCTGTGTTGCTGACACACATACACTGACTGAGAGTGACAGATTAAAAACTTAAAATAAAATTAATAAATAAAATTTGCTTCACATGGAGGTAAACACACACACACACACACACACACACACACACACACACACAAACCAGGGAGGGTTGTCTATTGTTTCCATCTGGCCATTGGAGGCTGAATATTTTCATAGCTAATCGACCAATCACCATGTACCTCCAGTAACCTTTCTCCTCCCACTGGCCTATAAAGGCGGGGGTCTCCGGCTGGTGGACAGGCAGCTGTCAGAGCAACGATTTTTTTAATCAATTGCAATACAAACCCTACATCTATTTTTTCACCGTGCAATATTGGATATTAATTCCTTTTTCTAGCCTATATCTAACATGGCGGATAATAAACTGGAAAGCAGTGGAGAACTCAGCACCAAGGTAAGGACAAGAGAAAGGAGATGCAGACAATGCAAAAGAAGACCCAATTGATAAAATACTATCCAATATCGCCTGTCTTATCATTAGCTTATAAGTTTATTTAACACTGACATTAAACTCTATACTATTGTAGTCCACTGAGGTGTGTAGGCTATACCGTAGGTAAAGCAGCTGTGTGAATGGATGAGGAGTGAAGACAGGCTGGTTAAGTACCGGTTTAGGAAAAGAAAATACATCAGCTCCTCAGTGGGTTTTAAGCCTATGCCGCCTTATTTTTTTCATGTTTAATGTACACGGAGCCACACATGAAGAGATTAGAACATGCCTATGTGTCATTTTAAACTAGATTTGCGTGCTCCATGGTGCTTTCTGTGTATACCACCACTGCCAACCAGTCCCCAAACTCAGTGAGAGATTTGCCAATCGAATCGGTTCAGTTATGCACCTTATTTAGTACATTGTACCGTTTATGTATCTGTAACCTAATTTAGAGCCCCCCTTAATCAAATCAGCAATTTAATTGAAATAGTATAAAGATCATAATTTGTTCGCGACCGCTCACTGTTTCATGCAAAGCTGTGGGAATAATATAGGCATGCAGCTGACTGCTGATTTTAAATAATTGGTCTATATTAAAGAGATGCCTGGTGATATTTCAGAATTTCACAGCTGTCACAGTTTATAATGTGTATGAACATCCATATTCACACAACCTTTTAATTGCATATTAAATTTATATTCAGAAGGAGTTTTGTATACTATTGGAGTTCGGACTGAGGTGTATGGTGAGACAACATGAGCAATTAATAGGCTAGGAAGGCTATACATGGATATAACTACACTATCCAACTTAGTCTCGCCAGGCGCTAACTCCAATCAGTGACGCGACTAACAATATTACTACAATAGTTTATTCATCTCCAGCTCCTCCTGACTGTCGGAGAGCTCCGGTCAATTGTTGAGAGAGCGCACGGTTCCATGTTTAGTAGTGTGTTATTCTGGAGGTAGCCTGCTGTAGATATTGCCTCCCAGTGTTTATTGTTCTCTTTAAAAATGTAAATGGTTTCCCGAACTCTGTCGTTTCTACCTGGTGGTTCTGTTGCGTGAGGGAGGCAGTTTTTTGAGTCCCGGTTTTGTTTCTGTGATGTGCCGTCATTTAAAACAAAGTCTGTATTCTTTAAATACGGGTGACAGTTAAGCACGAATTGATAGGAAGTAGACTGACGGTTCCAGTTACTTTCAAGCAGCTGGTGCGCGAGGGAAGGAAGGCACGGTCGTGCCAGTATGAATGTAGCGAGCGGTTTGAGTGATAGGTCGTTAGGTAGAGTGTAAAAGAGCACTGTATGCTCTGTTTGTGATTGTATTTCACAGGTCTGCTGGAAAGGAGTAACGATCAACCCCTGGCAAACACAGACAGCTAAATTAAGTTAGAATGAGGGAGGTTTACCGTTCATTTCCAATAAGAAAGCAGGTGGTCGATACAGAGAAGATTAGCATGGCTCCTGTTATTCAGGTAAGCTTGGTGGCTATTGGAGTTGTTTGAGGAGTTGTGTCAGAAGAAAAACATGTACTTGCTTTGGCATTTGCTCTGATTAGCAGAGAATAAATCAGCTGCTGTGCTGCTGGGAGTTGTGGTCTTTGCATGGGTGTGTCTGTTGTTTCCCTACCAGGCTGCAGTAACAGATGGTGTCAGGTTTCAGCCAGCCAGAACGAGGTGGGAGGGACTTAGAAAGAGCTGACCAATAGGAGATCTGAGTTTCAAAGCACCACCTGTCATTAAAAAGGCAACTTGCAGCCCGGCAGCTCTACGGAAGTGAGAAGTGTCTCAAATGTTTCCCCCCGCAGGACGGATTTGTTGTGTCTGCTAACAATCAGAAAGCCCAGTTTGATTAACAAATCACATTTACTGTTGCCAGTTGAAACAGGAGCAAACAGCATTTTTGTGTGTTGTCTATTTGGTTTAATGAGGGAAACATGAAAATTAAACTTTCTTGATGTTAAGTGCCTATTCATTTCTATGGTCATTTTAGCCATTAATGATAGGATGTCTTTCATTGTAAAACTGTGTGCCTATTTTGTGTCACAGCATGTGGCAACTCCTTCCTGCAGTCAGCACAGAACATTGAGTGCTACAGAAAGTTAAACATTTCCTTTACCTTTTTAGTCTACCCAAATTCATATAAATGGAATGGACAAAATATCAGAAACACTTTTCAGTACAACTCCAAAATGACCATAAAATAAATAAACACCTCTTGAAAACTGATTAAATAAAAACTGAAAATTATAATCTTCATGAAGCTAGGATGTATTGTATGGATGTAGTATTGTACACAGCATTAGTTTTATCTGGGTGTTACTGCTAAGTGTCCCCACAGTGCCCTGGCAGTTTGACCACAGAGCAAAAGAAAGGATACAAGACAATACAAAGTTTAGACAAACACAAACTTTTGCATTAGTATTTTGATGGAGAGAACTTAAAGATCCCCTCCAGACATATTTTATGTCTGGATTTTTTTATAAGAAAATTCTGGGAAATCTGCTTGGAATAATAATGTGTGTCTGAAATATTTTTTTCCACAAAAAAAGCACAATTTGCATGAACATTCTTAAAATGGGATCTTATTCCTTCTCCCTCATTAACAATTCCAGAATCTATGAATATGCAAATATTTTTCTTTTCAAAAGTTTAATTGCTTGATGCAAAATATGTCCTCATTGTATAGTTCATTCTCAGTTCATTCATTGTATGTGCACTCGAGGCTTCAAGTTTCCACATCACACTATTGGACCAGGATTAGCTTCCAAACTAGTTGTGATGTCACAAATCATCCTCCTTCAGCAGATGAATGTGAAAACAGCTTTTAAGTATGCACATACATCATTATGCACAGTGAAGCTCAAACATCTAACTGTAGGAACAAGAAGAAAAACACGTTTTTGAGTGGAGGGGGACTTAAATGTTGACATTTCACACTCATTTGCTGAAAACATTAGGACTATCATTAATTTTCAGTGTTGATCTTTAGGTTATTTCTTTTGTCCTTGTGTTAATATCACAATACTACATTCATAAAACTGGATGTGTGTGTGTGTGTTTGCTTTCAGGAGCTGAAGGAGAAGAAACAGGCTCAAGAGACAGAGAATGGAGAGGATGCTACTGCCAATGGCAAAACTGTAAGAACAGCTCCTCTTTCTTGATCCTCTCTCAGCTTTGTAGAACATGAATGGTCTTTGTTTCTCTGCTGGTGAGCAATATAACTGTCTCACACTGTCAGGATGAGGAGAACGGAGAGCAGGAGAATGAGGTGGAGGAGGATGAGGAAGATGTGGGAGAAGAGGAGGATGGAGAGGGTAGGTGTCTTCATTCCATGCTGAACAAAATGGAAAAAACAAGCTGACACTATGTGTGTTTGTGGGACTTGCTTTCACTATCATGGGATGATATTGTTGCCAGAACAAAAAAACATATATACAGTATTGTGCAAAAGTTTTAGTCACTTTAGAAGTTTAGATTACATTATGCAGTACCATCAGGGAGGTGTTTGATTGTCTGAACTATCTTCAGTAACAAGAAGAACAAGGAGTCCTGCAACAGATACTATGGCCAGTATGGCCCCTGCAGAGCCCTGACCTCAACATCATGGAGTCAGTCTGGGATTACATGAAGAGACAAACGCAGCTGAGACACCTAAATCCACAGAAGAACTGTGGTAACTTCTTCACGATGCAGGAACAACCAACCTGCCAAGTACCTGAAAAACTGTGCAGGTGTACCGAGGAGAACTGCTGCTGTTTTAAAGGCAAAGCTGCTCACAGCAAATAGTGTGAAGTTAACTGATAAATAAAAACTGTTCATGGCATTATTTTTGAAAGCATCCTCATTTTACTTTTAGTGCCTAAAACTTTTGCACAGCACTTGTATATTATATTATATATATATATATATATAAAGTTTCAGAATACTGTTCAGAATGATGGTTGGTTATTTGTAGAGTATGCTAAATTAACAATCACTTTTACTATTTGTGCAAGCAACTGTATATTTACAACAGGAATCCAAGTAGTACATTGACACCATAACAGTGTTTAGACAAGACTTATTTCACTGACATGGTTAGTGGAATCTGGGAGGTGTTGTCTGGAACTTCAGTCCAGAATATTAGTCCAGCCCTCTCTCAGAGGAGGATAAGCCTGTTTTTACTGGAGCTACTTTAGTTGTTTGTGTGTTAACTCAGGTAAGAAAGGAAATACTGCACTAAAGAAGCTAACAGAAGAGTTATTTTATGAAGACAAGAAAGAAAATTAAAGGATCCTTGTTGGTAATGTTTTTATGAGGTGTGTACACACAGGTCCAGATGCAGGGCTGCATGACTGTCAAAAATGTATGTATAAATGTCTTTGTGATTGCAATATATGTATTAATTACCATCAACCACTGACGCAAACTACTTCACACTGTTATAGTTTAAATGCATTTATTTAAGTTAATAATTTTTCCCCATTCAAAATTGAATTTGAATGCAGTATCTATAAAACAGGAAACACTTAGAAGCACTGTACAGTCTGAGAACAAAACTAGGAACCTGTGACTGAGTACATTGTGTATATACAGACAGGTGACAAATTAAAGGAAAAACCAACATAAAGTGTCTTAGTAAAATGATGGGCCACCATGTGCTGCTAGAACAGTGTCAAAACACCTTGGCATTGATTCTACAAGTCTCTGGAACTCTACTGGAGGGATGAACACCATTCCTCCAAAAGATATTTTCTTCAAAATAAAAACTCCACAACTGGGTTTCGGTACCGGTACCTTGAGGAAATCTTGAGGGAAACTTACAGAGCAGACCACTGAACTACATGGCTTTGAGAATTTCTCATATACCCAAGCATATAGCCTATTTCGAAGCGAAAACAACTATATTATCTTTGGTGTTTAAAATGCCTCTGCTAGAATAACTTGTGACCACTGTTATTGAAATGATAGCAGCCACACAAACCCAGTTCGATGCGCCTATGAAGTTAAACATTTTACGAAGATCAGAGGTTATAATGTCTTCATATATTATTTGGAGGAAGATAATATATAATTGTTTTTGCAAGAAAATACATCAAAATATGGTTCAGCATATGTCTGATCCCACAGTTTCACTAAACTCCATAAACCATCAATAAGCTAAATTAATCAGAAAGATAGTCTAGTCTACGAAATTATGAATGATGTAAGTCATAACCAGGCATTTACAAGGTCACGTTTCCTCTCCGTGATTGGAACATCTGCTGTCGCCATGACAAACGGCCAACGTTTACAAGCAAAGGTAACCAGTTAACAGGAAAACCAGTTGATTTGTAAGACCGGCCACATGGATCTTCTGGGGATCCCAACCGCCCGGATGGCGGCCTCTTCTCCCTGCTGTGGTCGAGAGGAGTTGCTGTGTTCACTGGGCTGGCGCTGAGGGGCTCAGGAGGAGCTTCTACCCTCGGGCCACTGGGATCCTGGATGGGGTTGCTGCCTAGGACTGGCTGCTCCCCCCCTCCAATAATATTCTCACTAATTTGTTGATTATTGCTAACTGTGACTTATTTGGGCTGTTTAGTTGCACAAATTGAAAGAGCTGACGGGATTATATTTCACTGTGTTTGCATGTGACAAATAAAGATTGATTGATTAATTGATTGATTGAGAATGTGGTGATATGGTGGTTTTAGTAGACTGTTTAAGTAGGTGTTTCTGATACTTTGTCCACATCATAACTTCACAAATACAGTTATAAAATTACCATAGAATTTGATCCAACCCAGTGTCAGTAACAACTATAGGCTAACATTACACAATTATATGAATATTATATATTATATTATGAATATATTATCATTATTGTTATGATATAACACTGCACAGGAGTTTCTATTTTATATATTGTTCTACAAATTATCTTTATTAATTTTTGGAAATCAAATCTCTGTTCAATTCTTGTAAAGTGTGACATGGGCTGTATGGGTGGCTGTGTGTCCCCAGGTGGGTTTTGGTGGGCAAAAGTCCTGTACCAATTTTTATTCTCACTCTTCCAGTTTCCACTGTTGTATGTTTCATCCTCAGTGTGTTTGATAGTTTATATCATAGTTCATGTAACTTAAAGGATAAGGCTAATATATTTTTCTTATTGTCAACAAATCCCATGAAAGACCCAAACTAACAACGTGTTAGAGCATCTTTCAATACTTGATGACTTTTCTGATTACTATACTGTCTGTGGCACTCAGCCCCAAGCACATTGGTGCACACTGAAGACGTAAATCTTTAAAAACACCTCACAGATATAGTTTATCTTTTTAAAAAGCCTCAGTATTTTCTAAAACAACTGGACACTAGTTTTTAACATTACTTAAACAGGAGGAAAATTTGTTGGGGACTATTATCAGCAGCAGATTATATGTAATACACATTTGGTTCTCTGCTCCAAGCAGTATGCTTTACTTCTGTTCAGTAAGCTACAGTACAGCCCATCAAAATCATCAAAGAATTAGGTTCAATAACTCTTCTTCAATATACTATGTTCATTCCCCTCCATAGTGACCTACAGGCCTCATAATACCTGTCAATGTATTGTTTTCCTCTCATGTAGAGATATTAGTTTCTCTGGCATTGCATGGCCTATAAGAGTTCCTGTAGTACTTTCCTGCCTATATACAATGTGATTTACATCCTTATTTTAACGTGAATATTAGTTTAGATCATACACGCCTACACATAAACCCATATGATACAGCCAAGTACCAGACCTGACAGATAAACCTGAAAGCTGTCTATATCCTTTATCAGTATAGGATCAGAGGAATACCTGACACAGCTGCTCAGTGCTTCCCCAACTCTCTTAAAAGGTGTAATGCAGTAACATATACTTTACTGTCATGTTCAAGTATCTCAGATTGACAAGAACAGAAATGATGGATAAGGAGAGTCTGCATCAGTATTCACTGTAAGGTCAACATAATCCTGTAACTACACAGTAATGTGATGGGAGCAGCATTATTCAGGTCAGGTAATACATGCCCACCTGAAGCCTGGATTTATCCTGCATCACTGCATCAGTCTAATAGGCTGTGATTATCTGTGTGTATTCAGGTGATGAAGAGGATGATGAAGAAGATGAACTTGATGGGCCAACAGGGAAGAGAGCAGCTGAGGATGATGACGATGGTGAAGAGGTGAGGAAGAGCTGCAATGATATATGCTTTCAGTAATAGGAAGAGCAGCGACCAAAGAGGAACACTTATTGGCAGCTAAAAGTGACAGTTGATCCCTCACGCTATAGAAAGGCCTTCACCCTCCAGCTGAACAAAAGTCGGGTCACCACAGCACAGTAGTCTCTGTATAGAAGAGGGGTACCACCAAAGCAGGAGAGCAGAGACTAGACATCATTCAGTGATCATCATTCAAGTTCAGCTGCACACATTAAAGTATTATTACTATTATTAGTAGTAGTATTAATAATATCATAAAATCATTATATTTAATACATATTCAACTCAGCTCAATTCATTCAACAGAAATACAGGCAACTGACAAGTTATAACTACAGTAGCATGTAGTACAGTACAGTGTGTTTCCATTAAACTGAACTTAAACTGAACAGATATCATTGACAGGACAGTGAATTTCACTCCACAAGGGAAGATATTTTCAAGATATTTTCTAATTCAGTAATGGAGACTATGAAGATAAATATTCAGATGCATGGTAACTTTGCCTACTACCAATATATGAGGAAGTAGTTGGTTAGCAGACTAGATTAGTTGGCACTGGGACACAGTGATCATGTGGTTGATAAAAGCTGATATTAAAAGATGACTTTAGGTGAGTTGAGCTGAATGTTGAAACCACTGAGGTATAGATGAAGAAGGCTGAATGTGGAGGTGGAGAGATGAACTGATAAGAGAAGAGTGGGCTGCTGGCAGCTAAGGAGCCCGAACCTGCACTTCCTCCAGTGGTCACTAGATGGAGCCTCCAGAACATCCAACTTGTCTTTGCCAAAAACAAAGTGAATAGAGATGTCATTATATACATAGAGGATCTCCATAATGCTCTTATTTTTCATTCTTTTTTTTTTCTCTAAATGTATTATATTTTTGGCATACAACATGAGGAATATACATACATAAATCTCATTCCCCATATTTCAGATGCCCCACAAAAAAACAAAACAGACAAAACAAGGCAAGGAAAACACAACGAGACATAAACATGTGACAACGTGGAGGGAAAAACTAAAAGGTCAATAGAGTAATAAGGGTATAGGGCTGGACGATATGGATGAAATCCATATCATGACAATCACAAGTGTCTTTCTCGATGTCAATATACACCACAATATGGTTCATGCGTGCAAAAATCATGGCAAGTATTTAGACTAATATTCATCTCATTGAACCAAATGAAAATGCTAGGAGCCATATCAAACAAAACAGAAACAATCAAGTAGTATTTCTACCATACTTCACTTTATCAGTCTAAGTAAGTTTGCCTATCATCGTCAATCCAAACAGCAGAAGTATATGTCACGATGTTAAAAAAAAAAAATCTTCATATCACCATGATATGATTCCACCAAAGGATGACAAACAATAAGATTGAGCCATCGTCCAGCCCGAAATGAGGGATGAGCCCATTCCAAACAGTCAAAGAACCTAATTGATATCCAAACATATCATAACCTCAAAAAAAAAAAAAAAAAAAAATTCTGATTGATTGGAAGGTGTGGATTAACTTTTAGTAACCAAATAGTGTAACCACATACATATAACATAGGTGTTTACTTGCAGATTTAAATTAATGCATCAGTATTCATTAAAGACAGCAGCAGTGAAACTTAGCTAGTGTTTAACTGTTGTAGCTGGTTGAAGTTTTACCTAGCGTTACTTTATATAAAGTTCATGTTCAGTTCAGTGGTTCCCAATATGTGGTTCAGTCCCCTCCAACAGGTCACAAGATAAATCTGGAGGGGTCATAAGATGATTAATTATTGGCATAAGAAAGAAGCAAAAACAAAGTTATGCTACACAAATTTGTATTAATGTTTGGTAAAGAAGGGATGGTTGGGAACCACTGGTTTAATACATAACAATGCATGGTATTTGATAAGATTATCATTTGTTTTTTAATGTAAAATTTTAATTTATAAAGAAATAGTGAAGTGGAACTATAAATAAGCATAATATGGAAATACTCAAGTAAAGTAAAAGAACCTCAAAATTGTACTTAAGTACAGTACTTGAGGAAATGCACACAGAATTTTAAAACTCCTCGTCCAGCCTTGTGAATGCCTTCCTGTTTAGTTAGATGTTGCCCAGGAACTATATCTTATGATTCACACAGAAAAGTGAGATAAAGATTTGTTATATGTGTAAATAAACAACCAATATTTTAAATTTGATTTTACATATGGATTTTGTTGGCAAGAGGCGCTGGTATAAGGATAATAATTTGAATGTATAGAATATACAACTCTGCAGGACTGTAGCCTAGCTACCAGATGCTGAGGTCATAACATTGGTAAACTAATTTGGGTATTTTAGCAACTGGGGGGTGTTACATACAGTCAAAATGTATGTAATACACATAGTGGGCATTCTCCTGGATGACTGCAATATATTTAAACACAGTTAATTTAAATTTGACTACTTTTAGGTCAACACAAATAAAAAAATTGAATAAATCCCCCAAAACTTTTTATTTACTTTTTTTAAAAAAATTAACTATTTCTGGCTTAGAACAGTACACTGTAATTTCCTAATCATTTCCCAGGAGGTTTCCTGGAAAGAACTAATTAATCTGGGTCTAATTATAGCAAAAATAAAGACAAAGTTGCAAGAAAGTTATTTAATTAGACATGAGGTTAGTTGAGTTTATAGGCAGTTGCTGATTTGCAGTGGAAATAACTGCTCCATTTAAATAAAGCTTGGCAGAAGATTTAACTGAATTGAACTGCTAATTCAATAAATAAAATATGGAAAAAACCCAAATAGCCACTTTGCAGCTCTGGCTTTTTATAAAGCTGCTCCTTTCTTTTTTTCTTTTGCATATTTCTACAGTATTATTTTGTGACATACTGTTTCTCATGTATGTTCTATATCTGTTCCAGATCTATAAATGCGTTTATTTGCATCATAAGAAGAAAAATCTAAAACCAATCAAAAAACAAATTAGTTTAGAGTTTAGAGTCTTTCCTCTTATGTTAGTGACCATGGAGCTGTCATTTGTTAAGATTTGTGGGTAACCAAGCATCTTCACACAGCACAGCCCACATCTCAAAAAGCATCTCTGCTTTTTTCTAACCAGCTGATTGGCTTGCATGCAGACCAGTATTATATGTACCTGAGACAGCACCTCTCACCCTGTTCTTCTTTATTTCCAGGATGAAGTTGAAACCAAGAAACAGAAGACAGATAAGTAGTCTGCAGCGGCTGCTCTGTCTGGAGGACGACACCATCGAGAGACAGACAGTTTTCTAGCAAACCTTCAACACCTTAGTCCTCCCTTCTTAACAAGAATACTTTTAAAAAGAGAATTTGTTTGTATTTTTGTTTACATTTTATATTTTTGTATATATTGTAAAGAGGTTGGCCATTTTGCAACAGTGATTTTTCTGGTTATCAAGTGGTGCTTTGAAAACTTTTAGATTTCAGAGTCGTTATCATCAGCTGTCCACATTCTGTATGAACCAACCAGAAGCATCCAGCCTATCATTCCATTCACACACACTTACACACACACCTCCAACATACTGCACCATGTCCAACACAACACAGGCACACCACTGGCTTACAACATAGGATTCATGCATCAGTAGGAAGGTATATTTTGACCTGTAATCACGTGAGTGTTACAGTGACTCAGTACTTCTCACGGTGCTGAGTGTGTATTAGGAGTAGTTTGTATGAGATTCCAAGGCTGTAATTTCTGCTGTCTATCCATCTCTATCTGTCTGTCTGTCTGTCATGGCCTAGTTTGAATGTTTTTTTTATGTTCTGTTCTGTATGCTCTATCTGTGCTATTTTGTTGCAACAATAAACATTCATTTGATTTTGTTTGTTTGCAACTGTGCTGTTTTATGCCTGTTATAGGTTGTATCTACCTGCAGTATAAAGAAAGATGTGACTCACACTGCCAGATCACAGGGGATTTCTGTTTGCACAGCCAGGAAATGACTTCTATAAAGCTCCTGGATGTAGTGCTTATGGATTAAGCTGGTATCTGTAATGTTTGTTTTAAAGATAATAACTGGTTAATATGCCATGTGGTTGAGGATTGTAAAACAGAAAATTACATAAACTGTCTGAGACTATCTTCATACTTTTCTCTTGAAAAATATTTCGCTTGTTGGATTGCACCTGTCCTGGTTGACAGTTTCAATAAATTTTGTTCAAAACACAGTCTGTGCACTGTGTGTTTTACACCATTTCTGTATCTTCTCACACTTGCACTGTCCAGCACAGATGCAGCAGTAGGTGATGTGAATAAACAGCAGGCAGCAGGACGCTACAGATGTCAGCCATAAACTGACTTCTTCTGCTGTCAGAATGTGACTGTCACAGATGCATCATCATGCCTTGACACAAGAAAAGCTGGCAGTTGATCCAGATGAGTAAAACCTGAGCTGTCCTCTGACCCACAATTCTCTTAACCTTCGTCAGAGACTGCCGACAAACATGTCTGTCTTTAGTCATGTTGTCTATCTTCTGGGTGACAAAGAAATTATGATTTGTCACACTCACAATCAGTTGCATATTTTCATGTGTCATGAAAGCTGAAAGTTTGACACCTTTTCAGAACAGATGCTACAAAATTTAGCTCCATGTCTAAAGGCAAACAGCAATTTAGGTGAAATGTGAACATTTTAAGTAGTCTAACATTTTTTGAAGA
Organism: Scomberomorus guttatus; assembly: GCA_038419695.1. Classification (NCBI taxonomy): domain Eukaryota; kingdom Metazoa; phylum Chordata; class Actinopteri; order Scombriformes; family Scombridae; genus Scomberomorus; species Scomberomorus guttatus. Next base: position 440,288 of record CM076454.1, read on the forward strand.
AAGAGTGATGGATACGGTTATTTCCACCTGCTGTCAGTGTTATGGTTCTCCTCAGCTCACATTATGGTTAAAGTTAGAAAGGTATAGCACATCTTTTACATCTGCTGATATAGTTATAGATAATAAAGAAAGAAAGAGGTGCTGTTAGCACATGAACCATGTTGTGCAACAGTGTCAATCCTCCTGTAAGGCACGCACAGTCAACTATTGGCTGATTCAAACATGTGGGATATGGTGAACAGTGAAAAGAGGTCAACAAACCACAAGTCACTTCACCAAACAGGAGGGACAAAGACTATTATGAAGGAAATGTTTTACTGTATGCAGAAATTGAGCTTTTGTAAGAGTTAACACAAAACAAACTGCCAACAGTTAGCTGACAGGACTCATCTTGGTTTTAAAGCTGTTTATAGCTGTTGTTTTAATGGGCCTGTAGAAGCACTTTGTGCCTGAGGTTGTGAAAAGAGTTTTTCTTTGTCTTGTTACAGAGCTTGGGCTGGGCAATGGACTGTTGATATTACAATATTATAAAATTCACGCCACAGTTCTTAGCAACAACTTTATTAAGTGACAAAGTCGCTTTGTCATGCACGTAGTTTAAATCAGATTGTCTGGCAACATTCATCACATTCACACATTCAACACATCCATCTAACACAAACCACATCACTGCAGCTGAAATTCTGATTTTTAACAACTTCAGATGGAGACTGTTTTATTGTCTTGCTTCACAATGCAGACTGTGTAATGTCATCACAACTTTGCACACAAATGTGGACTCAGAATTGCAGACTTGTGTAAACATGGCAACATGGCTGATGCATTTAAGTGTCGAAATTTTTAAAAAAAATGAGGAATTGCAATCCCATAAATACCCGTGCTGATCATGGTAGTGGAGCTGATGTAGGTATGCGGCCACGGAGGTACTCCAACACTGCATCTGTTCCTTTAGCCACAATGGCTGCTCTGGGTGTGCGGAAAGGATTCCCCTCCAGACTGAGACACCTGAGGACAACACAGGCTTCAATTCAGAGTGTGTTTGAGCGGAATGGTTACCTGCATGCCATGTAATCTGGTTTGATTCCAACCAGGGACAATCCAATTCTCACCAGTTATATTAAACACAAATAAATTGAAATGTATTGAAAAATAAACATATTATCATATAATCCTAATGGCAATGTACATTACCATACAGATTGTGTTTTGAGTACTTACACACTGTCTCTAACAGCTCTCTGCACTCAATACTCCGACTACTTAGGAACAAGTAAATGATGCAGTTTGAGGAGTGGTGTCAGTTACACCTCATAACACATGACTTCTAGAATGCAGTGCACATTACACATGTAAAATACTGAACAACACCAGTGGTGGTGTGCTGCAGTGAAGGAGCTGAGACTCATTTTGAGAGAAGGAGGACAGTGTGTGTTTGTTCAGGTGTGCTCCTTACCTGAGGCTGACACACAGGCCCAGTTCAGGGGGGATGTTCAGCAAGTCATTGTTTGACAGGTCCAGCGTTGACAGATGAACCAACTTCATCAGACGACTAGGGTCCAACCCACCCACCTGGTTGTTACCAAGCAACACCGTATCCAAGGAAACTATCTGATAGAGGACTTCAGGGAAGGACTTGAACCTGTGATCAGTACAAAGATTCTGACTCAAAGACCTGCTTTACTATACGTGCTTTCCATTCAACTAATGGCGCTTCCTGTCCTGCATCCTCTATTCTCTGTCCCGTGACCTGGAAATCTATTGAGGTCCACCATCATCGATGATCTCATACCTTAAATGTGTCTCAGAGGAGAGAGGAGGCTCCCGGAGGAGTTTAGAGCGAGGTTGAGCAGTTTGAATTATTCTACAGCCAGTCAAAAGTTTGGACACACTTTCTCATTCAGTATTTTTACCAATGAGAAAGTGAACACTGATACACACACACACAGGTGAAAAACATCCACAAGCGAATAAAGCAACCCAAAGGAACTTGAGACATTGGTGCTTATTTTTGAAAACTCCTGTATAGTAACATTGTGTATTATGTGCTGTGTGTGTGTGTATGTGGATCTCCCTCTAGTGAAGCTGCTGTGAGCTGTGTGTGTAAAGGGCAGCAGGTGAGCCTGCTGAATGATTATGTAAATGAGTGTGTGGGTGATTCCTCTCTCCACTTCCACTTTTGTAATGCTGTATATTGTAAATAGCATCATGCAAGTAGCTATGGCAGCCCTGGGATTTGTAAGGGTAGGTAGCAAATGTAGTTCTCTCTTTATCACCTGTTTTTAGAGCTTAGGCAAGAGATTTGTGTTTTTGCTTTCTTTTTGTTTTAAATAGGTAATTATAGGATGGATTGATTTAGTTTGTTATGTTACTGTAAGCAAACCCTAAAGCCAAAATGTTCCATTAATTGTGAGAAAGAAAATAGCTTGAAGACTGTAATCTCTTGTTGCTGCTGGTTCTTTGGAGCTGGGTAGAGGGGAGTCTCATTTCATGTTGTGCCAGGGTTTCCTCTAGGCTTGGGTGTACCATGTCAGATAACATTATACTGCAGTAGTTAAGGTGTTGTGTTTGGTAGTTGTGCAAACTTCAGTTCCATTAAAATATATTCCAGCAGATGATGAGGAGTTGAACTGGTCTTGAAAGAGTGAGTTACCTGTTGTAACTGAGGATAATGGAGCGTAGTTTAGTTAGGTTCCTCATTTCAGATGGTAAATCACTCAGCTGGTTATTCCTGAAAGAAAAAAAGGCAGCACATAAGTGCAATATTAACTCCTTTACTAATGATTCTATATCTAAATCCTATCTTATACCTTCCTATCCTGTTCTTAGGAACAGGATAGGAAGGATTCCTGTCAGACATGGAATCTGTGACATTGCTGGCTGTTAAAATATTCAAACATAAGTCTCCTTTGTGCAAATGTTTCGTAATGGCTCTATTCAAATATGACAGGACCACTATGGATGAAGCTGCAATGCTGGCAAGATGTTTGGCACCAGGTGCATGGACAGGAGCAGTGGCACTGCTGGAGAACAGTGGTGAGCTGGAAGATAACAATATCAAGTGCCAGATTTGACATCAGCAGACTGATGGTGATGGTCACACTGATGGATGATTATTGTTTTCTTTTTCCTTGTATGCACTGTATCATAAACAAAAAGGTGAAATAAAAACACATTTTCATAGACTGATCTGTCTGACTTAAAATAAGCTAATTTGCAGTATTAAGTTTTAGAGTTGTGCAAAAAAAATTATGATTATATAACAAGTGGTCTTTTAATGTCTGACAGCATTCAGTTCTGACTTGTGTAGTGTAGGAAGTGTTACAGAAACCTTGTAAGATTGCTATGTGACTGTTATGGAAACTCTGGGCGTATTCATATGGACAGACAAAGTTTTCAAGATTAAATAAATACATAGTAAATTATGAAAATAATACTCATATATAAATAATTTTACTTAAAATAAACAATGAACACAATTAAATATGTTAATATGTTAAATGTATTTCTTTCATTTTTCATCACTTAAAATGAGCTTATATTTAAGATGTACAAGGAAAAACAAACAAAACCCAAAAAATGGTTTTGGGCATTTTAATGTGACGTGTAAGCTGCTGCTGATGTGGAGAGAGAGAACAAACTGCAGGTCTGACTCCACTGACAGGATTTGTTTTCATGTTTACCAGCGATCAGATAGCCACATAACACAAATATGAATTTGGGAATGTGTAACACCACAGTGAATGCACACAGACAATGATGGATATCCGTCTTCCACAAGCAGCCAAAACTTGTCCGTTAAGCTGTTAGCTGAGTCGTTTTGTCAGTTGGCTCAGATTCAGTCATCTTTGTTGAGAGCTGAGATGTTTCAACATTTCTTTGAGCTGTTTTTTGTGTCAAATGTTTCCATCGCTGCTCTGACGCTCACTTTTTTTTTCTGACTACTGAGCTCATGCAAAACTCCTGTGTGCATTTGTGTACCTGAGGTCGATGTGTATCAGCTGCAGTAACTTGCAGAAGTCAGGAGGACAGCAGGTCAGTTTGTTGAAGCCCAGATGGATATCTGATAGTGAGGACTGGAACTCCACCAGTCTGCACACACAGTTCACATATCTGTGGTTAGTCTGGAATTCATCTCTGTTCAAACAGCCTTTTGTTGTAATATCATCTTTGATCTCTTTCCCACCCTGATGATGTCAGTACCACTCGTGTTGAGTGTGAGTGATTGTGTGTGTGTACCTGGGAGGTATGAAGGTCAGCTGGTTCTTGCTGAAATTAACTGTGGTAACAGCTTGATCTGCTGCAGCATCAAACAGCTCATCTGGGATATTATCTGCCTGCTTCTCACTGAACACAAACACACACAAAGTTAGTTTAACTCTAGTTACTCTAACTTGTAACACATCAAACGACCCTATGATGTGAAAGTCGCTGGTAGTGCTGACACCAATGTAAAGAAATATCCAACCATGCAACTCCATGAAGCTTTAAATTCCAGTTTATGTTTAACGTGGGTCTTATTTTGTTATTCAATTAAGATAACACTGCACTCACCAAAGTAATTACTGAGATCTGGGAACACAGTGCTGTCACTAAAATTAAGTATGACGGACGTTTGACTATTTAGAGGTCAAACTGAAAGTGAGCACACCTGAAATGTTGCTAATAATCCTTCATGTAAAGAGAAAATTGTGCACACAACTACAAGAAGTGAAA